>VRYO01001760.1:690539-700613 GCA_009812075.1 Sialia sialis | reverse complement strand
TTTTTTTTTTTTTTCCCTTTTTTTTCTTCTTTAAATTGCCTAAAGCAGTGGAAATACTTGAAAGCTTCGTACTAATAACAGGCCTTTTCAATGTGGTCCTTATTGCCTGACATAAAGAGAATTACCTTTATCACTGGCTGTCTTAAAGCTATTGTAGTTCTGATCTATCAGTGTGATTTTATTTGTTTATTTACTCTAGGTTTTGTGTTTCATTCTGTTTGACCAGTGATCCTTGGCTAGTCAAGCTTTTATTTTTTATTTTAATTTATTGCTATCTCTAGTCAGTGTCCCATTTTGGTTTGGTTGTGTGAAGGTGGTGCTGGTGTTTGGTTGGTAATCTTGTAGGGCAGCGTGCAGGGAGGATCATAAATCTGCAGCAGGGTTTGGTGGCTTTTTTTATTTTATTTATTTTTTTCCTTTTCGTGTGTGTGTGTGTGTCTTGTTTTACTTTCAGAGCAATAACATAACTTTTGTCCTTGCTCTGTTGAGCAAAAGTGAAAGTTAGATGCTGGGTGCAAACTTCTGCAATCAGTTATCCTTTTTAACCTTTCATAGCTGTAGATTCCTCATGCACAGGAGGCTTGGTGAACAATCAGTCACCTCCAAAAAAATAACTGGGGAGCGATCGAAGCTTTCTCTTCTCTGAGTAAAACAATCGTGACAGAACCATTTGCTCCCGCAGTCACCTCCAGAAAAAGGCAGTTGATTAAAATCTCTTGCTGGATCAGCTGGGACCTGCAGTGCTCTCCAGGCTGGATGGGGAGCATGCCAGCCCCCTGTTATTCCCGCAGATGCTCACGGAAGACACTGAGGGAGAGCAGCAGGAGCGTTCTCGATAGCCCTGCCTCGGCACCAGACCAGAATAGGTTTGAATTGTTGCCACCTTGAGCACGCCGGGCCGTGTTTGAAACCTTAACAGAAAAGATGTCATTCCACTCCCCGCCCGGCCCATGGCGAGCAGGTGCAGCTGTATGGAGGAGCTTCTGGAATGTTCTAGCACCGAACCCCCGCTAACGGCGGGGTCTGGGCAGGCCAGCCCCTAGGGGGGGAAATAAAACCAGCCTGCTTCCTGTGCCTAAGTTTTAGTTGTGTGGGTTTTTCCCCCTTCCCCAGAACCTTTGCTCTTGAAGATGGTGAGTAGCCAGCCTAAGTACGATCTAATTCGGGAGGTTGGTCGTGGCAGTTATGGTGTGGTGTACGAAGCTCTCGTCAGGAGGACCTGTGCCCGCGTGGCCGTGAAAAAGATCCGGTGCCACGCTCCCGAGAACGTGGAACTGGCTCTGCGCGAGTTCTGGGCCCTTAGCAGTATCAAGAGCCAGCACCCCAACGTCATTCACCTGGAGGAGTGCATCTTGCAGAAAGATGGCATGGTGCAGAAGATGTCCCATGGCTCCGGCTCCTCCCTGTATCTGCAGGTACACAGCACGAGGGAGCGGGGTGGCAGGACCTGGTGTGCACGTGGAGCTGGGGGGCAGGAGGTGGGGCTGGGCTTAGTTAGGCCACTGCTGGCACCCAGAATCAGTAATCACCCAGTAACAGGGATCTTTAAAAAAAAAAAACAAACAGAACAGTCACCCACATCTTGGGTTTGAAGCTGTGCTGCTCGGAAAGACTCCGGAATTTGTATTTCATGCAAATGTGCTTTGATCATTTGAGGAAGCCCAAGGGAGGTGCAGGCTGTGGAGTTGTTGGCAGCTGCAGGTTAAAGAGCACTCCTGTGCTTGGAGGAATTCCATCCTGCCTGTCCTTGCAAGAGGAGATCACTGTCTTCATTTATAGGAAGCCAATACTTGGAATTCTTTGAGAAACAAAAATCAATTGATAGCACATCATGGGCTGTTTTATTTTTTTTAATAAATAACTGTTACTCTCTTCAAAGAGTGGTAAAGGTGTAAATAAGGGAATACATACCACTCTGAAGTTTAAATTTGAAGATGTGTATGTTTGAAGAGTAAGTAGCTCTGGAAAGACACTGAAAGACAGTCTAATGAATTCCCTTTTCAAGAAGCAGCCCCAGTATAAATCACCCGCAGGCAGAAATTTGTGGTTCTGGTTTAAAAGGGCAGCAGCCTGCTGGGTGTTTGTGTGTTACCCCTTTCCAGCTGTTTCATTTCAGTTTTCAGTCACTCCTGGGTGGTGAGCAGCCCTGCGGGTGCTGGGTGCTGTCTGAGCCCGAGCTCCTTGGCTTTGGGAGCTGCTTCTGATTTGTTTCATGGAAAGATTAGGTTCAAATAATCCTGGCCAGCTCAGGGGGACAGCTCAGAGCCTTTACCTCGTTGGGTTTGCTGAGCAGCTGGAGGGCAGATGTGCAGGGAGGAGCTGCCAGGCCAGGCTGGGGAGCAGCTGGCACAGGGATCTGGGTGCAAACCTGCCAGGTGCAAACAGCACGGCTTGTGCTGCTGCAGGAGAGGGCAAAGGGCAGAGCTGAGCTGAGCTCAGTGCCTGGTTCACCTAGAACCAGGCACAGCCAGACCCTCCAGCTCAGTCTCTCCTCCTGCAGGGGGAATTACAGAGCTGAGCTGCTGCTGGGGGTGAGGAGGGCTCTGGGGCAGGTGCTCAGTGCCAAATGAACCAAATCTGTGGAGTTTGAGTCCTGAGTCAGCCCTGCCACGGATGGGGGGTGGATTTTGTTGCCTTAACTCTCACAACACCTGCAAGTGCAGCTCCTGTCACTCTGGCAGTGCCTCTTGGCAGAGGGGACTCCCTGCTCTCCTCAGATACCTTGATCTCACCACTGCTGACTGCAGACCATAAAGGAGGCGTTTTTTAGCTCTAAAATAGATCTACTGTTTAAATAGGTCTGCAATGACAGCTGTAAATTACTGCCGTTTTTTCTCTTGAAAAGGTCACTTTTTAAAAGCATTTCAAAATGCCTCTCTGGATATTAACACACCCCTTCACTTTTGAAAGGCAGTTTGATTTAGTGTCATCGGTTTACTACTAACAGAAATAATTGCAGGGCTTTCCTTCCAGAGCCACCTCAGAGGAGCTGAAGAGGCAAATGCAGTTGTGTAAACAGGATTAGTAAAAGTGATTGCAGGTTTTGCTTTGCTTTCTGTGTGAAGCAGCTGTGAGAACTGGCTGTTCAGCTTGTGCTCCTGGAAATTCCATGTGGATAATGGTGGTGGGAAGGGTGTTCTGTGCAGTTCTCTGAGTCCAGGGATCCTGTGCTAATTTGCTGGAATTCATTAACGTGTCAGGAACGGAGACCAGGCTGTAGAAATCTCTCCTGGAGAAATACAGCAGTGTGGGGTTACTTGTGAGACTTTGTTTATCCCGAGAGGCTGTTGGCAAAGTGGGTGGGACAGGCTTTGTCGGGGTGGGACTGTGTCCAGCTGGGACAGATGGGAGAGCAGTGGCCACTGGGTATCTTTCAAAGTTCTGTTATCAGAGTCGAGCTCTGCTTCTGGCAGAGCCTGAGCTTGATACGCCTCACACCAGTGAAGATAAGGAGGCTGGCAAATACATTGTGATTTTTGTTTTTTTTTTTTTCTTTTTTACATAACAACATTTGCATAATGTTTTCTTTCCCCTCGTGTCAGTATCTTGCTCTCTGGATTGTTGGGAGGAGGGTCAAGCAGTTCTAGAACGGTCTGGGCTGGAAGGGATCTTAAACCCCATCTCATTCCCATGGGCAGGGACACCTTCCACTAATCCAGGCTGTTCCAACCTGGCCTTGGCTGCATCCAGGGGCAGCCACAGCTTCTCTGGGCACCCTGTGCTCACCAGCCCCCCAGGGAGGAATTCCTTCTGTGGAACTAACCTACATTTCCCCTCTCCTGAAGATCTTGATTTCATGCATTTTTCCATCACAGCCTTCCCTCCTCAGCATCACCAGGCAGTTACCACGTTCCTTTTCCTCCTTGCAGCTCGTAGAAACCTCATTAAAAGGAGAAATAGCCTTTGACCCCAAAAGTGCTTATTACCTGTGGTTTGTGATGGATTTCTGCGACGGGGGGGACATGAACGAGTACCTGCTGTCGCGCAAGCCCAGCCGCAGGACCAACACCAGCTTCATGCTGCAGCTCAGCAGCGCCCTGGCCTTCCTGCACAAGAACCAGATCATCCACAGGGACCTCAAACCCGACAACATCCTCATCTCGCAGGGCCGGCCGGACGCCAGCGACCCCGAGCCCACGCTCAAGGTGGCGGATTTTGGGCTGAGCAAGGTGTGCTCGGCCTCGGGGCACAACCCCGAGGAACCCGTGAACGTCAACAAGTGTTTCCTGTCCACCGCCTGTGGCACCGACTTCTACATGGCCCCCGAGGTGTGGGAGGGCCACTACACGGCCAAGGCCGACATATTCGCGCTGGGCATCATCATCTGGGCCATGCTGGAGAGGATCACCTTCGTGGACACCGAGACCAAGAAGGAGCTGCTGGGCAGCTACGTGCGCCAGGGCACGGCCATCGTGCCCGTGGGCGAGGCGCTGCTGGAGAACCCCAAGATGGAGCTGCTGATCCCCGTCAAGAAGAAATCCATGAACGCCCGCATGAAGCAGCTCATCAAGGAGATGCTGGCGGCCAACCCGCAGGACCGGCCCGACGCCTTCGAGCTGGAGCTCAGGCTGGTCAACATCGCCTTCAGGGACAGCAGCTGGGACACGTGAGGGGCTGGGCTCGCCTCGGGGTGCTGCTCACCTGCCTGGAGCTTCCACACGCCGCTGCTGGGCTGGGAGATCCCAGGGTGATCCCACAGTGATCCCACAGTGGTTCCGGGGTAATCCCAGAGTGATCCCACAGTGATTCCTGAATGGTCCCAGGGTGATCCCACAGTGGTTCCAGGGTGGTCCCAGGGTAATCCCAGGGAGGTCCCACAGTGATCCCACCCTGATTCCCATAATGGTCCCACAGTGATCCCAGAGTGATCCCACGGTGATTCCACAGTGGTTCTAGGGTAGTCCCATAGTGATCCCAGAGTGATCCCAGGATGATCCCACAGTGGTTCTGGGGTCATCCCAGAATGGTCCCACAGTGATTCCTGAATGGTCCCAGGGTGGTCCCACAGTTGATCCCACAGTGGTTTCAGGGTGATCCCAGGGTAATCCCAGAGTGATCCCACATTGGTCCCAGGGTGATCCCACAGTGATTCCTGAATGGTCCCACAGTGATCCCAGAATGGTCCCACAGTGGTCCCAGAATGGTCCCAGGGTGATCCCACATTGATCCCACAGTGTCCCAGGGTGTTCCCACATTGGTCCCAGGGTGGTCCCGGGTGTTCCTCGCCATGCACAGGCAGGGGGATGTTTGTTGCAAGGAGCCAACACTACTTGATTTCCAACACTCTGCCGTGGAGTGTCTCACACATTCCAGTTTCCTATGTCAGTATTAGGAGCTCTCATGGAAAAAAAAAAAAAAAAAAAAAAAAAAAGATTTGCATGCTGGCAGTGCAAATCTTGAGGCTTTGTAATGTAATCTGTGTATATATTTATGTATATGAGTGACTGGGAGTGTGTGGCACTTAAATTATTTGCTGTGGGTCTGGATGATTGGGGTCTGCTAGAAATCTGGGTGAAGAAAAACCCCTTCTTCCCCAGACCTGAATGACTTTATTATTTATTTTTGTTATCTAATTTCAAAGACTTGACTTTGTAAACAAAAAAACAAACAAAGCAATGCAAGGGGATCAGCTGCTTTCCAAGTGCTAACCTGGCTGATCTTAGCACTTAGAGCTTAATGAGCTCATCACTGAGGGAGTCAAATTAAAAATGTACAGTCGGGTGCTGGCAGGTCATTGATAATTTGATTTTTTGCTGTTATTAATCAGTTAATCTGCCTTTTCTCAACGTGCTCTCTGCCCCATGATCCCACAGCACTGAGGATTTCTCACAGCAGCACTGAGTGCCCTCAGAGGATGGGAACATGGATGAGGGAAAGCAGCAGCAGGTTCTGAAAATCCTTCAAATCCCTGGCATACAGCTCTGTGGAAGTGCCAGCCTTGACTTTGCTTTAAATTATTTTTTTTTCCTCCTCTGGGAGAGGTGATCTTTATTTCAAGGCCCTGCACAGAGCAGGGTGAGGCTGGGCCAGGTTCCACCTGCAGCACTTTGTTCTTTTGGAGGACTGACCTTTTGGAAAAAAAAAAAAAAGCAGAGTCTTAAAATTGCCTTGAAAGCTGCAGGAAAGTCTATTTCTCTTTTGTTTTCTCTTAAAAAATTCAATTTAATTTTTTTCCCTCCCCAATGGCTGTAAGCATTTCTCTGTATAATTTTCTTTTTGGATGCTGTTCCCTCTTAAGGCAGTTCTGGGCACTCAGTGTTTATTCTCTGAGTGCAGAGAAATAAAATATGATTTTTTTCTATTATTCCTAAAGCAAAGGGTTCTGATTCCACCCATCTTGTGAGGCTTTAGAGGCCACAGGTGTTCTTACCTGGTGCTGTGTGAGCTGGTGGCTGTCACCCAGCTGGCCTTAGTTCATAATTCCTGTTTTCCTTCACTTCATCATTTTAGGGAGTGATCCTCAGACAAACACACTTTGCCTCCCAGTTCTCACATCTCAGCAGGGCCGTTGGATGAGAAAAATTATTCATAATTCAAATTAAACTTGGGAGCTTTTCAGAAACAAAGGGGTGAGCATCCCCCTGCGTTCCCCACCCAGAAGTGATGACCAGAATAACTCTGCTCCCCTCTGAATTTTGGGGTTTTTGACTCCCAAAGTGTTTTCTCTGCACTGATTGCCACTTTACAGGCTGGGGGTGCCTGAAAATCCCTCTATGGTGCTTGTCCTCGCTGGGGGTGACACTGGTAGTCCTCGAGCTCTGTGTTCTCTTTGATTTTTTTTTGTTGTCTGAGGTTTTTTTGTTTGGAGGAAATAAATCCAGCTGTGGATGCAGCTGTGGTACCACCAGCGTGACACCAAGTCAAGACACTTCTCAGCACTTGGCAAAGATTGTTTTTGTTTTTCCGTGTTTTTCTTTAGAGAAACTGTAAAATATATTTTATGGAGAATTTATAATGAGGAAAATTATTGTGTAATTTATTAAGTTCATGACTGTTTTTTCAAATAAAGTCTTGAATTTCCATGGAGTTTTAGGAGTTTTTTTGGGGAGTTGCTTTCAGTCCGTGCTGCCCTCCAGGGACAGATCCTGCTGTCCCCTCATGCCCTGAGAAACTTTAGGAGTGAGGGGAGGAAAAATCATTATTTATCCATGACAGCAAAGTGCAGCCCTCATTTGCATGTTTTAATTAGCCGTGCTCTGGGACAGACTGGAAATGCTGTAAATTAATTTCTCCTGGAATTTCTTACACCCTGTGGCTGCACCTCTGGGTTCCTGGTACCAGGAGTGGAGAAATTCCCACCTGGAATGGGGAGATTTCCACCTGGAATGGAGAAATTCCCACCTGGAATGGAGGAATTTCCTCCTGGAATGGGGAGATTTCCTCCTGGAATGGAGAAATTCCCACCTGGAATGGGGAGATTTCCTCCTGGAATGGGGAGGTTCCCACCTGGAATGGGGAGATTTCCTCCTGGAATGGGGAGATTTCCACCTGGAATGGAGGAATTTCCTCCTGGAATGGGGAGATTCCCACCTGGAATGGGGAGATTTCCTCCTGGAATAGAGAAATTCCCATCTGGAATGGGGAGATTTCCTCCTGGAATGGGGAGATTTCCACCTGGAATGGAGGAATTTTCTCCTGGAATGGGGAGATTTCCTCCTGGAATTGGGACATTCCCACTTGGAGCAGCCTTGTGCTTAAGTCAGTGCTGTTTGGATTTAAATTCTTTTTTTTTTTTTAGGGCATAAAGAGCTTTAGTAAAGGAGAAAATCTGAGAGTGGTGATTTTAAATACAGACACAAGCTGAATTCCTCACCCACAAAATGAAGAAAAACAAACCCCATATATATATATATTTATATATACACACATATATACATGTATTTATATATATAAAATGTATTTACTGTACTTCAAATATATTTAGCCCATAGGGAGGGTGGGGAATTCTGCAGGGAAATGCCCTGGTGCAGAAATTACATTTAATTAAAGCCCCATCTGGGCAGGGAGAGCCCAAGCTCCGAGGATTCAGGCTGCAGCTCGCCCATCCCCATTCCCAGCACTGGGAACTCTGCTTTTTGACCAGAAACCAGAAAAGGTTTCCCTGCAGGGCTGGTGTCCTTTGGGCTGGTGGCCCAGGGCTCGCTGGCTTCTCCCTCTGCTCCATCCCCCCATCCAGGGCGGCAGTTCCTGTGCCTGGGGTGTCACCAACCACCCGAGGGACACGGGGACGGCGACCTGAGCTGCTGCAAATGCTGCTCAGGAGCTCTGGGAGTGTTCTGGGGGAATCCAAAACCCCGTTTTTGGGAGCAGGGAGGGGTGAAATGGTGTGAGGATGGGCTGGGAAGAGGAGCCCCAGCCAGGCTCTTCATTGCAGAGCTTCACTCTTTTATGGGATGGAACCAGATGGAACCTAAAAACCTTTGCAGCAGTGGTGGCTTCAAGCCTCCCTCCTGACCCTGGGCTTGCTTCCCCCAACCCTCTCTGTCCTTCCTGGCTCTGGGTTTGGAGCCTTTTGGGACTTGGAGCATCCACAGGAGCCTCTCCTGGGGGTTTGGAGCACTTTTGGGGTTTGAACATCCACGGGAGCTTCTCCTATGGGTTTGGAACCCTTTGGGGTTTGGAACATCCACGGGAGCCTCTCTTGGGGGTCTGGAGTTTTTTGGGGTTTGGAGCATCCATGGGAGCTGCTCCCAGGGGTTTGGAGTTTTTTTGGGTTTTGGAACATCCATGGGAGCCTCTGTTGGGGGTTTGGAGTTTTTTGGGTTTGGAACATCCACGGGAGCTGCTCCAGTTCTGACTTGCACTGACACGCGGGTGCCTGCCCCGGATTAGGTGCTGGTTTCAGATTTATTTGTGCCCGTTTGAACCCTTGATATTTTTAAACTGGTCTGACGAGCTCTCCAGCCCTGTCCTCTCCCGGAGCAAAGCCCGAGCTCTGTCTGGCTCCTCCCCAGCTCCACGGGCCCCACTCCGGGCGCTGAATTTGCCTGGAGCTGCTGCGGGGCGGGGATGGAACCACAGAGAGCTGCTGCAGCCCTGGCTGCACCTGAGTGAAATTTAAAATTATTTTTTAAAAGGAGAAATGGATCTGGAAAGAACTCAGCGGGACACGGTGGCTTCTGCTCACCTAGAGCTGTCAGAGCAAGGCTGCAGAGGAGAATGGAAGGAGGATCTGGGGCTGGTGGCCTTGGGGGACCTTCTCTGCCTTTTCTCATTCTGGAAGTTTCTACACCTGGCCCCAGCTGTGCTGGGTTCACCCGGGGCTGTTTTGCATGCCCAGCTCTGTGCTCCCTTCCAGCCCCACAGAAGAGCAACCTTAAACAAAACCAGGGGACTTTGAGCACCCACATGACTCCAAAAAGCCCCTTGGTGCATCACAGGAGGCTGAAAATGAGGTGAATCCCTTCCTAGAGGTCACAGGAATAACAGGAAAAGCAGGATCTGCCTGGGAGTTTGATTTCAGAAAGGGCCTCTCAAATCTTCCCTTTTTTATCCCAACGGGAATCTGCCTTGTCCAAACATTCCAGTTCAACAGCAAGTGCCTGGAAGGTGCTCCAAGGAGGGAAATCACTCGGCCAGGATTTGGGAAGAGCATCCCTTGGGAGCAGCTGAGAGGGAAAGGTGATTTCAAGGCTGCTCTTACTCACTCTGGCTTTCCCAGAAGAGCTTGGGAAATAAAACATTTCCTAATGAACATTTCCTAATGATTCACGCTGCCTGCAGTTAAAATTAAGGTAGGTGAGGGAATCCAGGGGCACATCCCTGAGCTGCCCAGAGTTTTTCCATCCCTTGGCCTGATCCTGCTCCCTGCCTTCCACCAGATTTGCTCCAGTGCAGCACGTCCTGCACACAGAGCCCAGAGTGTTTCCTGCTCTGCTCTTCTCCACGTTTTTTAGAGCTGTTCAGTCTCTTCCTTGCTGTCACTGGGAATTTTTTTCCAGTGCCTGCAGAGCTCGAACAAGACCTGGCTCCTCTCATCCTGCCCAGCTTCCACTTTAGCCCCGTTTTCGTCAGCACAGGAATCCTGGCCCCAGCCCCTTCCTGCCCCGCTGCCACCGGCTGGGAAGGTTCTGG
>VRYO01001760.1:663928-675051 GCA_009812075.1 Sialia sialis | reverse complement strand
CGGCCCCGGCCCCGGCCCCGGCCCCGGCCCCGGCCCCGGCCCCAGCCCCAGCCCCGGCCCCAGGCCAGACACTCACGGTACCGCCATCACCGGTACCAGCACCACCGGGCACCGGCAGCGCCGCTGCCACACCCGCACCGCACCCCGGACCCTCCAGCCCTTCAGGGAGCGCTCTCTCAGCTCCTCATGGCCTCCCCCCTCAGGGCTCGGCTGCCGCCCCTCATCAGGGCCCGGGCCCGCAGAACCGACCCCTCCTCCCGCTCCGCTTTGGCTCACGTGTTGATGGACGCAGCCCCCAGACCCTCAGGGACCGGGACCTCCAGCCCGTCAGAAATTCACCTAAAATTGAGCATTATTATTATGCTAAAGTATTATTATTATGCTAAATTTGCTACAATAAGCACTACATTTATGTAGAAGTGTTCCATGTCTTTGCTGAGTGAAATGCTGTTTCTGGTTCATTATCCTGTTGTATTCCCAATGCTTCTCCTAGTTATAACATCTGTGTGTATATGAATGTTTTCTAGGAATTAATGTCTTCCCCGAGCTCTTTGAATGACTTTAACAAAAATCTGTAGCAGCTGCTGATTGGGGATTGAGTATTTGTAGAGACCTTGAATTTCCACTGTGTAGATGTAAATTGCACTTGCATTATCAGAGACGGGAAATTCACTGTCTGAAGCACTCAGAGAAATAGATAAATTAACCCAAAACTCTGGGCAGATAAAGATTGCTATTCATGGCACAGAAAGGCTCATTTTTGAAGGACTTTTTTCCTCATGTAGTTGCTCAGTGACCTCTACAGAGGGCAGAAATGATCTGGTTGAGAGTTAGGATTTTTAAAGAGAAATTTTTAGTCTCTGTAGACACAGGTTGAGCGTGGTGATAGGTGCTCTATAAATACCTGCTCAATACCTGGAGAATGTGCAAACAGGAATTCTTTCTCAGAAATAAATAAAACCTACAAGGTTTTTTAAATTAAAGTATTGCTGCTGGGAAAACATGAATTCTATTGGGAGAAGGAGCTAATTAAATATTAAATGCTGTGCTGCTCTGATGAGTAGCTGCTGTGTGTGCACCCTGTGCTTGGTTAGTGGGAACAGGGTGTGGATTGTACTCACTTAAAATAAGATTTTTATTCATTTATCCAGTTCTCTAGATAGATGAGATGGCTGCTCCTGAGAAAGATCCAGAGCTGAGGCTGCTGCAGAAGAATCCATTGGGTAAGGACAATCCTTTCAACCCTTTCTCCAAAGCCCTGCTGCTGCCAGATCCTGTTTCAGTTTCTCTGAGGAGACACGTGGCTCTCAGAGGATCCTCTACCAGAAGCTTTTTTTGTTAAAGAATACCTTATTTTTTTACCCTTACCTGCTTTTTCAACAATCATTTGATAAGGAATTTCTCCCTTAATCTGGTAGCTGATGAATCTGGGAGAGTTCTTTAGAGTTAATGCAAAAATATCTCTTTATCTTGCCCAGTTTTGCTGTGCTGCTGCTCTTTTTAGTCAGAGCTGGGTGTAATGTGACCAAACTAATCAATGGGAATATGATTTACAGCTTCTGCATTCCCACTTCCTCACCAAGATTGTTTTTCAGTCTCCTGTTGATATTATTTGACTTCCCCTGTGCTTCCTGCCATTTCCTTTTGCAAAAAAATATTATTTTAACAGGAACACAGGGAGCAAGGCAAGGACCATTGTGGGGTTTGGAAGCACTGGTAATTACATACAGCTTAATTAAAGCATAAATATCCCTGTTTTTGTTCTCCAGACCCCAGCCTCTGTCAGAAGAGCAGGTTTTTGGAGACAGAGTGGAAGACAGAGATGCTGGCTTTGAAGTCCCAGGGCCACCTGAGCCGCTGCCCCAGCGTGGCCGAGAGTGGGGACGGGGGCATTGGCACCTCCTGCTCAGACAGCACCGAAGGTGATGGGAACAACCTGGCAGAATGTCTGAAACTGTTTCAAATCCACATTTCAGGAATGTAACAGTCAGGAGGGGCTGGCTGTTCCTCTGAGCTTGGTTATTGTCTCACTGCAATGTTTTAACTGATTCAACACCTGATGGCTTGATGGTTCTTGACCAGTGAGAGATAGATCAGCAAGTCTCTTGTGATTTTTAATTTTTTGTAAGGAAATAGTTTATAGGTGCCTTTGTGCAGTGTTAGAGCTGAGAATTCTGCAGCCTGGCCTTCAGCTGAGGCACACTCTGGGAAATTTCTGGTCCCAGCAATCTTTTCCACCTGATTTTTTTTATCTTCATTGATTCTCTTTTCAGTAATGAAGGACTTTGGGGTGTTCCTTAAAACACTGCACACCTCTTTGTGTTCTTCCAGAGAGCCTTTGGAACGAGCTGTGGATCTTAATGTGCCAGTGAAATGGAGTCTTTAGCAGGTCAGGTTGTTGGAAGTACTGCTAGAAATGTTACACAAGCACATGCTGAAGTGTTCCATCAGGATAATAAAACACCCATTTGGCAGGTGGGGACAGGAAAGGTGATTTCCCTTTGGGAAATGGTGATGCCACAGCCGTGGTGTAAGAGCCCTGGCTGCTGCTGGGGCACGCTGAGCTCAGGACATTAGTCAGAAATGTTGTGGGGACCCTCAGCACAGCCAAGGAGCTGATTGCAGCAGCCACACGTGATGTGCTGCTCAGGGCACTCGGGTTCCTGCCGTGACACCGGGGATAAATTTAGGGGCTGTAAAAGGAAATGCTGCTGTCTCCTCTGTGCCAAGGTGAACGTGCCTGCAGCTGCCCAGGAGCATGGTGTCCTCTGCAGTCCCCAGGCACAGAGATTTTCTGTCCCCACTGCTCATTTTTGATGAAAGGACCGAGTGCCTTTATTGGGACAGTTCTCCCGTAGCGTGGTTTTGGTGTTTGCAGAACCTGATTTGGGCTGCATTGAAATTGTAGTGTTCATTGATGGTTGTAGCAGTGCTTGGAGGGTACAGACACGTGGGTGACTTGTTGCAGCAGGGTGGGGATTGGCCTTGGGCCAAAGCCATGAGGAAATCAAGTGTGTGTTCCTGGGAGAAACCTGCAATTTCTGTGGCGCAGAACGTCTCAGGACAGGGAGTGGGAAGGGACACTTTGCTGTTTGCCTTTCTCAGGCCTGGCTGTTGCTGTATTGAAATGTGAGAGTTGCTAAGAATAACCCCAAGTTCCCTGCAGCCAGGTTTGGTGCCCCGCTGGCAGCACGGGAGCTCTGTCTCACTTCCTGTAGGTGAGAGCCATTGCTCCAGCTCTGGGACAGGCTCCTGCTGGTGTCCTGCAGGAGCTGGAAGGTCAGATCCTGGGGCTCAGCAATGCTGGAGGCTCACCATGGGCTCAGGGAAGGCTCCTGTTAGCTCTGCTCACGCCTGGGAGTCGCTGAGCTGCGGGACGGGCAGAGCGGGATCACGGGCTCAGTGCTCAGCTCAGTAAGTCTCAGCCTCTTTATTCACTAGCAAGGACTTGGTTTCTAAACCTAGAGCAAGATAACATTATTGATTCAAGGTTGTACTAGAGTAGTTTAAAAGAGAAAAAAGATGAAAAATATGGATTAAACTCAGATTCTTGCTGTGGTGGTAGGAAAAGGTCAGACGCTCCTGAAATCTGTAGTGAGGGGGAACACAGGTGAGCCTGAGTCATGCTGCTGCTGTTGCTTAGGAGGACATGTTCAGTGGGAAAGGAACTAGTTTAAAAATCATTTTGGAAAGCTCACTGGAGGATTGTGTTTTCAGGACTGTAATTACGAGTATCACTCTTCTTCTTCCCCCTAGACTTCTGCAATTCCAGTAGCAGTTCCTCATTCCATCCCATCAGAAGCCAGGTGACCATTCCCACAGCCCACGTTATGCCTTCCATGCTGGGTGCCTCGCCCTCCAAGCTGTGCCCTGCAGGGGAGCAGGGCTCTGCAAAGCCTGCTGTGCCAGCCTCTGCCCCAGGGCTCCCCAGGAACGGGGATTTCAGCACCGGGAAATCCTCTCAGCTGCCAGCCAGGGACCTCCTGCATCTGTGCAGGGCTGCAGGGCACAACGGCTGTGAGCACTCGTGGCCTCCCGCTGCTGAGCACAGGACAGAAGATGCCTGGAAGTTTGACACCCCTGCCATCGAGCAGACCCTTAACCAGTCTCTGTTTCTGGACAGTGTGTGCACTGACCCTCTGCACAGGTGCCAGCAGTTCAGCTCTGAGGCAGGGAAGGATCATTACACGCTGCTGCCCGAGAGCAAACAGGCGCCGGGGCCCAGCGGAGCCAGCGAGCCCCGCGACGGCACCTGGCCCAGGGGCAGCAGGCTGATGCCAGCAGGACTGCAGGCCAACAATCTCTATTCCAAACCTGCAGCAGCTCCCCCAAGCCGAGTGTGGATGCAGGAAGGCTGCACGCTGCACTCCCACCAGGGAGTGTGTGAGCTCAGTGCCTGGAAGCAGCAGCTGGACAAAGTGAGGCTGCAGGTGGAGCAGATGCAGGTAGGCAGCTGTGACTGAATTGGAAACCCTTTCCTGTCTCTGTAGTCAGGAATTGTTGTCCCAGACAAAAGAGATGGGGAGAATGGCACATGCTTCTCCCTGAGTGACACCACAGGTCTCCTCATGGTGTGTTTGGTGTGTTTTTTCCAGCCTGTGGTGTCACAGGTATCGTGTGACACGCTGTGCAGAGCAGCCTGGCTTGTGTTACAAGGCTGCACCACCTGCCACAGCAAGAGCTGAAATGGTAGAAACTGTGAAGAAAATCATGCCAAGAGGTTTTGAACAGTGTCTAGGATAGCTTTATTCTGTAGCTAGGATTAAGAAAGATTTTTTTCTTTAATTATTATTTTTTAAATGCATGAAACTAACTGCAGTTTATTAGGTGGAAACTGTTTGTTTATCACCTCCCACCAGCTGTACCCTAATGGAGACAAATTGTTTCCAGCGTGCTAGCACAGTGATCTAAAATTATTTGTTAATCTCCAGTTGTGCTTGGGCAAAGTTTCTTGTTCTTGGACATCAACAAAGACTGAAATAGCTGTGCCCTGGCATGCAGATGAGCACACAGTGTGCAAAATAGCTCCAGCCGTGTTGCAATTGCCCCTGTGGGGCACAGACCTTCCCTCCTTGTTCTGTCTCCTCTTGCAGTTACAGAATGGAGGCCCCTGCCCCCATTCCTCCATGTACTCCCCATCCCTGCCTGCTCCTGACCCAGCTCAGTGGATCAATATCCTCAACTCCAATGAAAACCTGCTCAAGGAGAAAGAGCTCCTCATTGACAGGTGAGGCTTTGATTCTGTTTAAAGTCTCTATTTCTGTTTGGAAAGTACCAAGGAAGGCTCATTCCTCAGAGTCCCTTTTGCCCAGTTGATCTTGTTTTGTTGCAAAGAACAATATAAGGACTTTAGAGAACAACCTGAGCTCTTCTCTTCTTCTTGTAATTAGAATGATGATCCTGAAGGGCTCAAATAAATTAATTTTCGTTCTGGTTTTCTGTGTTTTATAAGGGATAGAGATTTCTGTTCATGTCATGATTATCTGGAATGTCAGAATGTCTGCCTCTTTTGCTTAAGGACTTTCTGGGAGCTCTATGAGACCTTTATTTTAAATTTGATTTTTGTAACTTTGGGCTGGCAAACAACATTTCTCTAAGGCTAATGGTGTACAAGCTTTTTGAAAAAGTAAGTCCTAGTGAAAAGTAATACTTTCTCTTCCTTATTTTGAGTCATCTCTTCATTTCATTCCTAAGCTCCAGAATCGAGCTGGATCCTCCAAAACATGCAAGGCTTGTGTGTTTTATCTGTAATCATTGCTGGGGGAAAGGTTCTGAAGGGAGGGAAGGGAATTTAATAAGGATTGTAAAAAAGGTCAAAGTGTTTCCCTGGATTCCTCCATGGGGAGCCCTGAGTTGCAGAGCTGTGTCTGTGCTGTGTTGTCCCTGCGTGAGCAGCAGGGCTGTGCTGGCACTGTTTGTGTTGTGCTGCTGCTCTCTATGTTTGGCAGCAGTGAATTGCCTCTTGTGTTGCAGGCAGAGGCAGCACATTTCCCAGCTGGAGCAGAAGGTGCGGGAGAGTGAGCTGCAGGTTCACAGCGCCCTGCTGGGCTGCCCAGCCTCCTATGGAGATGTCTACATGCTGAGGATGCAGGTACAGCAGCTCTGTGAGAAATGGGTGCTGGATCCAATGGCCTGCCACTGCTGCTGAGCAGAGTCCAATTATCAATGATCCAAACTGTAAATTATCCCCTGTGTGGAGTCATCACCTCTGTACCCCCTGAGATTTCCAGCCCTGAGCCCTTTGCTTGGATCAAAGCTGTGCTGGTGATGCTGGCAGCAGTGCCACGTGCCATTTCAGAGCATGTCAGATGGGTTGAGGGATGGTTGGGATTGGGAAGGGTGAGGGCACAGCCCTGGGACTGTTTGTACCCCCACACTCAGGAGCTGCAGAGGGAGAACTCGTTCCTCCGAGCACAGTTCACAGAGAAGACCGAGGCCCTCAGTAAGGAGAAGATGGAGCTGGAGAGGAAGCTGGCTGCTGCAGAGCTGGATGTGCAGCTGCTCCGGGAGTCACTGAAGGAAACGGTGCAGAAACATGCAGAGGAGCTAAAGAAACAGGAGGAAAGGGTATGGTCCTGCTGCTCTGGAGATGGGAAGGGGTTTTCTTGTGTAGTGCTGAGGTGAAACTTTTCTGTGGCAGTCTGTACTTGCAGGTTTTTTCTCATCTCATTGTAGACTATGGTTTACAAGCAAAAGCTTTCCTGCAGTTAGAAACATTTCAGTGGCTATTTTAACCAAAAAAATGCCTGTCTTTAGCTAAATGAGCAGAAATTAATTGGAGGGATCTTGTATTTTGGCATTGTGTGGTGTGCAAAAAGCTAAATGAGTGGCTTACAGAAGACTGAAGAATAAATAAGAAATTAAATAAACTAAATAAACTGTCCCTGCAGGTAAAGGGAAGAGACAAACACATTAATAACCTCAAAAAGAAATGCCAGAAGGAATCTGAACAAAACAAAGAGAGGCAGCAGAGAATTGAGACCCTGGAACGATACCTGGCTGATCTTCCAACACTTGAGGACCACCACAAACAGAGTCAGAAGGTAAAACTTCCTCTGAGGTGCAGTGCTGGCTCTTCACATACTTGCCCAGGTGACTTTTCTGCAGTTCACTTAGTTTACATTTATTCCCCTTCTGTTGCAGCTGAAGGAATCTGAGCTGAAGGCTACTGCCCTGCAGGAAACAGTGCTGGCACTGGAAACTGAGCTTGGAGATGTCCAGGCTGCTTTCAGGGAGCAGGAGCTGCAGCTGGAATCCCAAAAGCACAAGGAGATGGAGCTTCTGTCCACTGTGCACAGGTGGGAGCCAGGGATCAGCTTCATCCTGGCCCTGCAGGAACTGGGTGATGCACAGCCCTGGGTGGGCTGGGATGCAAACAGGGCAATGCTGACATTTGATATGAAATTAATTTCACTCCTCATATTGTTTCCCCTCTTTCAGTAAGGAAAAGATCATAAATAAAACTGTTTGTTTTTTTTGTTTTTTTTCCATGGTGTTGTGCTGTCTGCAGCTTGCAGGACAAGTTGCAGCAGTGTGCAAAGAATGCAGAGAGAGGACCCCCTGCCCAGGATGGGGAGAGGCAGAAAATGGAACATGACTCTCTGAAGAAGGAGTTTGAGTGTCTCAGGAAGGTAAGGGGCTGTCCCAGCAGGAGTCACACATTTTTCCTTCCACTGACTCACACCAGGCACTCAGATGAAATCAGGCACTTTTAAAGACACAGTTGCACTGAAGCAGCAATTCCTGGAATTCCAGACTGCAGGGTTCTAAAAGCTGTTCTTGATGTGATAACCACACACTTCTCCAGCAGTGCTGGGGAGAAGTGCAGAATGCAGAAGAGGGCAGAGGGAAACCACAAAAATACAATGTCTGGTTTTAGCTGATAAATCTAATGCTGCTTTATCCAAGTCCACTCCTAAAAGCATCTGTGATTAGAGCAGTAACTGGACAGGGAGGAGAAGGAGAGGAGATGTTCTATTGAAGGAGAATTCCTGCTGGTGTTACTGGATCTGTGTGGCCAGTTCTCACATCTCTGCTTTCAATTCCAGATCGTGGACAAAAAGCAGAAGAAGATGGAGCAGTTATCCTTGCTGGTGAAGGTGAGAGGTGACAGGGAGGGAGCCAGGATTTGAGAATGTGCTGTGAAATGTGTTGGACTTTCTGTGTTCCCACGGTCTGTTGCAGAACCTGGAGGAACAGGTGGCCCAGGAGGAGGGGACAAGCCAAGCTCTGAAAGAGGAGGCCATGAGAAGGGAGAATGCTCTGCAGCAGCTCCGGGCTGCTGTCAAAGAGGTCAGGGAGTGTTTGGAGTGAATGGATTGTCTTCTAGCAAGGCCCTCAATTTAGTCAGCAGCTCAATCCCTCCTGCTAATTGTCGGTTGTCCTGTCAGGGCAGTGGAAGGAGCTGGGAAGCAGGAGGAGCAGGTTGTGCCTCGGGAATTTCAGGGGATGGGATGGGATGGGATGGAGGAGCCAGCTGTGGGCAGCAGAACAGAAGTGCAAGCACAGCCTGGGCTGAGGGGCAGAGCCCTCTCTGGGGCAGCCCTGGAGGAGAGGCCCAGCCCCTGCTGGGGTGCAAAGCTCCTGGAAGCTTTTACTGCAGGGGAACTTGCATGTGGGAGTGACATGGCTCCTCTGAGGGGCTGCATGCAAACCAGCTCCTGCCCTCAGTGGCACTGACACCATGTCCCCGTGTCCAGCTGTCCCTGCAGAACCAGGAGCTGATAGAGAAGAACCTGACACTGCAGGAGCGGCTCCGGCAGGCGCAGCTGCCAGCCCAGCCCCTGCCTGCTGACACTGCCCAGCTGGCCCAGGAGCTGCACGGGGAGCTGGCCAGCTGCCTGCAGGATTTACAGTCTGTCTACAGCATTGTCACCCAGAGGGCTCAGGGCAAGGACCCCAACCTCTCTCTGCTGCTGGGCATTCACTGTAAGTGCATTTCCTTCCCTTCCTGGGCTCTGGCAGAACTAAGGAACTCACACAGAGCATGGGAAGTTCTCTTTCTGGGCTTCTGACTGCTCTTTCTGTGGTTGGCTTGCTTCGTGGTGTAATAACTGAATGTTAAGTAGAACCTCTTTTTGCAAATGGGAGTTGGGTTTTTCTGGCTGACTTGCAAAGTGTGTGTGATCCTTGCTGGGAGCTGCATGTGAGGAAATTCCCTCCTGTGACCCCACAGCTGTGCAGTACCCTGTGAAGGAGAAGGATGACCTGCTGAGCCCTGATGGACTGGCCAAGAAACTGGTGGAGGTAAAAGAGCTTCACAGAGAGGTGGAGGAGTTGAGGACTGCAATATCTGACAGATACGCTCAGGACATGGGAGACAACTGCATCACCCAGTGAAGAACACTCCCAAAGTAAGGCAGGGAACGAAGACTTGAAACTCTCAGGAGTCTTGTGCTCCTCCAACCCTAAACCTGTTCAGCACTTTATGATCCCTCTGCTCGGGTACAGGACGTGTGATTTATCTGATCTGGGAGGAATCAGGGGGTTTGTTGCCAGAAGTGTTCAGCTGCTGACTGGCTAACTGGGATAATTCAGGGCTTTGGTGTCAGCCTTTGCAGTAGCTTTGATCTTGTGGAATGTGTTTTGTGCTGTGTTTGCTGGAGCTGCTGTGGTCTCTGATGCTGGGAGATGAATTCTGACTTGCCTTCTAGGCATGTCAAATGCTGAACATGCAAATGTGCCAGTTAAAATCACTTCCAAGAGGAAATGTATGCCCTGGTCTTGCAGATAACCTCCCTGTGCAGGTCCTGTGTGACCAGGGGGTTATCAGGGTGTTGGGGACATCTGGATTCCACAGGTGTGCCAGTCACACTCTGGCATTTACACTGAGGTGCTGCTGCCTTGCATTGATGGAGCAGGACCTGCTTTCCTCAGGTCAGTGCAACCAGTGTCCTTCAGCAGCCAGCAGGAGCTGAGGAATAAAGCAACACTAAAAGACTCTGGAAACACCCCTGGGCACTGTTACCTCAAAAGCCTTAAGCCTTTTGTCCCCCTGAAACAGCCCTGGGAGTGGGCTGTGGTTCAGCACAGGGTGTGGATTGATGCTGAAGTGCCTTAATGAGCTGCAAGAACCCTCTGCCCCCACTCTGCTGATGCCTGATACATCCTCGGGCAGGTGAGGAGCTGCTCTTCCTCTCACAGCCTTTTAGAGCCATCACAAACAATCCTGGGGAGCCCCAGGGGGACACTGCTCTGTGGGACAAAGCCATACTGGTCCTGCTGTGCAGGGGTGGCACAGGGAGCTCCTCTTGCAAGGCAGGGGCCACTTGGGCTTTGTCACAGCCCTGTCCCTCCTTCCCTGCTCCTCTGCAAGTAATGGGATTTGTAAATGGATCCGTTTCAGTGTACCACAGCCCTCCCTAACCCCAGTGACACCTTTACAGTTCTGAGTGTGAGGGTGCAACTTGTGTTTTCATCCTGAGTTAAGAGCAAGATGCCAGGTCATGACAGGGAAAACTCCTGCTGACACTTGTGTTGTTTGGCTGCTCTTGGTTCTCGTTGGGGCTGCGAGCCCTGGGTTTGGCAGAAATGCTTTTTGTTATTCCTTTGTGTTAAAATTTTAAGACCAAATCTTGTTTTGTTCTCGGTGTTTGGCCACCGTGGGGGACGGTGGCAAGAAGCTGGTTGGTTTGTCCTGCACGGGGAGCACGCAGCAGTGTGTGTGTGTGCCTGGCAGTGTCTGTCTGTCTGTCTGTCCTGCTCTCCCTGGCTGTGTGTGCCCCCAGGCTGCTGGTGCTGTGTACTGAGCAAAATCTCCTTTCCAGGGCTGCTACAAAGCCTGACTGCTGGGAGCTCTGCTGGCTCCTGCAGGTTCTTAGGGGGTTTGGGCACCATCTCCTTGTCCCCTTTGCTTTGGGGGTGCAAGATCTCATTCATGGGTGCTGTGAGGGGACAGGTTTGCCCTCTGCCCCTGCAGAGATGATTCTGGGATGAGTTTATTGTGCCTGAACCCACCAGCTGGGCTGCCCAGGTGCCCAGTCCCCTCCAGAGAGTGATCCCGTGTGCTCTTTGCTGCTGGAGATCTTGGGCCCTTTGCTACCGAACACCCCAGACCAGAGGGACAGGACAGTGTCCCCCGTGCCTCGTGTCCCCTCGGTGCCCCGTGTGTGTCTTTGTACCGG
>VRYO01001760.1:646867-662928 GCA_009812075.1 Sialia sialis | reverse complement strand
TCCCCGGTGTCCCCCCGGTGTCGCGGGGCGGTGGCCCTGCGCAAGCCGCATGCCCGGGCCCGCTGGCCCCATTGGCCCCCGCAGTCACATGCGGGGCGCGGCGGGGCTGCTGCTCCTCCCTCCATCGCTGCCAGCGTCCCTCCCTCGGCCGGGCTGAGCGCTGGGAGCGGCCGCGATCGCACCATGAGCACCCTCAAGGTCTACAGCACGTCGGTGACCGGCTCCCGGGAGGTGAGCGCCGCCGGGCAGGGCTGCGAGCGCCGGGGTCCCCGTTCCCGGGGGTGGGTGTCGGTGTTCCGTGCAGCAGCAAAGCCTCCCCCGCCCCATCCTCGCTGTCCCCTCCCCTGCTCGCCGCTGTGCCGTCCCCATCTGTCCCCAAACTCACCCTCCAGGCGGGGTGGGCGCCGTGCTGAGCCTGGCTGGCACGCTGGGTGTGTGCCCAGCCTTGGGGCTCCTCTGCATCTCCCCGTAACCTGCCTTCCCCACCCGCGTTCCAGATCAAATCCCAACAGAGCGAAGTAACCCGAATCCTTGATGGCAAGAACATCAAGTACGAGCTGGTGGATATCTCCCAGGACAACGCTCTGCGGGAGGAGATGAGGGCCAAGGCAGGCAACCCCAAAGCCATCCCACCCCAGATCGTCAACGGGGACCAGTACTGCGGGGTGAGCCTGGGCTGGGGCTGGCTGCTGTCCTGCCCCTGCCTTTGCTGCAGATGTTTCAGGAGCCTTGCAGGTTATTTCTTGTGAGGTGCAGGGCCAGGTGCTGCCAGGAGTCAGCTGTTTGCCTTGGGAGAAGGGGAACCCAGGCAGGGGCTTTGGGTGGCACTGGGGCTGTGGCCACTTTGTCCTGTCATGCTTGGCACTGGTGCCAGGGCTGTGACCAGTTTGTGCCCTGGGCTCAGGGCCCCTCCTGGCTCCTGAGTGACCCTGTGGTGTTCCCCTGCAGGATTACGAGCTCTTCGTGGAAGCTGTGGAGCAAAACACTCTGCAGGAGTTCCTGAAGCTGGCCTGAGCCCTGCTGCCCCTGCCATCCTGGACTCTACCTGCATTCCTGAGCGCCCTCATCTCCCAGCACCTCCACCTGGAGGTGGTCAGCGCTGTCCTGGCACCACCACAGGGAAATCCCATGACCAAAACTCCTCATTGCAGCTGCCTCTGACTCCCTCCTGCCTAACCCCACATCATCTCAGAGGGATCCAAAGAAAGTGTGACGCTCTCTTGCTTGGCCTGTGAGCAGAGCTGGGCCTGGCTCACGGCAGCTTCCAGTGCCTCTGTAAACAGCAAAGCCTCTGGGGCTGTGAGAGGTGCCCTGGCCCTCAGCCCCCTCCTCTGCCTCCACAGGGAGGGGCTTAGGGCTGCCTGGTACTTCCCACTTCTCCCAGTTGCTGTTAAAATTGTAAATTCTGCTGCCTCACTTCCTTTTCTTTTCCTCTTTTTCCCCCACTCTTCATCTCAACTGCAGAGATTATGGCAACTAAGTAAAGGGGTTTTTTTTGTTTTTTTGTTTGTCTTAATTTAATGCAAAAATACTGCACAGAATTGGGGGTCTGAGAGCCCAGCATGAGCTGCCTGGGGGAATGGGTGGGGCTGGAAGTGGGATCTGTGCTGCTCTGGCCAGGCTCCCTTGTGAGCAGTAATGGCTCAGGGCTGCCTCAGAACAGCTGATGCTCCAGCTGTCCAATCTTTCCTCTTTGAGTTGGCTTTTTTGCAATCCTGGACCAAGTGCATTTTGTTTTCCTGCCAAAAAGCGAGTTTATAACCGGTGTTGTCTTCCGAGATGCTATTAAATGTTACTGTACCTTTCACAGCGCTACTCTTGCGTTTCTTTTAAATCCAGTTTTATTTTGGCTACAGGTTAAACATCACCCTGCCCATGATTGTGAGTCATTTCCAGCTGAGAAGCTGAGTGAGTTGTACTTGCTGCTGCAGCCTGACACAAAGATCTTAACGCCTTAGATTGCTGCTGCTAATCAAAGGCTCCCAGGCCGTGTCTGAATGTCCTACGGCAGCAGTGACAGGTACCAGAGCATTCCTCTCCTCTGCGTGGTGACAGGGGCAGCCTGGGGCAGGGACAGCCCCAGCCACACGTGGGAGTGCAAAACAAACCCTTGGCAAAACCAGGATGCACAGGGGCAGGGCAGCAGCTGCTGCTGGATCTGCCACAGGTGGGAAAAAGGGAGCTGGGGGAGAGCTGTGTGGGTTGAGTCAGCACTCATGGAAGCAGCTGTGTTTGCTACAGGAAGTTTGAGTTGTGCAGCTCTGCTCACAGGGGTCTGGGAACAGCTCTGGCTACCCTGCACCACAGCAACCGTGCAAGCTGAAGGAAGTGGAAATTGCAGCTGGAAAGAAAGGGTTTTATTGGGAGCCTTTAGTGAGGGCTGGGTCTCTGAAGAGGGAACTGCCAGGAGGCCCTGCCCCGTGTGAGTGGGAGTGTTGTCAGCTGCGAGTCAAGTGAGAGCTTGTCACAGCTGGAATGGGAAGAATGTGCTGGGGAAAGGGAGAGGGAAAAGTGCAGCCCCGGCCCACGGGAGAGGGAGGAAGATGCTTTATTCAGGGCTGGGCAGAGACGGGAGGGATTCTGCTGTCTCCAGTGACACGGTGTCCTGTTGCAGCATCCAGGGAGGAGGAGGAGGGCGGGGAGCTCCGGGCAGGCTGCAGTTGGGGGCTGTCCAAGGGAAGGAGCTGTGCACGTACAGGAAACCCAGCAGCAGGATCTCCTGCCTGAGTTGAGTCCAGCCTGGCTCAGCCCCAGCACTGCAATGGCTCAAGGCCTTCAGGTTTAGCTCCAGCAGAGACTGGCGTGGAGCCTGTTTGTGCCCTGGTGTCAGTGCAGGTGAAATCTGTAGCTGTGTGTAGAAAGCAAACTGTCCCTGGCTGTGTCTGTCCTGCTGCTCCAGAGTCCCTGAGCCCAGCTCAGTAACTACAGAAAGCTGGCAGCTCCCTGGGCAGGGACAGGAGCCAGGCCTGGAGCCCAGGTGAGCTGGAGGAGGTGTCCCTGTGCTGGGACCCTCCTGTCCTGGGGAGCAGCAGGATTGGGCCTGGCCCCTCTGCTCCTCCGAGCTCTTCTCCACCCCACAATGGCACAGTGAAACCCAATCTGGAAAGAAAACCTCTCCCTTTTTGCCAGCCAGGGCAGGGTGGGTAAGGTGAGAGGCAGCTCCCTCCCTGTGCAGAGCTCTCAGGCTGTTTTCTGGGAGGGGTCTCTCCTCCTCAGCAGCAGGGAGGCGCTGGGGACCAGCCCACATTCCTGCAGGCTCCTGGAGTTGTCTCTGTACACCCTCTGGGGAAAGGTGCTGATGATCTCATACGAGTCCGAGTTTCCACCCCTAGGAAAGAACAGCACAGTTTTCTACTCACAGCATCCCCCAAGGTTTTTCTGAGATGCTCTGACTGATCCAGCTGTGGTTATGCAAGAGCAGAGCTAAGGGCTTCCAGCCCAGATTGCAGCCTGCACAGCTGCTCTGGGGAGGAAGGAGGCTCGAGCATCCCCCAGCACTGAGCTCATCCCGGGCTCACAGCAAGGCCAGGACATGGCCTGCAGCAGCACAGGGAAGAGGGGAGAGCAAGGAGAGCCCTCAGCCACCTGGAACTGTCCCCAACAGGCTGAGGGAGCCCTGTGCAGCATTCAACACAGCTGGCTGAGCCAAGCAACAGCTTCCAGCAGCTTGGGAAGGGTGGCACAAGTTGGGTGAGTGCTGAAAGGGGCAGTGGCAGCAATGGCCTGGATCTGATGGCAATTTTGGGAGGACAGAAGCTGATTTCTGTTGCTGTGTGGCAAAGGTGGGTATGAAATGCTCAGGCACTGCTGCCTGGAGAGTGTCAGCTGGGCACAGGGCTGGGGCTGTGACCCAGCTCACAAGGAGCTCTGAAGCTCCAGGAAGCCTCTCTGGGGTTCTGCAGAGCCAGGCAGGGAGGGGAGGGAGCCCTGGGTACCTGATGAGGGCGAGGTGCTGGCGCAGGTCCCCGATGGTGGCCGAGAGCCGCATCCTCAGCTCGTAGCTCTGCTCGCCGCTCTCGGAGCGGATCCGCAGCGTGCACAAATCAGGAGCAGCAGCTTCAGCCTCAGCTGCCTTCACCCTGGCCATCAAAAACCCTGTCAGCCCAGGGCTGAGCTGCACTCCGTCACCAGACATGGGGAGTTTGGTGTTTGGGAGTGTCCTTGGGAGGCCCAAAGTACTGTTGTGCTGTCCCAGGCTGAAGGTGCCTTCAGGAGGGTTATGGAGCTTTTTTAGCTTTTTCATTTTAAACCAGGGCTGGCTGGCAACTACTTCGCCCTACTTCTTTGATTAAAAATAATCTGCTTGGGTTTTCTTTTTTTTTTTTTTTTTCATTAGCTATTTGGGTCTTGGCTTGCCAGAAGACTGAGTGGAAAATGCTGTTAGTGACAGCTCCTGCCTGGGCATCAGTTTCGTGGAGGGGTTCTCCTATTTAATGTGACTGCAAAGAGCTCTTTCCATGGTTTCAAACTCTCAGGCTTGGTTTGCTGTCAGGAAAACTTTCACATAAACAAGTGACATTTTGACCAACAGAAGCTTTTTGTTAGAGATGTAAAATGTGGCATGTTGTCATGAAAAATGCAGTGGTTTTCCCAAAGGACCAAACTTGGCCTTTTGTCTAACTACTTCTAAGGTCTAAAAGGGGAAAGTCCATTTTCTTCCTCAGCTGAACTACCTGCAGTGATGAAGTAGGAGGGAGAGGAGATCCTGGCAGGGGCTGGGGGGCTGTACCTGCACCTCTCCAGGCCAGCCAGCCCAGGTGTTTCCAGCAGGATTTCTTTGCTCTGCTGCCCATCAGAGCCCTGCAAGCAAAGCAGGTGAGCGTCAGGGAGAGCAGCCTGTGCCAGGAGTGCTCTGGTGCAGCCTCTCTGGGCGCTTACACGCAGCTGACAGAGCCCCAAGGAGGGGCTGAGTGCAGAGATTGGCCCCAGTTTGCTCCTGGGGGTGTCAGGGGAGCCTCCTCGTACCTGTGGTGCTGCTCCAGCCGCGCCTCGGGCACTGCCCACTCTCCCTCTGTGCTTTGGGGGCTTGGGAAGCTGCCCCGAGGAGGATTTGGGACCTGCCAGAGCAGAGGGGGGAGACACAGGCGTGTGGGACAAACACTCTGCCCCCACAAGAGGAGGATTTGGTGAGAGGAGAGAGCAGGAGTGACAAGGAGAGCTCTGGGCAGCCCAGCGAGGCTGAGAGCAGCTCTCAGCTTCCTGCCTGCCCCATTTCCTGCCCCACTGAATCTCTGATTGTCAACATCAACAGTGAGAGCAGTGACAACAGCCTGCTCCATGCAGCTGGGGTGCACAGCAGCCAGGTGGCTCTGCTGGTAAAAAACTGGCACTATCACCATTTCCACAGACTTGCACATTTTTCACCTTGTGACCGTGTATTTGCAGGTGTCCATGTTTGCTTGGACAATTTTATATTTTTTTTTCACTGCTTGGATAAAGGGGATATTTAGCTTTAACCTTGAGGTGACTGAGCACAGTTGTGTGTAACCAGCTGTTTCTCATGAGTGATACACATGATTTATTCAGTGATGCACTCACAAATTCACTGATTTCTGTCTCTCTGTCTGACTGTGACTTCCCAGCCCTGTCAGATACTGCTTACACAGACTGTGAGTGTCTAGAAGCAAAATGAGGAATCTGTGGCCTTTGGTGTCCCATATTCTGTTATGAAAGTCTGAAGAGAAACTGTCCCATATTTAGTACAGTTACAGTTGTTTGGCTTGACAATATCTACATTTTTGGAACGAGCTTGCAGGAGAAAGGAGCAGTGTTTGCCAGCAGCTCTCCCCCCAGGGTTCCCTCAGCATCCTTTGATGTGGTGAAGGTGGAAGGAGCTTGGCCTTTCAGAAAGGCACAGGGCAGATTTTGGAAAACTGCGGAATTTCTAGTCTTTTCTTACTTGCCATGTCTCATTCTTAGGCAGGATTGATGCTGAGAGCATCCTGTGTGTGCTGCTGGCTGCCAGCTCCTGAGGCAGCACCAGCCCTGACCCACAAATGTTATTTTCCTTGCTGAGACCCTCACATTCCCCCCCACCAGCTGCACTGTCCTGGGGAGCTTGAAGGATCTCTTTCTCAAGAATTAACTACACTTTTGAGGCAGGTGTAAGATTTTACCTGGGATCCCGGAGCTTTCCCGATTTTGGCTGGATTCTGAGGTACCCACCACGTGGCCAAGGCCAGGAAAACTCCCTGGAAGGTCAGGCTTCTGAAACAGCACATCCCTCCTGTCAGTGACCTGCAAGCAAATCTGGCTGTTGCACAAGCTGCTCTTGCTGCAGCAGAGCCCAGCAAAGCAGCAGCAGCACTGGAAACCCCAAATGAATGCACAGGTTCTGGGGAAGCAGAGCTTTGCACAATCCCCCTGCCAGGGACTCCTTTCTGACCTGCACAGCTCCTGCCTGTCCTGCTCCTTGCTGTCCCTGCTTTCTCTGTGGCACGGGGATGTCCAGCCTCTGCTTGTGCCTGCTGACGTTCAGCTGCTCTCCAAGACCCAGATTTGAGTCCTCTGAGGCTCTCTGCCTGCTAAAGTGGCTTTGGCTCTTTGCCATTTCTGAGAAATCAAAAACTGGGACCCGCGAGAACCTCAGGTGGCCAAATCCATTTAAACCGTGGCAAAATAAACTTTCATGACATCCTCTTTAAAGGTACTTTTCCATCTCACATTAAAACCTTTTCTAGGGGAACTGTTTGAGAACTTCCTTCTCTCCTTTTTGTGGCACAGCTCTTAATTTCCTGTGTGTGCTGCTCCTCTCGCTGTGCTCTCAGAAGCCCTGCTCCAAGGCAGGCTCAGTGAGGCACAGAAATGCTGAAACGTTTCCTGTAACGGCTGCTGCAGGTGCCCTGCTTGTCCCCAGCCGTCCCCAGCCACACCTGCACAGCACCACAAACCTCAGCCAAGGAAAGGAAGGAAAGCTAAGCTGTCCTGGGAAGCAGGAGAGCGATTCCACAGCCGAGATCTGCGTGTGGCACTTGCCTGCAAGGGGACACCGTCAGGGTAGCGTGGCTGCAGCTCCGAGGGGAAATATCCATCCATGATGTCCTGCAGGCATTGCTGGAATGACAGCAGAGTTCCTGCTCACACCTCAGCCTTGCTGAGCTCAGCCCTGCTCTCCCTGCTCCTGACTGGGGTGGGATGTGGATCATACAATTCCTTCAGAGCTTTCTTCCTCTGGCCCCTGGAACTCACTCTAATAGATAAAGTCTCCTAGACCCCAAGGCCGAGCTAAATTCCTTAAGAATTTGATCACTTTCCTAACACCTTGGAAGATAATTGGTCAGAAATTAGTTTTGTGTAATTGGTCAGTTCACCTTTAGAACTTTTGACTCAGATTGGATGCTGTCCTTTGTGTAAACTTTTTTTTGGTTATAGTTTGAATCCCCCTTGAAGCTATAAATGTGACTGAGAGAAGAATCCCTGCTTGACTCTCTTTGCATGGAATAAAGATTCTTGTGGAATTCATCAAGGACTCCAGTCTTTCTCAGCTGGCTGAATGTGAGCTGCTGAGAGTGAGCTGATGGATCCAGCACTCTCATGTCCTGGTGAAACACCCAGCAGAGACAAGAAGCAAGCTCACAGTGGTGTGGCCGTGCAGAAAGCTCTGCACCACAGACACATCTCTACCTGTGACAATGACTGCACAGGGCTCTGGGGGCCCAGGGGATGCACAGGAGCAGCTGGGCTCCCCTGCAGCCCCATCCCCTCCCTGGCAGGTGGATTCTCTCTCTGCAGCCCTGCCCATACCTGCGTGCCCGGGTGCTGGTAGGGCCGGAAGGCTCCGTGTCCCACGACGATGCCGTTCTGGTACAGGGTCAGAGGGAGGGGCTCCGGCCTCAGCCGAGCCCCTCGCGCCGTGCGCTCGATCTGCGAGATGCCCTCTCCCACCAGCGAGTTCAAATCCTTAATGTTCTCCAAGATTAAATCGAAATCGATCTGGGGGTCACAGCCAGCGCCTTCACCTGTGGCAGAGGGGTCACAGTGACAGGGACAGGGTGGTGGCTGCACAGATTTCTCTGTGTCAGTTGGTGGTGTGTTTGAGCCCTGACATTTCTCTGCTTTGCCCTTCACACTTCTGCAGAAAGTGGTGCAACCTTTTGCTGTGCCAGGTCCACATCCTTGCTAAACCACAAGGGCAGGGCAGAGGATGCAGCTGGGGCTGCGAGCTCCGAGCTCCAGAGCAGCTCCTGGAGTCCCAGCTCAGCTCCTGGAGGCCCAGCTCAGCTCCTGGAGGCCAAGCTCAGCTCCTGGGCTCGCTGATGCCCTCGGGAGCCCTGTGCTGCCCCTGGGCCGTGCAGCATGAGGAGCTGAGCGAGTTGGATTAACCAGATTGGATCAGTGGATCAGGGCACAGGTGCTAAGGAGGTGCCAGTGTAAACAGCAGGGCAGGGACTGGCAGGATGTTTGTCTGTTTGAGGGTAGCAGGGTGAAGCAGTAAAAGGGTTGTGACGAGACAGAGGAATGAAATCAAAAGAGAAAAGATCTAAATTAAGTTAAAGCTCTTAGTTGTTCTGCTTTTTTTATGAGTTGCTAAAGGATGATGTGGAAATACCCTTGAAAAGAGTCAGTGAGCTGAAACCAAAACTTGTTTCTACTGATCTCCCTCTGTCTCTCCCCTCCTGCATCTAAGGGAAGGCCTAGTCTAACATTTGCATGGTGGTTAGAAAGCAGCATTGGCCCTACAGCCAAAAAAATTTTCTTTTTTCCCTCTGCTATCACTTCCTAAGGACCCCAGGCAGCAGAGCCAGGTCTCAATAAAACCCTGACATGGTGGCTGGGAGGAAAAGCAAACAATACTCCCTGCTGGAGCCAGGCTCTGTGGCTGTTACTGCAGCTCCTGTGTACACAAAGCACCTGATTCTGTTTTCCACCCACTCTGTGTCAATGCCATTAGAGCAGTCAAGCCTCAAATGTGCAGGGCTTGTGAATTCTGCAGGAAGCAGCTGCTGTGAGGTCTCCTCCTGAAGGGCTGAGCCATCAGGTTCTCTCCTGTGCCCCCAGAAGGGTGTACAAAGTACAGGAATATAAAATTAAACCTTCTGCTGAGCTCCTGTGAGATTGCTCCATGTCTGTCCCCCTCAAGAGGGAAGGGGATGTGAAGATCTTGGATCCCAAATTCTGGAGCCCCAGATCCTGAGGTTTTGGTGCTAATCTACTCTCCCTTCTCTGAGCATGCAGCCAAGAGTGCTGGTGCTTTACCCAGCTTGCAGAGGTTCCTTGCAGGCAGCTCCTCTTCATCCTGGACTGACTCTGTGTCCTCCAGCTGCTCCCGCGTCTCTCCAACCCAGATGAGACCATAGTCATTCAGGAAGCGCTGGAGGAGAGAGGCAGGACAGCTCTGCTGAGCAGAGCTGCAGAAAACTGGAAATGAGAGCCTGAGAGGGCTCAGCTGTGGCTGTGAGAGGCAGAGAAAAGTGTCAGAGCTTTGTCTGGGGCTCCTTGGCCCTGGCAGACAGACAGACTGTGAGCAGCAGGGAAAAGGGAGGAGGAATGATCTGTGGTGGCACAGGAACCTCCCAGGACTGCAGGAGCTGAGTTTTCTACAGCCCTGGAAATCAGAATGAAGCTTGCAGGAGGCCCAGGTGTTTGTGTGTTTAAAATCTCCTGCTCCTGTTCCGAGGTGATCACAGGGGCAGCTTGAAAAAGGCCAAGCTGGGAGTGCAAAGATCTCAAACCAAAGGAGCAGCTGGCTGAGGGCAAGCAGAGCAGCCTCACCTCCATCTCCCAGACCTGCCTCTGCAGCTGCAGGCACCTCATTTCCAGCTCCTCACTGCTGGACGAGTCAAAAGCATCTGAAAGAGAAAAGTGAATTTTCTACGTAGATCCTCAAAGAGCTGTGGGTAACCTGTGCCACACAGGGCAGCACCAGTGCTCAGAGACACATGGGACACACTGAGGGTGACAATTCACCCTGCAGTGGTTTGACAGCAATGCTGACAGGCTAAAAAGGATCTGTGAACAACCCTGGGACAGTTCTGTGCTGTGGGAGCTGATGTGGGAATTCTTGGCTCCCTCAGCCCAAGGAGCCCAGGATGAGCAGGCGCCCTCTGAGCTGAAACCTTGGCTGGACAGCAGCAGGGTGCAGAGGAGGAGCAGCCCCTGGGCCTGTGGTTTGACAGATATTCATGTTTTGTGCTCAGGAAATGGAGAACTCACCACAGCTCTGCACAGGAAACGTGTGTGGGCTCCAGCTGGGGCTGGGAAGCTGCTGGATTCAGGGAACTGAGCAGGGCAAAGACCTCAGTGTCTCACTGAAAACTGGCTCAATTCAGAGCCAGGCTGGACCTGGAATCCCGTGGGACACTCCAAGTGGCATTTTGGTTTCTCTCAGCTTTCCTGACTGTTTGAACTCTGCAGTATTCACTGCTCTTGGGTTTTCTGACCATCATGTTGGCTTTAAACTCAAGGAAACTTAGAAAGCCACAAAAATAGGTCAGGAAATGATGTTTGCACACCAGAGTAACAGATACAAGAGAGGCTTCTCGGGTTTGGAGCCAAGGACAGCTCGGAGAGTCCCCAGGGCTGCTCTGCTGCCCTACCCACCAAAGGTAGAACCATTTTTACCTTCTCCTTCTTGAAGAGTCTTTATCCTCTCCTCGAGTTCAGCAATCCTGGTGTCCTTGAGGGACAGAACAAACAATGAGCTGGGTCAGGTCCTGGCCCTCGGCACCTCCAGGCAGGGTTTGCACAATTAGTCAGGGCTGCTGCAGGTCCTCTCACCCCACCCAGGCTCGGCTGAAGGGTCAAAGGGCTGAATCACCTCAGAAACACCTCAATTAGACTCAAATTAGCATGGGAGAAGCAGAGAACTCCAGGAATAGGTGACACATCTGCACCAGATGCTCAGACCTGCAGGGAGGGGCTGATCTAGAAACAAAAGAGCATTTCTGCAGCCACTCCTAAAAAAAAAAAAAACAAACCCAAAACAAACAAAAAATGTGTTTAAGCTTTTAAAGGGTACTTATTCTATTCAGTGATGCACAGAGGGCTGTTCCAGGACGGCTCTGCTGTGTTCAGAAAACAAAATGGGGACTGCACCACCACAGGGGGAAAAAACCAATAATTCTGAAGGCAAAGAGCTGCTGATCTTAGTGCCAGGGAGCTGAAAATCCCAGCAGGGACTGTCCCCTCCCCAGGGCCTGATCTCGCTGCTCTGCTGGTTTGTAAAGGGCTCCTCTGGGTAATTAACAGCAGCCACAGATGAACTTCTGAGCCCACACCAGGAATGAGAGCACAGAGCAGGCTCAGCAAGAGGCTTTTACCTTCAGCCGGATTTCTTGGGCTTGTTCCTCTATTTTTTGTTCCAACAGAGAGATTTTTTCAGCCAGAGAGGACACGAGCTCCAGGTCGGCGTGAGCTGCACCTGGAAGCAGAAATACCTGAGAGCAGGGCTGGGGTGCACGGGGGACCCCAGAGCAGAAATCCTGCTGTGCCACAGCAGGGAGGGCTTTTTGAGCAGAAATCCCTCGGTTCTTGGTGTCACCCACCCGCTGTGTGTGCAAGAATGGGGCACAGGAATGGGTTTGTATGGGGTGTGACCAAAATCCTGATGGTCCAGAGCCCCCAGATCTCCGAGGGGCTTTACCCTCCATGTTCTTGTCCCGTGCTGTCCCCTGGAGCAGGAGTGCAGGGTGTCCTGCAGGGATTCCTTGTCCTAGGACACAGCCTGGCATCTCCTGAAAGAGGACGGAAACAGGTCAGTGTTTGGACACAGCTCCTCCAAAAGCAGGTGAAGAAATATCAAGGTTGTGCTGAGGGAAGGAGAGGGCAGGGGAGAGCAGGGGAGAGCAGGGGGTCCATCAATGCCACCACTATTCCCAAATTTCTGGCTCTCCTCAGGAGCCAGGACCATGGAAAGGGACAATGCCAGCAGCTGGAGGAGTGAACACAAAGTAGAAATTGCACAGAGAGGCCACAACACTTGCACAGAGAGGGAGAAAGTGCTAAAATCGGGTTATTTCAGTGAAAAAAAAGCATAGTGCTCTGCTATTAACAGAGCCAGCAAACTGCACTGGGAGCAAAATTGGAGTTTTTGCTCTGAAATCGAGTAGGGAGGATGTGATGTTAAATGGAGCTGTAAAAATAAGTGGTGTTCTGGGATGTGGAAATGTCCTGTTAATTGTCTGGCTGTGGACACTTGTAGGGGACAGAGAGCAAGGTCTGTTGAGTGAAGGGTGAGAACAGCCCTACCTGAGCAAGAAAAACAGGGGGTAACATTTGAAATAAAGCACAGCTTCCTTAACATTGCTTGCTGGATTAATTTTCTAAATAAAATTGAAAAAGCTGTCCAAAAACAAATCCCAAACTACATTTTGTGATCAGCTCATCCCCTTTGTCCACGCACCCTCGTTTTCTGTGCAGAATGGGCATTTTGAGGGATGGGGGGACAAAAAAGTGCTCCAAATAATGGGGATAACCAGGGGGTGATGGGGAGGAAAGGGCCTGGGGGGGGCTGGCAGGGCTGGGGGTACCCGGGGTGTGGTGGGGAGACCCTCGTGGGGGGGATACCCGAATTTGGGAGGGATATCCCAATCTAGGGGATGGATACCCCAATCTGGGGGTGATACCCCAATCTGGGGGGTCCGCGCCCACCCCAGGCCCTCACTCACACCCCCGCCGCCATCTTGTTTACGGGCGGTTGCCACGGCGACGCAGGGACGGCTGCGATTGGCCCGGCGCTGGTCACGTGGCGCGAGCTGTAGCACCAGGAACTACAATTCCCAGCAGGCACCGCGCGCGTTCTCCCGGGATACCGGGACCGGGACAGGACCGGGAGTGGGTCCCATTTTCCTCCTCAGCTCCCCCTCCGCACATGCACATCAGCCTGGCTGAGGCACCTCACGCCGTGCAGCTCCTCCTGATCACCTCACCTGCTTCCTCGGTCTCTGTTTTCTCACGTGGGCACTGCTCTCAGCCTCGCTGATGTCCTGAACGCCACCCGGCGCTTGTCACCATCCCAGGAGCCTTTCCTGGCTGTCCCCCACCCCTCCTGCTGCCCTGTGCTGCTCTCCTAGGAGCTCAGTCTCGCCAGCTGGAGGAGAGCAGGACAGGCCAATTTCCCCCCAGTCTGACCTCCTTTGGTGGAGGTCACAGAGCCACCGACTGGTTTGGGACCTCAGAATTCATCTCATTCCCACCCCGTGCCAGGGCCACCTTCCACTATCCGACATTGCTCCAAACCCCGTCCAGGCCGGCCTTGGACACTTGGATGTTGGCTGTGCTGGAGATTTTTGTTTCAACTTGCCCGAAGAGCAAACCCGAGCTGAATTCGGTGAAGTTTTTCTGCTGAAGAGCTCTGGGCTCTGGGCGGAAGCTGACAGAGCTCACCATGATGTGCACGAACCCAGAGAGCAGCTGTGTGTTCTCAGCACGTCCCAGTGGCTTTATTCATTTCAAACCATCTTGAAATACCCAGATCCCTTTTGTTTCCTGCTGCTGCAGGGCGAGGGAGCTCAGAGATGTGCTGTTTGGAGATGGATTTGGGGGGTTAAAGGAAGCAATTCCTTAATTTCGGATCTGTCACTGGAATCCCAAGGGACACCTTGGCTCCAGCTCCACCTGGAGGGAAGGAGGTTTGTTCCTCCCAACCTTGCTGCAGTTTGCCAACCCTCAGTGATCCAGGGAGAGTTTGGGTCACTCTTGGTCCTTGGTGGGTGTGAGGACAGAGAGACCCCAGGGAAAAGCAGAGCCTGGGGGGTTTCAGCCTTCCCTTCAGCTTCAGGCATGTGCCATTGCTTCTTTTTACACACCTGTAAAAATAAACCCACTGCAGTCCTTTTTATCCATCTCTCCACTGGTTCCAGCTGTGTTCATCATCCCGTGCTCATCCCTTTACATCCTTTTATCTCATTTCTCTTCCAACTCTATTCAGCAGCTCCAGGAGAACCGAATATTTCTGTATCCCGTCATTTATCCCTGTCACCCCAACAGAGCAGGGAGCGGGAGCTGCCCCCACCCCAGGGGATGCCGAGAAGCATCTCCGTGCTCTGGACACCCCCACACCACGCCTGGCACCTTTTCCCTCGCGGCACAGGCAGCAGATGAGACTTCCCCAAAGCACGCTTAGGTGCCGCAGCTTTTGGGGAAGGGAGGTGTGATTGGTGCGCCGGTGCCACCGCCGGCCTTAAAGGCTGGGGGACAGACGGGGAAGTGTCACGGGAAGCGTCGCAGCCCCCGCCATGCCACCCCTGCAGCGCCTGCTCCTGCTGCTCGCCCTGCTCGCCCTCAGCCTGGTAAGGACCGGCTGAGTCCAGCCAGCTGTGCCCAGCGTGGGGAGGGGGCAACCAAGGGGGGGAGTTTCTGTTTTCGGCTGAAAATCTCCATTTTGGGTTTTCTCTTTGGCTTTACCCGCTGTGATTTTTGCCGAGAGTTTTGTGCCGTGCTCTGGAAGGTCCAAACGCTTCCATGTGGCGCTTTTTGGAAGCTTTTCCTTAACTTGAGAGTGGCTCTCACCTCTGTAACCCTCACCCCGAGCTCTCCAGCCCATCCTGCAGCCTCTGCCTGCCCTGGGGATGCTGAGCGTGGCTGCCCGGAAGGGCTGGGGAGACACGAGGCTCTGCTTTCCTCCCGCCTCTCCCCACTGGGTGTTTTTTCCCCTCCTGCTGTGGGGCTCGGTCCTGGCTGGGTGGGGATGAACCCACCGGCACTTTTGGGGAGCGTGATGCACTTTGGGGCAGCTTTTGGGATTTTTTTGGTTGGTTAGTTGGTGGTTTTTCTTGTTTTTTGGGGTTTTTTTGTTTGTTTGTTGTTTTTGTTTTGGGGTTTTTTTTTATTTTTGGGGGGGGTTAGGGTTTTTTTTTGGTTGGGTTTTTTTTTAATTTTTTGGGTTTTGGTTTTTGGGGTTTTTTTTTGGTTTTTTGCCTACATCGTGCTGGCAACCAGATCTGTCTGTGCTTATTTCACACTGCTGCTGGCTCCACGGGGTGCATTTACATTTTGGGATCCCCCACTCTGTACACCAGGCAAAGCGGCAGAGCAGAGTTTTTTGGGCTCCATTCCTGATCCTTTCCCCTCTCTGGACGGACCCAGCGGAGGGGTGCAGGGCAGTGTGTCTCACAGAGGGACACGGCAGCGCTTTCCCAGCAGCCAGAGCAGTGTTGGGAGGGAAAGGAGCTGTCCTGGAATCGCCACCCTGGCCGTGCTGCGTGTCACACACTGTCCCTGCTAGCCCCAGCCCGGGCTTGGGGGTCTTTCCTCCCCCTGCCCCTCGCTTCCAGCGCGGGCATTTCCCACACCCCACCTTGTTCTGCTGTGACCCGTCACCTTCTCACCACTTCCTCGCAGAACCGAGGAGCAGAGACCACTCCCTGGCTTCCACTTCCCCCCTCGTCTCTAAAAACCCCTGCTTAGAAGCAGCACAGGTTCCAGGCGGGTCCCACTTCCCTCCCTGAGCTGGGACAAGCCCAAAGCCAGGGCCTGCGTGTGAAGGGGACCCTGCCAGGGGACAGGAGGCTGTTTGTCCTGCCTGGGCTGGGGCACTGGGGGCTCCTTTTGCCCCCAGGACCATCCTGCGAGGGTTCTCAGGGCTTTCACCGCCGTGCTGCTCTTGGGAGGGATGTCTGAAACTCTTTTCCTTCCCCAGTGCCTCAGCCAGGCCAAGAATGAGCCTTCTCCTACCACCAAAGACCCTGCCCTGAGCAGCACCACGGGCAAGACCAGCAGCAACCTGAGCCCGCCCTGCGCCAGCCCCCCGCTCCTCTCCATCGCCCTGGGGGTGCTGGCAGCGCTGCTGCTGCACCTGCGCTGAGCCCGAGGGGTGACCGTCCCCACCGTGGCACCCCCGAGATGATCCTCCCCACCACGGCAGCCCTGAGAACACCGTCCCCACCGTGGCACCGCTCCCGCTCCTGCCGCCCTCCGCTCCCCGCGTGCCCCCGGTTTTGGGGAGCCAAGCAATAAACGCGCTGGTGCCGACACCTCGGGCTCGTCTCTGCCTCCTCCCGCTCCGGTACCGGGGCTGGGGGGCTCTAGGGGTGCAGCACCGGCCCCTTAGCCGGGACTTCAACCCTTGGGGATGGAGGGGCCGGGTGGGGCCAGGACCGAGCCGAGAGGTGGGAGCAGGACCT
>VRYO01001760.1:591741-615772 GCA_009812075.1 Sialia sialis | reverse complement strand
CTCTCCCCTCAGCGCTCCCCGCTCATGCGCGGCCCCGTCCCCGCCGCCGCGCGCTCCCGTGGGCGCCGCCATGTGACGCAAGCGGAAGGGCACGTCACCGTCCGGCGGAGGCTGAGGCGGCGCCGCCGGGGCAGGTACCGGGACTGGGAGTGACCGGGGGGACAGCCGGGGGCTTACCGGGCACGGTGAGGGCCTTGCGGGTGCGGTGTGTGTCATTCCGCCGCGTCCCTCCCCTCACGGAGCCGGCGGAGGCCTGAGGGCTGCCCCGTTCGCACCGTGCCTGGGAGGGCCCGGGGGGATGCGAGGAGCGGGGTAACCGCAGGGTGTGGGTGCGGTGTGCGTGTGAGTCCCGCTCCCCGGCGGCTCCGCTCGCTGCTGGCGGTGGGACGGGGTCCCGGGGGCTGGAGCCTCCCGGCTGTGCCCGCCCGGCCCGGGGAGCGAGCACGGCCCTGGCTGTCCCGTCCCGGGCTCGCAGCCCCGTGTGAGGGTCGTTCTGTGGGGTGGCTGTGTCAAACGGCGTGGGAAGGGCCAGTCGCCGTTATCTGCCCGTTAGCAGCCAGCCAAGGCGCTGGGTGTGCTCAGCCCGAGCTGTGCCAGGGCAGCGTTGGGAGCTGTAGCAGCAGCCCGAGGTCCAGCAGTGCCTTGCCTCAGTGTCCCGTGGCTGCTGCTGTGGGCAGGGATCCCTCCCGAGGGAGGAGGCAGAATGAAGTGGTCGGTGTAACTCGATCTGCTGCTGCCCCTGGATGGTGGATGGAATGCAGGCCACTGGCTCTGGGCTGTTTGTGCTGGTGGCACCCGGACCATGGGGCTGTACGCACCAGTCCTGCACGCTGGAGGACTCAGGTTTTCCTTCGTGCAGAATCCACTCTCCTGACACTGCTGGAAAATTCCAGTGCCTGTTTCTGAGCTTCCCCACTGCCTGCTTATCAAAAGGACTCCCACAAACAATGTAAAGGGCTCCAGAGCAGCAAGTCAGAGCTGCTTTTCCCCAGATGGTTTGCTTTGGGCTCAAACAATCACCTTTAACTCCTTTATTTTCATCTTCCCTTTGAAAAAGGAAAGGAGCTCTCAGTAAAAAATGTCGTGGATCAGAGAGGGCGAGCTGACCATCATAGAGAAGTTCTGTGCCAACATCATTAAGGTAAGGGATGGATTTGGGTGGATTTTGTGGTGAAGAGCTGGCAGGTTCTTCAAGGGTAGAAGTGTCTCTGTGGCTGCAGTGCTCTGGAAAGGGAGCATTGCTGGCAAGGGTACATTTAGTGCTGGCACTGGATGTGCATCCCTAAACTGCATCCCAGGGTGGGAGATTACTTAGGCTTAGCCTTGCAAATGAGCAAGGCTGCAGGCAGTGCTTGCCAAAAAGGATTTGTGCCCTTGCTGATGAAGGCAGGGCATGGGAAGGAGAAAGAGAACAGAGATCCTCACGTTGGGAGTTTAAGGAATGAAACTGAGTATTGGAACAAAAACTCACCAGTTCCAGGAAAATTCTCTCCTTGAGACAGATAGTGCTGCCCTTGTGAGCCCCGTGAGGACAGTGGAAAGGAACACTCCTCTTTTTGGGGGGAATTCTTACAATTCTCTGCAGTTGTGTCTGTTACAATGCTCTTGAGCTCTGAAATAAAAAATGCAGCATAAACCCCCGTGCCCTCCTGCATGGCTGCAGGGACTGAGCTGTGTGTGGTGCCCAGCCCTGCTGACCTGCTGCTCTGCTCCCTCTTTTCCAGGCAGGTCCCATGCCCAAGCACGTTGCCTTCATCATGGATGGCAATCGCCGCTACGCGCAGAAGTGCCACGTGGAGAGGCAGCAGGGACATTCCCAAGGCTTTGATAAACTGGCACAGGTGGGGAGGATGTTTTGTGCCTCTGTGGGGTGGAGGTTTGAGCTGGACTGGCAATCCTGTGTTCCTTCTCTTCACTGCAGCCAGGCCTGTGCTTGGAGCTGCTGTTCATCATCAGGATTCACAACTTCAGCTCCTCCCTCTCTCTGGTGTTTTGCAGAGTCATTCTGTTCAGCTATTTTTTCTTCTGTTTTGCACTCAATTAAAATATCTACCTTCCAGATCTCAAGGCTTTTATTTCTGTGAAACCTTTGAAAAGGTTTTGGAAGGTACAGTATTATATAATTTACAAACCAGTGGTGCTTTTCCTGGCTGGATGAGTCCCCTGTGATGGAGTGATATTTTCCTCCTGCTCTTTAGAGTGAATCTGAAATTCACATATAGGGGTTTCATTTTTTTGACAGTTAGTTCTAGTGATCCAGCCCTGGCCTGGTGGGAACCACAGGAAGGTTTGACACGGACAAGTTGTGTCTTGCTGACCTGGTTGTTACATTTTGTCCTCTTGCAGACCCTGCGGTGGTGCTTGAACCTGGGCATTCGGGAGGTGACAGTTTATGCCTTCAGCATTGAGAACTTCAAACGCTCCAAGGAGGAGGTGGATGGGCTCATGGACCTGGCCAGGCAGAAGTTCAGCCGCCTCCTGGAGGAGCAGTGAGTCCCTCAAGTCTGTCCCACAGGGTGGAGCTGGAGCAGGACATCAAGTGCAGGGATGTTACAAGCTGGGAGGATGGATTAAGTGAGGAGAACCTTCCTCACCTCCAGTCTGAGATTGGAGGGGCTGTGCCTCCTGGGTGGGGTGTAGAGCTCTGTGTATGCACACTCTCCCTGTACAGGAGATTTGGGAGAGCTGTGCCATCCAGACCATGGGGACAAGGACAGCTTGCAGATAAACACAGCACAGTCAAAATTACGGCGTTTTCATGAAGTAGCAAAGCTTTGTCTTAATTTTTGGTCAGTTAGAGGGGCCCAGAGCCTGTGGTTGTATTCTAAGCTGCCAGAGGTAGGGATGCCTGGTCTGTGATCATTTCCTGGTCCTTTGGTCATGTATGTACTCAGGAGCTGGTGTGGGAAATGCTCACTGTGCCTTTATGGAACAGTTTGGGGTGATCAAATCCCAGCCAGTTTTGCACACCTGAAAAAAACATGTGGTGGTTTTGCCTTTGTCCAATTGCCAGTTTTGCTGCAGCTGTGGGTGGATGTTGGCACTTGTGCAGTGCAGACTGATGTGTTTTCTGTGCTCCCCACTCTGGTTGGGTGCAGGGAGAACCTGAAGAAGCACGGGGTGTGCATCCGTGTCCTCGGGGATCTGCCCCTGCTGCCCGTGGATATCCAGGAGCTGATTGCCCAAGCTGTGCTGGCCACCAGGAACTACAACAAGTGAGTGACACTCAGTCTGAGCTGGGAGCTCACATGTTCCTCCTCCTCCTGAGGGCTGGGGCTTGTCAGACATGCTGCCGTGGTCCTACAAGCACTCATCACTGTCATCTGCTGGGCCTTGCCAGGATGAGCCTTTCACATCCTTTCCTCTTTGCAGGTGCTTTCTGAATGTCTGCTTTGCATACACATCGAGGCATGAGATCAGCAATGCAGTCAGGGAGATGGCCTGGGGGGTGGAACAAGGACTGCTGGAACCCAGGTAATGACTGGATGAGTTCTGCCTGTCTCACCACTCACACTGCATGAGAAACCTCTCAGAAGCCAAGTGGCTTTTAAATAGATCTCATTAAACCAGTGTGACTGGAACAAATGACTTAAAGTTACTATGCAATGTTTGGCTTTTATTATTTCAGTTGCCATGGTGATAGATACACAACCAAGACAGAAGAGAAATTAGGTCTGTGTCTTAAGTTAGTTTAAATGTGAAGGCAGATTTTATGCCACAACAATTGGCTGCTTGGCTGACAGTCTTAGCTATGAGGTCAAACAACAGATGAATCATGAATGCTGCACTGTTCCTCCACCCTGAAGGAGAAGGAATAGTTTCACTCTGCTCCCTGCTCCAGATGGAAGCCCTCACAGTCTGCTTCCACCCCTGTGTTATGTTTCAAAGAGCATGGAGTGGGATGCTCTGGGGGCTGAAGCAGCACTTGGAATAGCCTGTGGAGCAGACAGCAGTGTCTGTCAGAAGGAAGTTGATGGCTGTCTGTGCTTCAGCTCCACCACCCAGTTTTAATTTGCAGCCCCTGAGTTTACATAAAAGCCCTTAATTCTTTGTGTGCCACATCCATCAGTCAGGGAGGGGGTGTAATGAGCTGTGTCTGTGTTTTAGTGACGTGTCTGAATCACTGCTGGATAAGTGTCTGTACACCAACAACTCCCCTGACCCAGACCTGCTGATCAGAACCTCTGGAGAGGTTCGCCTCAGTGATTTCCTGCTCTGGCAGGTAAAGTTTCTGTTTTCTCCTTGGCCTTTCCATCTTTACCTGAGAGGGCTGGTGTTGCACTGACTCCAGGTGCAAGCTCTGAAACTCCTGCTGGGGTTAGCTGACTTCCAGGATGGAACTGAGTGCTGGGGCACCTCTGAGCAATCTGTTTCTTGCAGATCTGTGTTTGCCTAAAATCACGAATTCTCATCCTTTTGCTGCTCTCATCACTTTTAGATAATTATTTGTTTGTAGAGAAGACTTGAGTGGAGTGCCAAAACCCCACTGCTTTAGGCAACCACATCAAATGTTCCCATTCCAAATTACTTAATTGGCAACTTCTCAGAAGCTGTCTGGCCTGAGCTGTGCTTGCCTACCAAGGCATCTCCTCTCCTCCCCTGGTTTGGGCACACCTAAAGCCTGGGTGGGTGCTGATGCTATGAAATAACACTTGTGGTAGAGGAGTCCTGTTGAGTGTTGGGTTGTTTTAGCAGTCATCACAGGAATGTATCTACCTGAGGAACTTGGTGGCAAAAATAGGTTTTGACTTGAAATCTTTCATCATCCTGCTCAAGGATATCTTCAGTGCACCACAACTCTTGGCTTCATTAAGCAGTTTAAATGCCATGAGTGGGCAGTAAGGAATATCATGAGATGTCATTTGAAGAATGGCTTAAATGTCATGTCCTGATCCTCAGTTCAACTGTTATTCCCTTTGCCTTTGGTACTCCAGTGTTGCTATTTTAGGTTTTTTATAAGTCTGTGATGCTTAAGCTATTAAAAATACCTCTCTGCAGACCAGCACAGCATTAGAAAGGATTCTGCTGGTGCCTTTGCAGGAGTGGATGCTGGTGTCCCAGCATTAAAAGCTAATCAGAAGGACCTTACACTGTGCAATTTCAGACTCTCCTAGCTGGTTTTTACCTCTACTTTAAGTAGAATCTGATAGGACAGCCTAGGTGAAACCTTTGTGGGGAAAGTGGCATAGTTTGCCCAACAGAGTTGCATCTTAATGACTTCTTCTCTTGCTCAGTGATTAAAATTGTTGGTGATCTTGCTTTCTGCAGACATCCCATTCATGCCTGGTGTTTCAATCAGTCTTGTGGCCAGAATATTCCTTTTGGAACTTGTGTGAAGCTATCCTTCAGTTCCAGATGAACCACAGTGCTTTGCAGGTAAGGGAAGTAGAAATCCCAGCCCCATGTGTCCCCTGCAGAGCAGGTGAGGGGCTGCAGGGTGGGAGCAGTGCTTGTTGGTTAAGCTCTTGTTTCAGTAGCAGCTCGTGTGGCTCCTCCTGTGGCTTTTACAAAGTCTTGGTGTATGGCCAGCCTCCTCTGCTTTCAGCGAGACTCAGAAATGTCCAAAGTCAGCACTGTCTCTGTTACTCATGGCTCATTCCACCAGCTGGAGCATCTGTCCCAGACCCCACACACCCAGTGGGCACTCCTGCTCTGCCACAGGCTGCAAGCTGCCAGTTCAACCCAGAACTGCAGCAGTGCTGGGAGCACCTGCTGCCTTGCCTCTGCTCACAGGGAGTGCTCACAGCTCTTCCTCTAACCCCACTGTTGTTTTTAACAAGTGGGTTTGGAGTTTCCTTTCTGGGAGCTGAAGTGGGGCTGCCTGAGCTGTGAGTCTGGACAAGTGTCCTCTTTCTGCTGGGTCCACATGTACCTGCTGAAGGGATTGTTCCTGTGCTCACTGACATTGTTCTCTCCTTTTAGATCTGTTGTTGTGAGCTCTCCCTGACCTGCTGGTGGTGCAGCTGGCCAATTCAGTAGTGAAATAGGAGTTTGGCTATTTTTAAGCAAAACAAGTGTGGGAGCTGGAGCTCTGGATGGAGAAATGTGGGGGGCAGCAGCTGGTGGCACAGAGACAGCAGTGGCTGCCAGAAGCACCTCAGTGTGGCAGCTCCTAATCTCCACCAGATCTCACTGCTGAATGTGTCTGTTCCTTAATTATTTGGCTCCTCTGTTTAAAGACAGGCTTTACATTGCCCTTTTCTACCTTCAGGGACCTTGCTCACCCCTGAGAGTTGTCAAAGAGATTATGGCCAGTTGTGGTTCTGGCTGAATTTAATCAAGTGCAGCCAGTCTGGCAGCATCCAAACTCTCCACGTCCTTAACCTCTTTTGTTCCTATTTCTGGCCCAAGCCTGCCCTTTTCCTACCAGCAATTCATTGTATTAGTGCAACTAATGGCAGTTCACCTTCTGCATGGAGAGGGAAGCAAAAAAGGCAGTAGTGTTTGTCATTGCCATGAGCTTGGCCTCTGTCTGGAACAGTAAGGTCACTGTTCTGACTTTGCTCCTGGTGCTGGTTTCTGACAGGCAACAAATGCAGCTTCTGTTCCCAGCTATTCTCATATTTTCTTAGTTCTGGTTGGTGGCTGGATGTGTTCATGCCATGCTATTATCAAGGTTTCTCATTGTCCATGTTTGTTCTCTGGTTTTCTCCCTGTAAGAGCCACTTTGCAGTGTGTGAGGCTGCCATTCTTTCCAGGGACTCCTCACAGTTGTGCAAAGGGAGGGCTCCTCCCTCGGAGGAACTGAGATTTAGGAACTGGTCTTTCTAAATTTAAAGTAGGTGATCTCGAAATCCAAAAGAGCTCACTGAGCAAATTCTCTTGGTGGAAGGGTTGCTGTGGGGGCCTTGCTGAGGAGCCAGGATGTTTTGCAGCAGCTCTGTGTGCTCTGGGAATGTGCTGCTGCTGCTTTTGGGATGTGGATGTGCAGCAGGATGGAAGGGGTGACAAGGCACAGAAACATCCTTTGATTTGGAGGTATTGGATGGAAGATATCCTCCTTCCATCAGCTCAGACAGCAGCACTTCTGCCATTTTATTTCCCAGCCAGGATCAGCTAGACCCTGCTTATGGTACCTGCTGGAGCTCAGGAAGGACTGCAGATGTTGCCTGGGCAGCTGCCCCTGCACTGCTGAGTCTTTTCTGGGCAATAAACAGAACTGCACCTTGAGGGTGAAAGTTCTGCTCAAGGCTGATGGTCCTTGCAGTTGAAGTCAGCCTGCAGTGCATCCATTCACTGGGGATATTTCTGTTCACATTCCCAGCACAACAAAAGCTAATTTGCAGAGCCATAGCTGCCTTGGGCTCAGGAAAAGTGTGGGGATGAGTGAGTCAGGCTCTCATTAGAGTAATTATTCTTCTTGCTTGTTTGAAAGAGCAGCACTTCCCAAGTGTGTGTGTGTGTCAGTTTATGTCACAGTGACCAGGTTTTAAAAATAGAACCTTAATATTCCTGCCTGCTGATGTGTTTTTGCTGTTGGAAGCTGCAGGCCAGGACATGTGCAATAAGGAGAAATCTAAAAATGATGTTCTACAACAGAATATTTCAAATACTTGAAGGGTAGACAAGGATGGCTCCTGCCTTTGCTTTTCTCCTGCTGTGTCTCAAGCTCTTAGATCCCAGAAATGTGGGAATGCTGAGCTTATTCCTGCTTTTGTTTTAGAGCTGGTTAGCTCAATACAGGATCATAGCAAAGAATTGCCCTGTAAGTTACAGTTTGGAGTCCACCAACACCTTTCAGCAGCCAGGGGAATAGGATGAAAGATGCTGTGTGATGAAAAAAACTGGTGAGGATAAGAGTGTGGGGCTCACAAGTTCTCCTGCAGCAATCCCTCTGTTTGCAATACCTGAAGGTTTTCCCACAATCTCTCCTGACTTTTATCTGTTCTAACTATGCTCTGAGCAGAGTCCAGTCTTGGAGGGAAGGCTCAGAAGGATAGATATCCCTGTGGTTTTTGTGACCAGGTGGAGGAGACAGACCCAGAGCCCCTGCAGAGGATGCCAGGCAGAGGCTGCTGGTCCTGCCCTGCACCCAGGTGAGCTGAGGCTGGGAAGCTGCTAACACTCTCTGTTCTCACTGCAGAAGGCCAGAGACTCGTACCTGGAGGAGAGGAGGCGGCAGCAGATGGAGAGGGACCAGGCCTACGTGAGCAAGAAGCTGCAGCAGGAGGGGAGCTCGTGCCTGGGGGACCGGCGGACGCTGCTGCAGAAATGCACAGCCCTGCGTGAGGAGAGGATCCAGGGCTTCCTGCAGGCCCTGGAGCACAAGAGAGCAGACTTCTTAGAGAGATTGTGTCCGGTGTCTGCATGACACAGCTGCTGGGCTCTGGGGAGCAGTGCTCAGAGGCAGCAGCTCTGCAGGGTCCTGCCCTGGGCTGCTCCAGGAGCTCCCATCCCGCTGGCCCTGCCTGGGCCAGGGCTGGCTGCTGTGAACTCTGCAGGCTCTGATGCTGCTGCTGAGGAAGATGGAGCCGTCCTGTGTCACCTCCCTGCCCTGGGGACAGATACCTGCACCCTGCTGGGTCCCTGGCCAGCCAGGTGTTGCAGTGACAAGAAGTTAACTGCAGTGAGCCTCCTCCAGCTGTCTGGTTCCTCCTGAAGTGGCCCAGCCAAGCCAGGCCTGTTCAATCAGTCTGGGCTCTGATTCTCTCCATGGCTTTGCAGTAGGGAATCTTCTTTGAGATCCTCATCAAGAGAGCCCTGCTTTCTGCAGGGAGAGGATTGTTCCTGGTGTCAGGAACGTTCCCCACTGCCTCCTCGGGGACAGCATCTTGTGTTTTCCCCACTGACTCTGCTGGGTTGGATGTATCCACCCCTGGTTTCCAGAGAGCCAAAGGAAGGTTTCTCAGCCTTGCTGTACAGAAAAAAAAAGCTGCTCCAAAGCTTCAGCAGGTTCTGAGATGTCTCCTGAGCAGTGTATGGGGGGAAAAGCCAGGTGCAGAAGGTGTTGGAGCACTCTGACCTCCTGAGCAGGCAGGAAAAAAGGATTGGTTGGAAATGAAGGAAAAGAAATGGGCTGAACAAGGTGATGGATAGCACATGGCAAACCCTCTGAGGGAGCTCCAGGGATCAGGGTGGGCGTAATTCAGGAATACAGTAGCCAAAAAGCAACCTCTGAGCCCAGCCAAAATGGTTCACAAGGGCTGTTTGGCTGATACTAAAGGGAGTGGCCAGAGCAGCCGTGCAGTGTTACTTGTTCTCAGTTTTCCATTGGCAGGGAGATGGACAAGCTGATTTCCAAGATTGTTTCTGTCTCTGATTCCTCCTGGTTTCCGTCCTGGTGATCAAAATAACTGAAAATGTCTTGATTTTTGCTCCTGATGCAAAAACACACGTGTGGCACCAGCAGCTGTTGCTGGATTTGAAGTGTACCTTCTTACCTCCAGGTGAAAACCACAAAATGCAGATTTAAAAGCCTTGGAAGTGCTGCACACTGAGCACTTGGCCTGTGATTGTGAAGAGAAGAACTGTGTAGTCAAACTGGGAATAAAGTATATTCATACCAAAGTTATTTAAAAAACAACCTGAATGTTTAAAAGTATGTAGAGCTGCTTATTTTAAGGTGTGATGAAGCTGGAATCCAGGTTTAATATAATAATATTTAATGTGTGACAGGCTCCTCATGTGATTCCTGTTAGTCTGGGAATGTTTTGAAGGTTATTTTTACAGTGTGAGCAGTTTGCTGACACCCCAAAGCCTGCCCGAGTGAAGCTGTGTGCAGGTACCACCTCTTGTGTAAGTAGCAAACAGAATCTGGATAAAAATGTGCTGATATCTGATGATTTTTAAGCTTCTTTTGCTGTATTTTATTTTCTCCATGTTTCAGGAAACTGTGGAAATACTCTCCATGAGATGGAAACTCTCCAGTCTGCTTGGCCAGGCTGATGGGGTCTCTTCTACTCAAAAAAATGCATTTTTGCCTTAAGGAAAAAAAAAAAAAAAGTTTTTCCATTGTGTTATGGCTCTACAGGTGACAAAAGACACGGTGACTTTCCACAAAGGTCTGGTCCTGTTGCAGGTGAGGTGAGTGATCTGGTTTATAAAATATTTGTAGGGAAAGTTTTTTATTCATTTTATAAAAGGCATTGCTGGAGTAGGGGAGGAGGAAGAGTCCTTCAAGCAGTGGCAGAAAAAAAGGTTCCTGTTACCTGACTTTGCACAGTTCACCTGCAGTTATTCCAGTTATTTCCCCTCTGAGCCTGCCTTTTTTAGAGGGTGGGGATGAGTTACCTGGGCAAACTGCAGAGTTTGAGGAGCGGATCTGTGGGAGCAGAGCAGAGCCACAGGCTTCTGTCAGTGAGAGCTGAGCCTCCATCGTGAATTTTTATGGCTTGAAGATGGGAGAAATCAGCATGGCTGGAAAAACGTGCAGCCTGAGCTTACCTGGGCAGGGAAGGGGGAATGCTTGTTCTTTGGGATGTTCTTCTGAATGAAGTTCAACTGGAAAGTGCAGCGTTTGGGGTGATGAAGATGTTGGGTTGGAGTTGTAGCCCCTGGGCTGTGGCAGTGCCAGCTGGGACAATGTCCCCAGTGTCCCCTCTTGGAACGAGCCCTGCCACTTGGCACCAGCAGCAGGCACCTGTGTGAATCGATTTAACGTCGTTTTATGGCTTTTTAACGTTTTCCTCTCTCCTTGCAGCCCCGCCGCTCCTCTCGGGATGCGTCTCTCCATCTCCCCGTTTTCCAGGAGCCCCTCCGGGCGCGGGGGGTGCTGAACGAACAGCTCCGCTCACCTGCGCGCGGGATCGCGGCCATGGGGGTGTCCCCCTTTCCTTTCGCATCCCAAATTTTCACCTTTTTTCCCCTCCATTTTCTTTTCCATATTTTTTATTTTTTTTCTTTGCGCCCCCCCACCCGGCGGGTTTCCCGCGCGCGCGCACGGATTGGGGGGGGGGGGGGGGGGTTGAATGGCGCGCGCGCCGCCCCCTCCGCGCGCCCCCCCCCAAAACCCCCTCCCCGCCTTGGCCCCACCACACGTGACCCCCGCGGGCCAATGGGCGCGCGGGGCGGCGGGGATCCGGCTGGAACCGGTTGGACCGCGTCCGGCTCTATATAAAACTTTATAAACACCCGATTCCAATTAGTGGGGTCGGGAGCAGCGCAGCCCGCCGGGTACAGCCCCGCGCACCGCTTCCCCCGCACCGCGCCCGCAGCCCAGCGCGCCCGGCTCCCTCACCCCCGCCTCCCTCCCTCCCTCCGCGGCTCCCTCCGCCCCCTCACGCCGCCCAGCGCGCTCCGCTCTCCCTCACACATACACACACACACGCACACACACGGAGCCATGCCGAAAAGAAAGGTACGTGCAGCTGCCGCCCCCCACTCCCGGTGTCCTCTCCCCCCTCACGGTGTCCTTTTCCCCCCCTCACGGAGCCGCCTGTGGGAGGGGGGGGCGGGACTCTGCGTTCCCTCCCCGCTCTCGGGGCGGTAACGGAGGAGCGAGGCCTCAGCGGGGGTGGGGGCGGCGCGGGGCCCGTTACCGGCCAGGCCCGAGGGGGGCCGGGGGTGCGGGAGGGGCCGGCCGTCCCCGCCGGTCCGAACCGGTTGCTTTTGGCGGGAGGTCGGTGTGAGGGGAGGGGGGGAGGGGAGCGCCGGTGTGGGGCGGGAAAGGGCGGGAAGCGGCGGCGGAGCTTTGCCGCCAAAACGGCGGGGGCGGGAGGGGGGGACAGCGACACCCCCGTCCCGAGGGGTCAGCGACACCCCCGCACACACCCCGCACACGGCCCGGGAGGAGGCGGCGGCTCCCGCCCCCGCCTGGGCTGCGGCGTGCGGGGCTGTGCCCGGCATCCCCCGCCCCGGCCCCGCGGGGAGGGGCCGCGACCCGCCGCGCTGCGATGGGGATGTTCCCCTGGAGATTTGGGGGGGTTCGAATAGCGGCCGGGGGCTGGGAATCCTCTCCATCACTTGTCCCTACAACCTGTGTCTGTGTCCCCAGGCTGAAGGAGAGACCAAGGGCGATAAGGCCAAAGTTAAGGATGAGGTAAGAAGTTGAGTGTTTTGAGAAAGTTGGATCATCAAGTGTTTCCGTTGAAAGATGAGGTTTGACGTCATCAGAATAACTGGAGAGTAGGGGGGAGGGTGTTGGTCTCAGTTGATTCTGACTTTTCAAAGTCTTAACTGTTTTTAACCTTGAGAAACCTACTTTTAACCGTGAAAAATCTACTTAACTATCATTAGCTATATTAACATAGCCTCATGTTTCTTGAGAACACAGAAAAGGGGAGCTACCTCCTTAATTTCTAAAAATTAAAGAACTATAAACATAATTTCTGGGCGTTTACTACTTTGGGAAGAGAGTGAGTTTGTGATATTTTATGAGTTTCTATTCCATGTCATTTCAATAGAGCTGTTCTCCTTTTCCAACAGCCCCAGCGGAGGTCAGCGAGGTTATCTGCTGTGAGTATCCTCTTGCTGGGCAGCGATGTCACAACGCTCGTGGTTTTACTCATGGCCACTGGGCGTGTAAATGTGTGGCAGAGCTGGAGGTGCAAATTAAGTTCCTGCCTTAAGGACCTGCCCCATTGTGTGGTGCTATGGGAGTGGTGAAATGATGGACAAACCAAATAACTGCTGCAGTTTGAATCGATTTGATTTGCTTTCCTAAAACGAAGATGTCTGTTTAAAGAAAGTTTATTTCTCTGCAGCAGGACTTGTCACAAGGGCCTGCAGTGCCAGGACAAGGGGGAATGGGTTCCCACTGGCAGAGGACTGGGGTATTGGGCAGGAATTCCTGGCTGTAAGGGTGGGCCGGCCCTGGCACAGGATCCCTGCATCCCTGGCAGTGCCCAGGCCGGGATGGATGAGCTTTGGAGCAGCCTGGGACAGTGAGAGGTGTCTGTGCCATGGCAGGGGTGGCACTGCATGGGATTTAAGTTCCTCCCAAACCATTCCAGGAGTGTCTAACACAGGTTTTCTCTCCTTTGCAGAAGCCAGCTCCTCCAAAGCCAGAGCCCAAACCTAAAAAAGCAGCTCCAAAGGTGAGTTGTGTCAGGGCTGTTGGGGAAGGGAAATGGGTGATGAGGTTTGGCATTGCCTGGCAATAATAACAACAACAACAACAACTAACTAACCTCTGGCTCACAGCTGTGCAGCGAGGAAATGGAGCTGCATAAAGCTGAACTGAAAACTTGCAGATTTTACAGAATTTGCATAAAAAATACCCAAGTGAAGGCCTGCCACTTGCTGTCAATCCCCTAACAAACAAACATTGCTGTGCTGCTCTCGGGGGCCAGCCCTGGCTGCTGGGAGCTGACAGCAAACCTTGTCTTGCATTTACAGAAGAGCGAGAAGGCGCCCAAGGGGAAGAAGGGAAAAGCTGATGCTGGCAAGGAGGGAAACAACCCCGCAGAAAATGGAGATGCCAAAACGGAGCAGGTATCCCGGCAGCCTGTGCTGCTCCAGGATTGGTTCCTCTCCCTCTCAGGGACACGTCCTGGCTTGTGGCAGCCACTTACAACACTCATGGGGGTGTTGGTAAAGAGTTAAAGTTGCCTGTTTGCCAGGGGATGTTGCCACATGGAAGTTACTGTTCTTCTGTAAAGTTCACAAAGCAGCTTCTAATTTGTGTTTTATGGCGCCACAGATGTTAAGTTTAATTTTATTAAAAATCAGAGCTGTGCAGCCCAGAGAGGGATTTGTTCTGCTCAGGGTTTTGCTGTGTAGAAAAATGACTGTCAGTTATTTTAATGTGTTGACTTGTTCTCCTTTTCCTTTTCAGGCACAGAAAGCTGAAGGTGCTGGTGAAGCCAAGTAAAACGTGTGAATTTTTGATAACTGTGTACTTCTGGTGACTGTACAGTTTGAAATACTATTTTTTATCAAGTTTTATAACAATGCAGAATTTTGGTTTACTTTTTTTTAAGCTATGTTGTTAGCACACAGACCGCTTCATTGTTGTGTTGTGGGGAGGGGTGGGGGGACAGTGGGGACAAATATCATTTAGTCTATTTCTCAAAACCTAAATTTTAATAAGAAAAGATTTTGCCAGTCCCCCAGTTTTTGCAAGAAAGGATTCCCCTGTGCTGCGTGTCAGCTGTGTCCAAGGGAACATCAGAGCTCCCAAGGTGCTGTTGCCTGCCCCAAATCCCAGTGCCACCAGTTGTCCTTTGGTGTCCCCTGGTCACGCCGAGCCCGTCACTCCGCGCCACAGCAGAACTGGCATTTTGGGATGGTCCAGGTGCTCCGGGTTTCTGGTGCCCAGTCCAGGATGTACTGGCTCAAAAAGGAGCTGCACTTCCTCTTTTCTATTGTGGATCCTCAGATTCAGAAACCCGCCTTTAAACTTTATTTTCCTCTCAAAGTCAGGGTGGGTTTGCGCAGTTGTCAGACAATGTGCGGATGTGAACCTGTCCACCCTCACTCTAAACTTGGCCCTCTGCAAGTGGGAGCTGAAGATTCTTACGGTTTTTTAGCAACTTCTCCATGTCAGTAGTCCACAAAGGGAGGGGAGTTTGACAGTTGTTGTAAAATGTTGCAGATTGTAGCCCATGTCCTGCCTAAATTACCATGATTGTTCATGAAAAGTACCTTTAATAAAGCTGGATACGGTTTGGCTTGGACTGTTCTTAATCTCTCTCATTTCTCTTGCCCTTAGTTCACTTCATGTGGTTTAGGAGCACTTGCCTTGTGCACGTCTGTGTTTGTGTTTTCATTCACATAATTAATTGTAATTCACACCTGAAAAGCAAGATTCCCTCACTTAAAAGCGAGGTTTCCTTGCCTAAAAGAGAAATTTCCTTGCCTAAAAGCTAGATCACTGCAGGAGGTTTGTAGAGCCTTGCATGGAGGCTGGAAATGCAACATGCAAGTGAATCTACTGAGATAAATTACCTTTATTTTCTAAAGTTTAGCACTGTGCAAAACAGGGAGGAATACAGTGACTGCTGCAGAGAAAAGTAAATTCTGACGAGCTTTCCTCGGGAGTGAAACCAGAACTGGCTCCATAAAACTGATGATGTGTTACATTTCTGCACTTAAACTTGAATATTGTTGCTCCTGCTAATCGAATCCAGAGCTGGCTGGGGTAGTGACTAAGCAGGAGATGAGATTTTTTTTGGGTAAAAATGCACCATTTTTATAGTTGCTACTTAGACTCCCGAGCAGAGCCAAAGCCAAACAAACCCCCCTGTGTAAACGTCTCCTTCAGTGACTGTCAGATGGAATATTTTTTCCATCTCTGCTTGGCTTTCCCTGGGCTTGCAGTGTCTGCTTGTGATTAACTTCAGTGACCTGTTTCAACCTGTGCTGATTTCAGAGGGAATCCGGTGCAAACGAGCCGGGCAGAGTTTCACATGCAGAAATTTCCCATCTCAGGAGCGGCTGCACGCACTAAAGTTTGGGATGTACCCCTAACAGCTGCTCCATCCCCTGTTCCCATAGCTGGTATGTCTGACAGAAAAGAAATCACGGTGAATAATCTTGTTTAATAATCTTCATTAAACCCCACCCAGAAACAGCCACCAAATCTGAGTGGGATGTGGCTGTGGAAAGGAAAATAATAAATAAATCTTTTAAAACCTGAAAGTTTGAAATAGCCTGCCTTGCTTGTGTAGAGTCTTACCTTGCTGGGCACCTACAAATGAACAAGTGCTTCCAAAGGGCTGGGTTGGCAGGGTCTCAGCTCTCCAGTCACTTGTGTCCATCACAGTCATTAAACAAAGTGCTGCTCACGTAGGCCGAGCTCAGGGCTGCTCTTTAAGAAGTCACTCCTAAATATCTCCATCTTCCCACCTCCCAGCAGCCTGTGCTGACCTGTGTGGCTCCTTGCGAGGTGTTTTCTCCAGCCAAACACAAAAACTGATTTTTGTTTGCCACTTCACTTCTTCTGGAAGCAGAACTGAGTCCCACTGGACGTGCCCTGCGCTGCTGGAGTTATTGGCCTGTTGGGCTTGACTCGACAGGCAGGGCTCATCTATTTCTCCTTAAGCAGTCGAGGCTGAGGGATGCTGAAGCCAGTAAATCCAACTAATTAGCTGTATAAATTAAAGCTGCAGCCCGTGCCTGCTTCGTGCTTAGAGGCACCACAAATCTGCATCGCCGCCTGCCAGAACGCCCGCAGCTCAACAGACATTTTTCTGCTAAATTGTAATCATTGCACATGGAAAATTGTCCCGTGTGTCTCTGTTGGGAGTGGGATTGGTGCTGCCAGGTGCAGCTGACAGCCTGCTCTGCCGGGTGGGCTCTGCAGCAGCAGGCTCATGTCCTGCTGGAGCTTTGGGAAACGTCCCAGCCAGGGTCCAGAGCGTCCCCAGAAAGGGAAATGAGCCCTGTGCTCCACAGCAGGCCTTGGGGCTGGGCACCAGCATGGCCTAAATCCATGCAGTATTAGGGCTCTGCCACTGAATTGTTTCTCCATTTATTAATTTCAGCACAAGTCACCTGGGAAACGGGCCGAAAGTGGTGTTGTTCATTTGCCTCTTAATAGGTGAAGTTGCAAAGAATGGCCAAGTTCTGCACAGGGCTGAAGCCTTGGGGAGGCTGGAAGTGGACACTGGGGATGATCCTTGTTTTGCCAGTACTTCAGGGTTTTTCTGGGGTTTTAAGAACAGTGAAATTACTGACAAATTACAGAGCAAAGTCTCTGGACTCCCCTCAAAGCAGTGACAATTCAAGTGAGCAGAACAAGTTGCCAGCCAGTGTCACTTCCTGACATCCCACGGAGCCACCTTTCCCCAGGCATGGGTTTAGGTTAAACTGAAAGTGGATTGGGCTAAAAACCGTGAGAACAGATGAGCTGGTGCCAGGAGGAGTCCCCACATCCCTGCTCCTCCCCGTACAGCACCCCGGCATCAGGAGTTTGGAGTTTCAGAATTCTTTCCCTGCAGCAGTTCTCCTTTTGCCTGCACAGAGCTCAGTTCTGTCTGGAAGAAGCAGCAGCATCCTGAGCCCTGCCAGGGAACAAGGAGGGAAAATGGACCGAGCTCAGCGAGTGCATCCTGAGGATATTGAGTTGCAGGATCATTTGTGTCAGAAGAATCACACAGCTTGATGGCACAGGGATTTCATTGTCCCTAAATCATCCCAGATATGGTAATACCATGCCCAGGGACTAATATTGCTGACTATAATTCCTGAGAAATGGCACTTTCTCCTGCACTTGGTGGAGATGAAATGGAGCTTGAGTTTAACTCACAATTTACAGGGTGAGCCCATCGTTTGTAAGGGATGGGAAGGAGATGGCACAGGGGGAGCTGTGGTTGAATAAAGTTGATTGAGGCTAATAAAGATCTTTAGTGAGTTGGCTTTACAAGATTTCTGATGGGATCCTTTATTAAAAACTGTTTTGTCTTTTCTTTTGTAACATTTTAACCATGTCATTAGGAAGGGAGCCAGAAAATCTGTGGTGTGGCAGAAGAAACAGGAGTAGAAAATTTCAGGGAGCACTTCCTAAATGTGAAACCTTTTAAAATGCACTAAAGCCTCCAAAGAAAACCACGTCATTGCCTTAGGTTCAGCAAAGCAGCCTGGAGAAAGCACTTGGAGAAGGTGGAGGAGCAGTGCCAGGGTGGCTGCAGGTGCCCCAGGGGTGCAGCAGGTACCATAGCTCTCTGTTTTGCTGGACACATAAACCCCAAATGAAATTTCTGCTTTTCCCCTTCTGAAGGGATTTGATAGCAGATCTAATTTTTTCTCAGTTACCCACTGAGGTTACTTTTGGATTTGGAACAGCTCTGCCCTGCTCTGGTGTGTGCGGCAGTCTCCTCCTGGAGAGGAGCTACTATTAGATTACTATTAATCTGGTTCCTCTGGATTACTATTTTAGCATTGCCCAGACAGATTTTGTTTGCGTTTATTCTAATGAAGTGGTGTCTTGGTGTTTCTCAATTCCGTCTCACCTCAGCACAAGGGCTGAACATTCCTGTCTTAGGGGTTCTGAGTTTAGCCCGAGGACTGATGGTAAACTTGGGCGATTAAATGAGTTTTTCTCATCGTTTCCTTCCTTAGCAGAGGGTGTTTCTGTGCTGGGGGTGTTCGATGGATGGGTTTTGTTGGCCTGCAGCCTGGCTGGAGGTGCCCAGGTTTCCCTGCCATGCCACGATCCAGTGAACTTCTGCGCTGCCAAGCCCCACAGATAAAAATTCCCTTGATTCTGAACTAATTGCTCCTGCGGGAAATATCCATGATTCCAGAGGCAGGCTGGCTCTGGGGCAGTTGGCAGGGAAATTTGGATTTGTTAAGCTCGTGGTGCCCCTCGGCACAGCCCGGGGGCCGCAGGGATGGGAGCGGGGCTGTTAGCTCATTAACACGCCGTCATTAGCAGCCTGTTCTTCCCTTGGCCACACGGTGGTACCAGGAAACGCGGAATGGGGCTGGCAGGGAGCGGAGGCAGGTGAGCTCTGCGAGCAGCTCGGCAGCATCATGACGAGCATTCCTTGTTTCCAGAAAGCAGAGCAGCTCTGCCCAGCATCCTCCACCCTCTGTCACCACCCGAGATCAGAGCGGGACAAACTCCACTCACCCAAGCATTGTGAGCCCTCTCTGAGCCTCCCTTCCCAGTTTTTGTTGTTTTTACTCAAAACCCAGCCTGAGTGCTCAATTCCTCATTGCTCTACAGGCAGGGCTGGCATTGCAGAGGAATTTATCCGTGTTCTAGCAAACCTTTGCACTTGGGCTTCCCATATTCTATTTTAAGAATCACTGGACCATTCCCTTTCCTCCTCAGGCCATTATTGCAGCTGCTGTGGGACATGTCCTGAAAGTCTGAGCCTAAAACTAGACCTGCCACTCTCCACCTCATTTGTCCTCAGCCTGGGAAGGGACACTTTATCCTAAACCCAGGTTTAAATAGGTAGCCTATAAGCCTGGTCTCTTCTAGCTTTGTTGGCACAAACTACTTATATCACTTGCTGAATCTTCAACCTGAGATCAGAACAGAATAAGTGGTGATGTTCAAATAAATAATAATTTAGTTACTGAAAAGTTTCCTGTGCTTCTTGTGTTGTTTCATTTTGCCTTTGTATTCCAGAATTTGAGTGTGTGCTTTTGCTCTGCAAGCCAAATCTAGGAAATTGAGTTGTAACGTCTGTGCAGATCTCCTCAGAAGTGCAACCAGAGTGATTTTCCTGATGCTGTAGAACTCCGGGTTCACTTTGGCACTAGCAGCTCTTACCTGCATTGCATCAGAGCTCCCAGACCAATACCCTGTGGCCTGTCCTGTGCTGAAGCAGTTGCTGGTTTTCCTTCACCCTTCCCATTCCCAAAGCCTCAGCTGTTGGGTTATCTCCTCCAGCACATGCTTCCCATGTTTATCTTTTACAAGGATGGTGTTGAAAGCTGGGAAGGAAGTGGCTGCTCCCAGAGCTGGCCAGATTGCAGGGGAAGCACTTGACACCCTCCTGACACTTCCTTGAAATGGATGCAGAAGGGAAAGATGAGATCCTGGCAAGCCAAACTCATCCCTCTTACTCATTTCTCAGTGCCTGCTTGGGGCGAGGGTTTGTGCATTTCTTGGGGTGCGGATTTATTGGGTAAAGTGGGCAAAACTCCACCCAGAATTACAGGGAAAAAGCAGAAGGCAGAGGTTTCCAGTCACAAGTGTAAATGCTGTGGTCGGGAGATGTAGTAAACGTTGAAACCTGTGTTTGAGGGACACCTGAATGTGCTTAAAAATAGGAATATTTTATTCACTCTCCCTTGAACAGGCCCTGTCACCGTGCCCTGGTGGCTGTAGATAACAAACCCACAGTGATTGTTGTGTGATCAGGGAAATGAGCAGGCCAGGGCTCCACCCATGAGCACTGAACTGCTGCGAGTTTGGTTTAGTGATTAACTTAATGAGCGAACAACTTCCATCAGCAAAGCAGGGATGAGCTTCTGGGCTGGGTGTGGGGAGGAGAGGCCGGGCTGGACAGCAGCAGCTGGGACAGTGAAACGTGGATGAGCTGGGATGAGGATGGAATGGGATGAGCTTTCATCCCAGCCCAAACCTGGGACTCTGTGCAGTTCTGGGATTCTCTGGGAACAATTCCCGGTTCAGCCCGGAGTGGGGGTGCTGCCCAACCCTTCCCTGTGCTCTGGGGGAGCTGGGGCTGCGATATCCGACCGCGTGCGGCTGCCCTGCACACAGCAGCGAGCAGATTGCGGGAGATAAAGCTCCCCAATGTCAGCCCAAGGTCCCTGTCACCTGCTGTGTGCTGGGAATGGGTGTGAGCAGCGCAGCCCTGAGCGCCCAGCGCTGCCAGGACAGGCTGCGGACCCGGGCTGGGGTTCCTGTGAGTGTGTGTGTGTGAGCAGCAGGTGTTGGTGAGGACAGGGCTGTGTTCTTTCTCCTTGTGCTGCTCTCCTGTCCTGTGCAATTCCCCACACACTGCCGGGCTCTCCTCACCAGTGGGAATCCTTCCTCAGCACCTCTCCCCCCAGGTTTTTTGGCATTCACAGCCCCCCATCTTACAGGAAAAAAACGCTTCATTTTCCCCCTGGCTGGGGCAGGACCACGAGGGGTAACTCACACTCTGTGTGGGCTGCTTTGCCTTCCATCCCAAGCCTTTCACTTCACTGAACAATTAATTCCTGAGACCTGGTGCTGATGTTTAAACCCATCTGGTTCAGTCTGAGCAGTGATGGTATTTAAAGCCCTGCCCGTGTCTCCTCCTCTGGTGGTGATGGTGTAAAGGGACATTTATCTGGTGGTAATTGACTCCCATATTAACTTCCAACTGGCAAACAGCTGCCAAAAAACATGTTTTCCCTCTCTGTTAATCAATAGTCCTTTTCAACAAGTATCTGGTGCTGCAGTGTTAGCAGCAACAGCACTATGGTTCTTACCCTAGTTTAAACACTGTAGCATATCTCAGAGTCCTTGTATCCAGTGGAAGAGTTTTGAGTTAAATAATGTGACATTTGATGTCATTTATTACCCATTTCTGACACACTGACCCTTTTTCCATCCCATCTTGTGCTGGGCCACTGCCACGGGACATTTATCTCCAACATTATATCAGTGGCTGCTTAGGTTGAGGGGGAAAATGATTCTGTGCAGACTGTAAATAGAAAAATGAGATGGTCTGGCCAGCAATTCCTGACACCAGGCTGGGAGGAAAGGGTGGAAGGAGTTGTTGTCTGCCATGCAGGTCCCAGGTTTGATGTCACTGAAGTCAGCACAAATCCAAACCAGCTTCCAGGGCTGGAGCTGTGTAAACTGCCAAATCTTTCTGTGCATGAAATAAAATCCTCTGAAGCCCTTATCTACCCACTGGATGACAAAATACCTGATTAACCAAGTTTTCACTTTGTAAATTATTGTTGCTCAGTGGCTGGGGATGCACAGACAGCAAAGCAGAGGCAAGTGAGAGGGGACATCCTTGAATTCTGGGACGTTGATTTGGGGACACATTTCTTTATAAAAGATCTTTAATGCCCATTGATAACATCTGAGCAGCACTGCCCTCCCTCTGCACTGACAGGGGCACAGCCACAGCCCTGCAAGCACGAGCCTTCCATCACAAGGGTGCCCACAGCGTTTAGAGGAAGGAAGATAAAAGTAAGTTCTTGCTTTTTGTCGCTAGAAATGATCTCTCCTGAGCAGTTGTGCTGCATGACAGGGAAATGGGAGCAGCACACAAGAACTGGGCAGGTGCCTCTGGAGCCTGCTGATGGGAAACCCTCTGGGCTGAGCTGGGAGTGCCTGGAGGGCACTGAGAAAAGATTCTGCAGGAGGATTTTCTGATGGAGGATCAAGTGTGTCCTCCAGGTGTGAGGATTCCTGGTAAAGCACCAAGCCTCTCAGAGAGCCAGGAGAGGCCCTGCTGGACAGTCCTGACAATTCATGATTTCCTCATGAAGGAAAGAGCAATTTAATAATCACCAAAGCACCAGCCTTGCATTTCTGACCCATTTTGCAATGCTGCAAAAACCCCAAGAGCCTCCCTGAGCCCAGAGTCTGTTTGTTTGGGGCTTTTGGGGGTTGATTTTCTTTTTCCAGGGAGTCGAGTTTCTGCCATCACTGAAGCTCTTGTGCCTTTTGTTCAGTTCCCAACAAGGAGCCCATTGAGCACTCTGGATTTATCTCCTACCTGAAGCTAACTGAGTCATTCCTGTGCTCTGCACTGCCTGAAGCACTTGAAAACACAGAAACAATTGGAATTGGAAGAGGCCTAAATGATAAAGGCACCCCTTTTCCCATCTCTGTGCTTGTGTTCTGCCTTCCCACCTGATACATTCAGTCATTAGCCAAAACATTCCTGGCCAGGATCATCTCTTATCTTTTGGAAGTTAATTTTTATGGCTGTTTTGGGATGTGGCTTTTCAAGGCTGGGTGTGTGCAGTGATCTCTGTTTAGTAAGGGGACTGAGAAGTGAAAAGCTGCCACTCAAACACTGAACTGAAATCAGAAATTAAGTTTGGGGTCCCCCACAGGAAAATCGATTTCTGTGCTGTGTGGACTTCCCATCAGGATTTCTGAAATTCATTTCCAGCTCTAATTTTATTTTTTCCAGTGGATTTTTTCTGTGGGATGGTGGCATCCCAGACTGTGGAGGGGTGATTAGGAGCAGGTACCTGTGTGTGCTCCTGAGCAGCAGGACCAGACCTGCTCCTTTGCAGGATGTCAGCTCCGCACCACAAACCCTGCAATGAGATTTTCCTCTCCCGGAGCTGGAATTCTGCTGAAATGTGCTTTTGTTTTCCCCTCTCCTGTCTGGAGAAAGTGGGACCTATGTGCTCTGGAAGCAGCACAAAACCAAGGGTGTCTTTTTCTATCCACTTAAAAGCCCCATCAATTGTTTACAAGTTCTTAAACCTAAAAGAAGAATAAACCCTGACTGCACTTAGTGCTGTGTTTACTCAGGTTTCTGCCTCCTGGGGGACAGTGCAAACAGCCCTGGCAGCTTCACTTGTGTTTACAGTTTCTGATAGTTTTCTCTTTCATGTTTTCACTCCCTCACATAGCCTTGCACTGAAATAAGCTACAAACATATCTGTGTGCTCATTAAAAACAAGATTTGATGGATACCCTGCTCGAAGTTAACTTCCCACCTGGGCTGCAAACCTGTTCTAAAAATCAAATTAAAAGAAGAAAAGGTGAGGAAACGCTTGTATTTTACATGGGGTTTTGAAAAAGCCTTTATCAGGTAGAAAAAAGAATTTTTTACAAAGGAAATTCTTCTGTGGGAGGGTGTAAGGCCCTGGCACAGAAGCTGTGGCTGCCCCTGGATCCTTGGCAGTGCCCAAGGCCAAGTTTGGAGCAGCCTGGGAGATGGTGCAAGCTGCCCCCAAATTGGATGGGCTTTAAGATTCCTTCCACTCCCAAAATTCCGTGGTTCTGGTGCAGTTTGAGCCATGAGCTCTGGATGTTTGGAGGCAGATCTGGTTCAGCAGAGCTCTGCTGGGTGCCCGTGCACCAATCCCAAATCCCCAGCTCCTCCTGGGAATCCCAAGAAGGATCCAATGGATGCAGGGGCCGGGAGATGTCCCGAGGTCGGGATGGGGCAGAGCATTGCCGGCATAGCTGGAATGCCAAAGCCGGCCTCCTCCCACTCGGAGCTGCCCCGTGTGGGTTCGGAGCAGATGTTTTCTTGCTGCTGCTCTGCTGGGACTGTGGCAGAGCAGAGCAGAGCAGAGCAGCCGGCTCTGCTGCGCTTGCATCCAGGGAAGGGAAGGGAAGGGAAGGGATCCAGGAGCGGGCAGCGATTGTAGCCATGACAACGAGATACAGCCCCGGCCTCGCTCCATCCTTCCTCCTGCCCCGCTCGGCTCCCTCCACATTCCTGCCGGAAAGGAAAATCCACAAATCCCTTCATTTCCTGGAGCCTCAGCTCAGTCCTGCAGCAGAAAGCCCCGGCTGGAGCTGCGTGTGCTTCTCCAGGGCTCTGGATGCTGTGGGTTCACAGAAACACGGCCCAGGAGCAGGGAGGGCCTGGCACACTCCGAGTGCAGCACAGTGCTCTTTGTTCTGCCAAAAAAAAAGGGGGTTAGGTGTGTTGGACACGTCCAGAAATGCATCTGAGCTGAGCAGGGGATGTGGTGCTCACCTGTGCCGGCACAGGCTGGAGGTGCTGGATCCATGAGGGAGGCTGCAGGTGCTGGCTCTGCAGAGGCT
>VRYO01001760.1:546987-586047 GCA_009812075.1 Sialia sialis | reverse complement strand
CCAGCGGAGCCCCGAGCTGCCCCGGTACCGCCCCGGTACCGCTCCGGTACCGCCGTGTGCGCCCGGGGCTGTGCCCGGGGCACCGGGGCTGCCGGGCTCGCTGCTGCCCGTGCGAGCTGTGATGGTTCGGGCAGCGCAGGCTGCGCTCCCAGATCTCCCGGGCACGGAGGAAAGCGGACCCGGCTGAAGGCCCAGGGAATAAAAATCTCAGTTTTGGGGGTTTCTCCCTCTCCCTCCCAGCGCCGTCCTCTCGCACAGGCCTGCGCTGCCAGCTCCGGCCACGCTCGTGTGTCCCTTTGCTGGACGTCTGCTCTTCCCTCCCGGCTGGCTCTTTTCCTCCTCACTGAGCCCAAGCCAGACGTGCAGGATGGAGCTCGTGCCCTGTGCCCACCGGCGGGCTGGCAGCAGAGCCGTTCCGCAGGAAGGGACAGCTCGCAGCAGTTGTCACCTAGGGCACAGCTCTGTGCTCTGGCACTCCTCAGTTCAACATCTCACTGGAACCGAGCCACCAGCTGTCCTGGAGAAACTGGGATTTTGTCCCAGCTTTGACAGACCTTGGTGATTTCCTGTCCTTCTGTCTGGATGCGATGGTGCCACACTCCGTTGTCGTACCTGGGGATGTCTGCATTGTTGATTGGTCACACTTGCTCATTGCTGCTTAAAATTGCCTCTTCAGAGGTCTGTGCTTTGAGCAGGGACAGCAGGAAGCAGGTTTCCTGATTTTCACAGCCTCTCCTGGAGTCCCCCGGAGAGGGGAGGCTCTGCCAGGGTCGAGCCATGAGAGGAGTTTGTGCTCCAAGCTGGGAGAGGAGGGAATTCCTGCAGCAATTCCCAAACCATGCCATGTGCCCGGAGCCAGGCTGCAGGTTACTGCTGGGAGACACGGCTTTTAGCTGTGCTTCCTCCCTTCAGATGCCTGAAAAGCAAACATCACTCTGCTCCTGGGGAGGAAGGCAGTGCCGGTGCCCGGGGCCAGGCTCAGTCAGCGCCCATCCCGGCTGTCCCAGCGCTTCCCAACGGGAACGGCTCCGGGCAGAGAGGGCACCGCTCTCCTCATCTCTCCTCACCCCAAACCCAAACCTCAGCAAGCTCTGCTCTCCCCTGCCCGGCTTGCCTTGGGTGGGATTGCAGCACATGGGGTTTTTGTGTCTCAGGATCTCAAATGGGACTTGGCAATTCACCTTGCTTTTGTTTGACAGGATAAGTGCACACTCAGTTACAGTGAGGAGAATAATACAGGTGTTCCTCACCTCCACACCTGGCTCAGGCTTCAGGGAGCTCCCCGAGGTCCAGCAGCTGGAACGGGGCTGGGGAGGAGTTTTGCACTTGGACGATAAAATCGCCAAGGGCAGAGGCCCAAGGGGGAACTTTTCAGCACTCCTGGGAGAGGTGGCACCACTGAGAAAGCAAGGAGACGTTTCTGGAACACCGGTTACGTAAATTGCCCTGGGATGGCTGCCATCCAGGTTAGAAACCGGCTTCCTCCGACCTTTGCTTTCTGAGTCATGGAGCAGAGGTGCTGTCACCACGCTGTGGAGGCATCAGTCCTATTGTTGAGGGATTTGGGGTTTTTCCACTGACTTCTGGGGAAAACTGGCCACGGTGCCCCTTGTCCCAGCCCACTGAGCTCAGCCAAGCTGGGGGAGCAGTGGGAGCCCTGGCAGGAGCCAAGTGCCCCTGTCCTGGGACTGAGCTTTACAATCACTGCTCCTGCTTCCTTTTACCTTTGCCATTCTCTCTTCTGCTCATATTATTCCAAATATTGCTTATGTAGTAGAAAAACGTGGTTGAGGCAGAGTGCAAACTCTGGAGAATGGATTTGAGTGACACAGAACTCCTTCCCTGGGAGGGTGGGCAGGCCCTGGCACAGCTGGGCTGCCCCTGGATCCCTGCAAGTGCCCAAGGCCAGGCTGCACGGGGCTTGGAGCAGCCTGGGATGGTGGAAAGGCAGGGGAATGAGATGGGCTTTGGGGTCCTTTCCATCCCAAAGCATCCTGAGTTCCTTTGAGTCCATGATTTCATCCTCACAGCAATGGATCTGTCATCAGGGCTCCACTTTGCTTCAAATTCTTCTTTCCTTACACAAACCTACAACAATGCAGCTGACGTGGGATTACGCCAAACTCCAGCACTTCCAGCTAATTATTTTTGCCTGTATACATGCATCACCCTTTATTGAGCAGGAGCTACTCATGAATAACTCTTTCCTCAAGCATGGTAGCTTGAGCTGTGCAAACCACAATCGAGGGACAAGGCAGACAGCTGAGTCCCTGTCATCTCTGATGTGCCTTGGGCAGAGGCTCCTCTCTTTGGTCTACAAGAGCTCCTTTGCAGATCTCTGGTTTTGTAGAATTATTTCCTTTCTCTGAACTGCAATAAGCAAGATCCATAAATTCCATTTAATGGTGATAATGTAAGCATGCCTTGCTCTTGTGTCAAACCAGAGGAGCTCTGGGGTAAAGGGTTTCTTCCCCTGCTCCTTCCTTGAGTGTTAGCTATCAGAGTTGGGTGAAAGAGCATCTCTGGGTTCCTGTGCTGTGAGGTGCTCTGGGGCAGCTCAGGAGTGAGGCTGCAGGAACAGCAGAGCTGTGATAACCCGGGATGACTCCGACTGGAGCTGAGAGCACAGAGCAGCGCTGGGCACTGTCCCCACGCTCCTGCCAGGATGTGCCTCGGCCTGGTTTCACATCACAGCACACTGGCCTGGTCTGGAAATCACTCCCTGTGCTGAGGATTATGTGGAATTAAAAGGATTTAAAGTGCAAGATGTCCTAAGATAAATATCTGCCAAGTTCAGCCAGGCTGGCGCTTGCGTAACGGAGCGCACTTGTTTTCCAGGATCCTTCTCTGTGCTATTAAGGAAACGCTCCTGCTGGGTGCTCAGGAGGGTTTTGTGTCCCCTCTGGGGCAGCTGGGGGGTCAGAGGTGTCCTGGCTGCTGCTCCACGTGGCCCAGATGAGCTCTGTAATCCCCGTGTCCCTCACCCCGCAGCAGGAGCTGCAAAGCCGCAAGGACAGGCTGAGGGAGGCTCCTGTGGCTCCTGCCCAGCAGCCCAGGCCCTGCTCTGGCACAGCCTGGCTGAGCTCCTGGGCACCCCAGGGAGGAGCTGTGCTCCCTGCGTTGCCTGGCTGCTGGAGAGTTCTTGGAGCAGCACATCTGGGAGCTCCTTTGAGCCCCAGGGCGCTGGAGAGCGCAGCTGCACCTGCTCCCTGTGTGTGCTGTGCAGGGCCAGGGCTGAAATAAAGCCTTTTAAAGAGACAAGTGTCAGCCCAAGAAACCCACAAACCAGTTCAGCTCTGCTCCTGACGTGCTGCAGGGCCATATTTTATCTTGAGAGGTGATGAGTCTGGAGCTGGAACATTTACAAATGGCCCTCCAATTCCATATGAGGGAATAAGGACTGGATTTGCTCTGGGGTACAAGGAGAGCACTTGGCTCTGAACACTGCAACTCTCTGCTCACGCATCTGACTTGTGTCAGCCTGAGAAAGCAACCACTTCATCAGGAGCTTCAGGATTTCATGCCCAGGAAACCTCCCTGGCACGGACACTGCTCCCTTCCTCTCCCCATCCCTGCCAGCCCAGCTGTGGCTTTGTCAGCAGCAAGGACAAGTTTTCCTGCAGCAGGGAGCTGATAAAACTCAGCCCTCAGAAGTCTGGTGGCTCTGGAGGTGTCACCTTGAGGCTGAGGGGTTGGACACCCCCACATGCACTCTCCTGACATGTGCCTTGTGGATCTGTCCCCAGACCAAGAGGCAGGCTCTGCTTCCCTCTGTCCAACACAGAAATTGTGCTTCTGAAGGTGTCTGGGGGCAGAGCAGCCCCCGCTGGGCTGTGGTTTGGGTCAGCAGCCAGCTGTGAGCCGGGCAGGGTGACAGTAAACACCAGCCTGCTTCCAAGTGAGGTTATCATCATCTCCAGCACTGCGTCTCCCCTGCCTTGTGGGGGCTGCTCATGAACACAAACCCTTACTTCACTGCTCAGCTATTCTCCGTGCTAATGGCACCCAGGGCTCTGTGTAAACACCAGGGCAGCATTCCTCTGGGAGAACTCCGTGTTTTCAGTGCTTGGCTGAAACTGCTTCGGAGCTTAAAGCCAAGTTGGGACGAAGGTGAGTTGTGGAGCTCGGATTTAGTCCATGGAGATGCAAACATTGCAGACCTGAGGAAGGAGTCAGGATGATCCCCGCGATGGATCCTTGCTGCTCCAGGGGAGCTGTGTCAGCTCCTAGAACCCTAGAACCTCTAGAACCCAGTTCCACTGAGGATCTGAGGCTCCAGTCCACTGGCACTGCCATTCTTCACTTGGCCCGCAGCTCCTGCAACGGAGGGAATAAACTGCCCTCGTTCTTTCCGAGGAATGCCATCGTTTGTGGAGCCCGGGACTGCAAACAGATGTCAAAGCAAAGTCTTCTTGCCCTTGTTTTTCCCCACAGTCTGCAGAAAAGCTCCCTAGGTGCTTACCCTGCTCTGGGTATCCGTGTCTCCGTGAAATCCCAACCCCTCTGCTCCCCGGGCGGTGCCGGAGCCGAACCCGATCCGTCCCGGCTTCGGTGCCGGGGTGACCCGGTGCCATCAGCTGGCTCGGTCACCTGCTGTGACTTTGTCACGGCGAGCTGGCCCCGGAGCGGGCGAGTGGGGCCGATCCCTGCAGCTATCAGCTGCACAGGGTAATAAATAACCGATAAAAGCTCCATTCCAGCCCTGTCTCACAGTGGCGGTTAACTCTTGCGGGTCAGCGCGGAGCAGGGATGCAGGAGCCCGGGGCAACCTGCACCGACCAGCCAGGGATGCTCCGAGCGATGTGGGGAGCATCAGGAGCCCCCATTCCACCTGGGGCAAGCGTGAGAGACTCTCTGAGCAAGAGGCTTTCTTTTAAACAAGTTAAAAGAGTCTGGTGTGTGGGGAGATGTTCAACCACCTCGTACCGTGTCCAAAGTGCCACCCTGCCCTGTTTGTCCCCGCTGAGGGGCTCCCAAAGCCACCAGCTGTTGTGAGGAACAATCCCGTGCCCAGCACGTGCTAACAGCGGGTTCTCCTCCTTTGCAGAACGGGCAGGCAGCTCCAGAAGAAGGTGGGAATGCTCCATCCAAGGTGAGAACGCCCGGGGTTACCTGGGGAGGGTGAGCTATGGGAGATGGGGATTTCTAAACCCTGGAAAACTGCACATGGGACTGCAAGGGACTGGAGATGGAGAAGAGGAAAATCAAGCCCTGTCTCCCTGTCCCTTGGGCCATCCACACCTGGAGGGTTTTCCAAGGGCTGCCCTGGAGTGAGGGTGGAAGCCCCGGGGTGTTTCTGTGCTGCGTTTCTGCCTTTCTATGTGCTGTGCTCCTGCCAGCTGGGATGAGGAGCACAGGAGTATTTGATGGTTTTGGCCCAGCTGCCCTTGCTGTGACTGGTATCTGTTTATTCTCTTGCCTCGGTGGGGCTGGGAGAGGCTCCACTTGTGCCCGTCTGGGACCGACAGAGCAGAGCTGCTGTGTCCTGTGTTTGGGGCAGGGCTCTGAGCTGCTGGTCCCTGTGAGGCACCTGGAGCTCACCCTGCTGAGCAGTGTGGTGTGTTGGGTTTTGCTCTGGGTGCTGGGAGCCCTCCCAGCTGCTGTCCCTGCCCTTTCCTGGCTGTGCCCACTCCTCTGCGCTCCGCGGAGCAGGAGGCCGTGTCAGCAGCGTGAAATCATAATCCCTTCAGGATTTCCTTTCCTGATCCAGCCGTGCCCTGACCGCGGAGAATGACACACAGCACACTGCATTTGCCCTGGGCTGCCTTCCTGAGCTGCTTGTCAGGAGCTCTGCACCCTCAGCGAGAGCCCTGGGGCAGCTTCTGTCTCTGCCCAGGGCTCTGGGAGCTTGGGGGGTTGTGTTTCCAGATGCTTACCTTGTATTTTTAGTAAAAGACACTGAAACCTAAACCCCACTTGCCTACATTTCAGCCAGTGATTTTTCCTGGGACATTTTTGGATTTCTAGCAGTGCCAGTGCATCTCTCCTGCCTGTTGCGCCTCTGTCCCTGGCCTGGCACCTCTTGCAAAGGAATCTTTGGGTCAGATGAATTCAGGGCAATGAAACCTGCACTTCCCTCCCCTGACAACACTGGGTATACAACTCTTCCCTGTGCCTGCATCTCTGGCATGGGGAAAAAGGGAATCCGTGTCTTCTGGTTGGATTCCAGCTGGGTTTCTAAGGTTTGAGACTTTGCCTCCTTCGTCTTCAAACACTTGGCTAAATTGTCCTTCCCTAAATGCTGCTGATGGACGTTGCTTTAAAAATAATTTAGGATGTTTTTTCTCTTTGAGGGACATGACTGAGACAAACCCTGGCTGATTGCATCTCTAGGTGCCATTTCACAGAAAGATCATGAGATGGAAGCCAAAAATCACCCGAGGTTCCCCGTGCTGCTCTGTGGGACGTGGACCTGCAGTCCCAGCTGGAGCAGGGACACCACAAAGCCCTGTGCTGCTGCAGGTGTCCTGCTTTCCACTTTTCCGAGGCCCTGTGGCCAAAATGCCTGTGAGCAGTGTCTGACAATCCCATTTTGGGTAACTTTAGAGCACCCAGAGCTCTGCTGCGTGCTCCTGAATTAACCTCGGTGGCGTTTTCCAAGTTTGTACAAGGTATGTTTGCTACCAGCACAAATGCAATCCCTCCTGTAAACACATACCTTCAGCTCGAGGGCAAGCTCTGCCCTGAGATGCTGACGATGGGGCACAGGCAGCACCCAGAGGATTTGTGTTTGAGTTCTTCTGTGGCGAGGCAGCAGCAGCTCCTGGCAGGAGAAGCAAGTGGCTGTCACCATCCCAGGTGACTCTGGTCACCTTGAAGGTTGCTCAGGCTCCCTCCCACCCCCTCCTGCGCTGTGTGTGGAGAGCTGCAAGGGGAAGAGGCACCTCTTCCCAGGTTTGTGCTATCCTTTTGCAGCTCATTCTGTGAACTCTGCTAAAAATAACCTGAATGGCGACAGCGGCGATGTCTCAACGCCCACGCTGAGCCCTGTCCCTCCCCAGCCTGCTGCAGGATCCTGCCAGAGTACACAAGTGCAGCCCTCGTGTGCCTGGGCCATCAGCAAAGGCTCTGAAAAGAAGGAAATGCAGGAGTTCCTCAAAAGAGTCAGGAAGTTCTCCGTGGGTGCTGACACTGATGGATGGGATGTCCCTGTCACCGCGAGGACGGGGTCACTGCAGAGGCACAGGGGATGCTTTAGGCCAGGCTGGCCCCATTCTGGGACCTCCTTGCAGCTTTTGTAGCTCCAGCTCAGCTTCCCATAGTGGTGCATTTCTCCATCCTGTGTTTTCTGCCTTTCTGGAGCAGTTGTGGTGCACAAGTCCCTGCAGGCCCCGTTCCTCAGGGTTTTACCCTGGGAATTTCTGCAGGATCCTTGTGCTGCTCAGGGCTGGGCAGGGGTCAGTGCTCACAGGGGAGGGGATGAGGCTGTGATGATGTTTTGAGTTTGCACTGAAAGCAGGACCAGGCTGCAGGATGGGTACAAGGGTGGATTTTTTCTTTCTTCTCATCTTTGGTGGTGGTTAAAAGCCTCTCTGGGTACAGATCCCTGTTCTCTCCTGTGTTCGCCCAATTTTAATTGCCAGGTTGGGTGAAATGGGCCTTGTTCAGCTGGGGAACAGCTGAATTCAGTGGGAAAATGGAAGCTCTCATAATTGGGATTTTTCAGGCTGCTCTGCAGCCAGCCTGGCTGAGGGGTGAGCCTGTGCTCCCGGAAGGTGAGGAATTATCCATGGAAGTACAACACCCAATTAGTGAAATCACTTCATCATGAAAAGCAGAGGAGTGGAATTGCAGTGCTGAGTGTGCCCACACTCTCTCTGGGGAACGGGCTGAGGGTGCTGATCACTCTGTTCTGGGGTGATAATCACAGGGCACAGGAGAGTGGGGAAGGGAAGAGCTGAGCTCTCCCAGCTCTGCAGCATAAAAAGGACCTTTGAGCTGCAGCAGGGCTGAGCTGTGCACACACACAGGCAGGAGGGGCTGCAGGCTGAGCCATCTGGGGCACTGCAGCAGGGACATGAGGCTTTCCCAGCTCTGGGGCTCCTGTTGCTTTGTCCTGACCTGGTAAAGCTTCCACACAGGGGGACATTCTTGCAAGGGCAGGGAGGAATCCAGAGCAGGGTTCCCCTGTCCCAGGCTGTCCTGTGTGTCCAGTGAGGGTCCAGCAATGCCCCTGAGCTCCAGGCTGAGAGCAGGACCCCGACCTGGGCAGTGCTGGACACCACTGACCACAGCCTCTCGACGTGAAGGGTTTCAAAACAAACACCAGAGTGCTGTGCTCTGTGTGTGTTTGCTCAGCTGCTGCTGTTCCTCCAGGGCTGTGGGGCTGTGAGAAGAGTCAGGGACCCCAGCAAATCCCCTCCCAGCCCCTGCCCCTCTCCTGTGGCTCCAGCCTGTTCTGGCCAGGCTGGGCAGGAGGTGGGAGCAGAACCTCTCCAGGGTGCTCCTGGAAATTTCCCTGTCGCTGCAGGGACTGGGCAGCAGCTGTGGCCACTTCACCATTTGGCTTTTTCAGCCTGTCATGGTAAAGCTCTGAGCTCGAACTGGCTGCTCTGCCCTGTCAGCTGGAGGAAGCGAGTGGCTTTGTGCTCCAGCAGTGCCTGAAGCTGCCTGGCCTGTCCTGCCTTCGCTCTGTGTCCTTGGCAGGGCTGGGCTGTGGCAGCAGCAGCCTCTGAGCTCTTCAAAAACACAAATGAATGCCTGTGTGAGGAGCAGAGCTCTGATGAGCTGCAGACTTTAATGAATAATTGAAGAGGGGTCAGTTTACAGGACTTGCACACGAGGAATGCAGCAGAGGCTGCTCCAGCAGCCCTCCCACATGGTCCCCAGCCCATCCAAAGCGCTCTGCTTTCTTCTCTGCCATTTCCATCCCCCTGGTGAGTTCGGAGAAACTGCCTCATGTTCCGTCTCCAGAAGGCCTCTTTTATTGAAGGAGAAAAGCCCTGAAAATCTGTTACTGTGTGCTGTGCTTGGAGGGGACAGTGGCGAGGGTTGGCACTGGAGAGGAGTCCAAAGAACTCATTCATGTTTGATTTTTGGAGGGGTCAGAGTGGATTTGGGTCACTGGGTCATCCCCAGCAATGAGAGCTTGGGGTGCCCTTGGCTGGGGTTGGGATGGGATTCTCCTGCACACACAAATCTGGCTGAAGCTGCTGCAGCTTCACCATTCTCAGCTTTATTTGGAAGTGAAGCCTGGCTTGGACATGAGTAGTGAATTCCTTCCACAGCTCCAGGTGAAGCTGTAAAAGCTCTTTTCCCTCTGGCTGCACCGTGCTGCCTGCCAGGGCTGCCCCGGGGTGGGACCATGCAGGGAGGGCAGTCCCAGCTATCCAAGAATTCCTGCCTTGCCTGGAGCCCTTTTCCTCCTCCCTGAGGAAATGCCCTGTGTGTGTGCCCGGGGCAGGCTCCCAGCTGTGGGAGCAGAGCATTGCCACAGCTCTGCTCATCTCACTGCAGCTCTGAGGCACCAAGGCATGCCCAAACCCACAGTGAAATCCAGCTCCTTCCCCTGCCAGTCCTGAAGAGCACAGCTGGGAAACCTCACCCTTTGGATGCAGAGGAGGAGTTTGTCCCTGTGTGTGGAAAAGGAGGAGTTTGTCCCTGTCTGCAGAAAGAGAAGAGTTTGTCCCTGTTTGTGCTCGGAGCCTGGCTGTGGCACAGCTGCTCTGGGAGGACTCTCTGTGCTCCTGGGATGTGGCTGAGCTGATCCCCTCGCTGTCAGAGCCCGGATTTTCCTGGATGTGGGTTGGGAATGTGCCGTGGCTGCTGTCAGAGGGGGAGGTGATGGGGAGAGGACACCAGCTCTGGGGTCAGTGGTTTCCTTTGGGGTCCAGGAGGGGACCCCTGGGGTCTCCACAGGGACAGAGTGAGGAGAGAAAAACTCCTTAAAAAAGCATCTGAGGGGAACAGGACAGAACAGTGTGGGGATGGCTGCAATCCCTGTGGTGTGATGTTTGGGAAGGACAGGGATGTGATCTCTGTGTTTTTGGAAGGACATGGATGGGATCTCTGTGTTCAGGAAGGACATGGATGTGATCTCTGTTTTTGGAAGGACATGGATGTGATCTCTCATGGATGGGATCTCCATGTTTTGGTTCCTGTCCCTGGCACTCGGAGCAGCTGAGCTGTGGAGGGGGTGGCTGCTGGCTGCATCCATGGTTTTATGAACACTCAGTGATAAATCAGAGCTCTGCTCCATCCTGAGCTCTCTCACCAGGGTGTTGGTAATGCACAGCTCAGGGTATGTTTTGGACAGGGTTTTTTTTTTAGCCCTGCTGCAGTGCACAGCCTCCTCAGAAGGTGACAATCCCTTTTTCCTCAGCCTGTCCCTCACGTGTGACCTTCCCAAGGGTGGAGGGATCCAGCTCCTCCCTGCACAGCCCAACCCTGGCAGGTACCAAGCAAAGGCTGCTCCGGTCCTGAGGCCGCTCTGTGTGTGCAGGGAGCTGAGTGCTGTGGGAGGAGTGTGGAATTCACACAGAATAGTTTCCACATCCCACGGTTACTCCAAGGGCAGCAAACAACTCTTGGCTCTTGTTGTGAAACCAGCGTTGTATTTTATAGTCCAGCTGGAAAGGCTTTTCAGCTTTTCTGCTGAGCTGCTCTGCCCTGATGGAAGGTGCTGCCGTTCTGCTGCTCCCTCAGAGTGGGATTTGACTTTGGTCAAATTTTGGAGCTGGCTGGAATTGCTGAGAGCAGAGCTCCCCTCCCTGCAGGAGGGGAGGCTGATTTGCTCTGCAGAGCTGAGTAATTCCTCATCTCCTGGCTGTTTAAGGGCTTCTGCTCTCTCTCCTCTCAGTGTCACGATTCACTGGGTGCAAAGTCCTGCTGGCTCCCCAGGAAGCTCGTGGAGTTTGGGAACATCTTTTGCCTGAGCTTGTATCTTTAGCCCAAACAGCTCACTGTCAGCTGATCCTGGCCAGTTGCAGCTTGTGGTGCTTGGAAAGGGTGGAGAAATTGTATTAATTTATTTATTTTTTTAAAGAAACTTCCAGGATCTGCTGCCAACACAGCCCTGGATAGAGCCAGGAGCAGGAGGAGCCCGGACTGTGAGGGGGAGCCTGGGCTGGAGCCTCTCTGCTCTCTCCACCCCCAAACCAACCTGAGCCCTCTGACATAAAGCACGATTCAGCTTTCCCTGTGAAACGAGTTGGTTAAAAACTGAGCAGATTGAGGAAGGGCTCAGCTGTGTGAGCCACCCTCTGCCTTCTCCCTTGCTCAACCTCAGGCTTTGCTTGGGAAAAATCAGAATTTCCAAGATGCCTCTGTTTCAGGGGTGCTGAGTCTTCCCAGAGGGGTGTTTATGATGTGGCTGTTCCTGGGATGGGCTGTGGCTCCCCCATCCCGTTCCAGATGAGAAATGGGACATTTGGGACGTGGAAGATGCTCTGAGTGCCACCTGCTGGAACGTGCTCGAGGGGTGCCAGTGTGACACCGCCTGTGCCAGGGGGGTTTGTCCCCCCCTCTGTGGGAGCCAGGATCACTGCAGGAGCAGCAGGGTCCTTCCCAGAGTCACCAGGGTGATTTGGCACGGTCTGGCTGCCTCTGTGAGCAGGGAGGATTTGCCCCCAGAGGGTGGCAGAGCATTTCCAGGAGCCAGGCTTTTGTTTAAGCCATGTGTGGGGAGGCTCCTGATGTTTTCCATGCCAGGATGGAGCTGCTCATCCCCTCTTCAGCTGCCTTGGCTATGCAAGGGTTTGATGATTTGAGAATTTGAGGATTTCTGGACACCACGTTACCCCACTGGGCAGAGGCCTGGCTGTGTTCTCTGGGTTTCTCCTCCCTCTCCCGTTTTTGGTTGATTTTGTTTTTCAGATCAACACCAGTCCTTGGAGATGGTGTGGGGTGAGATGTGCAGCCCTGTGCCCTCCCAGTGATCCCATCCTCACCCCCTGCTCGGGAAGCTCCAGTTCTGTGCTCCAGGTGTTCCTGGGCTGTGTTTGTTTGTGGCAGTGACTTTGTGCAGGATTTCCACCTTCACAGCCCCCCGTGGTGTCCCTTCCTCCTCAGCCCCCTGTCCCCAAGGCTTTGTGTGTCAGCAGTGTCCTTGTTGAGGGGAGGTAAAGGGCTCAGGGAGCCTCTCTGTCCCTGCAGATCCTCTGGGATTGCTCCAGGAATCTCCCTCCTCAGAGAGTCCACGGCCCCCAGGCACCCCAAGCTGAACCCTTCCCTTCCCATGGGCCAGCTCTCTGCTCAGTGTCCCTCAGGATTCTTGAGGCTGGGGGCTCCCAGGAGCTCTGGGGAGGATCCAGCACACAAGCACAGTCAGAAGTACAAGGTTCTGGCCAATTCTTGTGTTGCAAGCGAGGCCAAGGGCCAGCCCTGCCCAAAAAAGGCTTTTGCAGGAGGGCAGCAGTGACTGGGGAGGTTTCTTTGCTTTGTTTGTTCCCCTTTTTAAGAACCACCACTTGGAAAAAAAGTCCCAGACAGAGCAGCCTTTGCTGTCCACAAACTCCAGCCTGGCTTCCTCTGCAGAGCTGCAGCACCTCGTGCTCCCACTGACTCCAGAGCTGGAGCTGCTGCTGGGTTCCAGGACCTTGAATCTGTGCACGGGAACCCTTTGGGTCTGGCAGTGCTGGGTTTGGGGTCCTGGGGCTGAGGTTCCCACAGAATTCACAGCCAGAGTTCACACTTGAGTGCCAGCAGGAGCCACCAGCCCACAGTGACAGCCCTTCCACACAGCACACAGTCACAGCTGAAGGGGCAATGTTTTTAAGCTAAAAGAGAGAATTAGATCAGATAGAAGAAGAAATTCTTCCCTGTGAGGGTGCCCAGAGCAGCGGTGGCTGCCTCTGATCTTACAGCATCCCTGCTGGATCAGCATTTGTGCTGCCCAGAGCAGAGGCAGAGAAGTTTTGAGGAAGAAAGCTACTGAGGCTCTCAGCTGCTCGTTGCTGCCTGTGCAGTGCCTGAAATTGCTGTTCCTGTGCTGTTTTGGTGTGTGTGACACAGGGGACTGAGCTGCTCCTCCTGCAGAGCCCGCTGGGATTTGCTGATGGCTCTGTCCCTGCCTAAGCGCCCTAAAGCCGGGCAGTGTTCTCTGCTGGGGCTGCATTGTGCACCCATGGCCACACAAAGGCATTTCCCCATCGAAACCGCTGCTTCCTTTCAGCACAGCTCCCAAAACACATCCAGTGACACAAGCAGGGCTCTGGTGACACCGAGCTGCTCTCGGTGCCGCTGCAAGCTCGGAACCGCTGGGCAAGGATGGGAGGATAAAGCCCAAAGCTTTGGAGATGCTGAGGCTCCTGTTCCGCAGCAAGCCCAGGATCCAGGAGGCAAGTGTGTGATGAAATACCTGCTCTTCTGCAGGACAAGGAGTCAGGGAATTCCTCATCCTACAGAGCCAGGCTTATTCAGGTTTAATTAAGCACTCCTTTGGAAAGGATTTTTGGAGGGTATGACTGCTTTCTAAGAAGTGTCTTTCCTAGGTGCTGCCAGATTTTGGGAGTGTTTTGGGACCAGAGCATGTGTTGAAGCAACAGAAATTAAAACAGCTTCTGGTTAGTTGTTGATGAATAGGAAGCGAAATGCCAAGAGCAGAATCTGTTTCGAGCTTTGCAGGGTGGGTTTTTTTTCTTGCATTTAGATGTGACGGTCTCAAACCGGCAAAGTGACAAAACGCGAGCAAAAACAAACCTGTCTCTTGGCTTCTGCCTTGTAGAATCCTCCCTCAAAAACAGGGGAAAGTGGAAAACAGGACTTGTATTTTGAGCTTGGGGAAAGCCCCTGTTGCTGTCCCCAGCCCCTGCTCTGGGGTGACTCAGCCGTGCGTGCCTGCGAAGGCGGCACAGGGAATCCAGAATTTGTCTCCTCCTCTGATTGGAGCGACCTCCTGAGCTTTTCTGCTCCAGGAGAAGCCAATCTCTTGTGCAGCAGTGCAGGAATCTCTGGGAATGGCTCTCTGGAGTGGGTGACAGCAGGTGCTGGGAGCCCCAGGAGCTGGGAGTGCTGCAGAGATCCGAGCTTGTGGGAATCCAATCCCCCACCCCATCCCTGCTCCAAGGAGCCGGGACAGAGCTGCTGTCCTGGGGTGGGAGGGATCCCTGGGGCAGGGTCTCTTGAGGGTCCTGTGATCACTTTTCTCTCAGCTGGGGAAGGGGCTCAGCGGTGGCTTTGGCATATTTGTCACCCTGGGAGAGCGGGACAGTCTCCCTGTCTGGCTGCTCGCCCTGCAAGGGCGCAGCAGTGCAGAGGAGGAAGGGAAGAGGTGACTGCAGGGGCCCCTCCCATCTGATTTGTTCCTTCTGCAGCTGAAAATCAGTTAATTCTTAGCTCTAATCTCACTGTTCTCACACAGCTCCTCCCTTCCCTCAGGGCTTGCTTTTCCTTCTCTTCTCCCTCTCTGCAGCTCCTGTCCCATCGCCAGGTCACCCTGAGTTTATCAAATCAAATCAAATCAAATCAATATAAATTTATTTACTGGGACCTGGCTCCAGCTGCTCTCCTGGAGCCACCCCATGGCTCAGAATCACATCCTGAGGAGCCATGGCTGGTGGGACACCCCCAGGTGAACAGCTCCCCTGGTCCTGCTGAGCCAGTTCTTTGGGAAAACTTTAGCAGAGAATCAGAGCCCCTGTGTGCTGACGTTTGTTCATCGTCCCACAGGCAAAATCTGACATCACTTGGATAGAGAAGGAGCTGGTGGAGTCGGCAGACAAGGTAGGAGAGCTGCAATGGCACCTGGAGGAGACTCATCCGTGTCATTTGCACTCTGTCCCACAGCTCACAGGCACTCTCTGCAAACCAAAGCCTTCCTGCCCCGTGCCCTGGCAGCCCTCAGCTCCGTGGCACTGCAAAGAGCAGCGACAGCTCACTGCTCACATGACATCCTGGCCTTGATTTCATCCTCCTCCTCCTCCTTCCTCCCCACAGCAGCCCCCTTTCCGTGCTGTCATTTGTGTCTGCTGTGGCTTTCTGATCTCATCAGTGAGCAGGACTTTTGGGCACTTTTGGTTGCGTGGATGTTCAGGGCAGATTTTATTGCCTTTCTGAAGCTCCTCTCCCACGCTGGTAACACAACGTGAAACCTTGTCTGGGTCTGGAGGGGATTTATCAGCTCCTGCCAGGCCCACGCCGGGGCTGAGAGCTGGGGCTGCTCTGCAGTGGGTGCTTATCTGGGCAGCACAGTGTGCCCAGGGTGTCACCAGGCTGGGCTGTCACCTTCCCCGGGCTGCTTTTCCAGGCCCAGCTGCCTCCCTGCTCTGCAGTCATTTGTTTCTTTCGTTATCAGTTCTCCGAGAGCACGTGGTGGGGGCAGAGGGGGCAGGACAGTCATAATTTGTGTCTCTGGTTCCAACCTCTGCACTCTCAGGAAAGATTCAGAAATCAGCACAGACACGGGGCTGCTTCCTTTAGTGTGGGTGTCTCATCTCAAGGGGTTTCTCTCTTTACCTGACCCTCTGGGGTCCTGCTGCAGGAAACATCTGTCTGTCCTGATGGAAAGGACAAAGGGGAATGGGTTTGGAGGGGGAAGGAGGTAAAACAAGCCCTCTAAATCCCTCTGCTCTGTCCTGCCAATAATCAGAGCCATGGTGGGTTCAGAAACAAGAAATGCCCTTGGAGACACCTCACACCTTCAGGGTGGCTCTCAGGTGAATAAATAACTCCAGACTCCTCAGCAAGGACTCCTGGAAATCCAAACATTCCCAGGGGAATCCTGTCCTGGGTGTCCCCTCATCCCTGTGCCAGGGGAGAGCAGAGATCTCCAAGGTGTCCTCACACTTCTGGGTGGGTTCTTGTGAGTTTTTCTCTTCTGTTTTAGAGAGGAAAATGGCTTCTCACAATTTCCCCTGTGGTGGAAATACCCCGAAGCTCCCAGCCTGACGTGAACTTCAGGCAGCATTAGATGGAAATCACTTTCAGGGGACCGTGTGTTTTCTATTGGTGTCTTGTCTGAGCCAGGGAGCCCAAACACCAGCGAGGAGCTTTGAGATTTTTTTTTTTTAAAAAAAAAGCAAACCCAGGAAAAAAAGAAAAAAAAGCCCCAACCACAAGTGCTGGGGGGGAAACGTGAACCTCCCTGCGTGTGACCCAGTCCTGTCCCCACTGCGCATCCGCTGCTGGTGCAGCCACCTGCAGCTCCTGCTGCTGCAGCTCCTGCTGCTGCCCCGGAGCCCCCAGCCCGGCCGGGCCCGCAGCTCTGTTCGGGATGGGACAATGGAGAGGGACCCCAAGCTCCCCCGTGTGTGGGCGTTCCTGACGCTCTGGCTGCAGAGGAAGCAGCGAGCCAAGCCCTGCAGCCTCCAGCTGCCAGCCCCCAGCCAGCTCTCCAGCCCGGTCAGTACTGCTGCCCCCTCCTGTGTCCCCTCCTGTGTCCCCTCCTGTGCCCCCTCCTCTGCTTCGCTTCCTGCCACTGCCTGCTGCTTCCCATGGATGTTCAGGGCACTCTGGTTTGCTTTTCTTTCTCTGCCTTCTGGGACAGTTTGTTGTGGTGGCACTCACTGGTGACCTTGGTGGCACACAGGTGTTTTTGTGCTGGAGATCTGTGTGTGCCGCCAGCCAGGCTGTAGGAGCTGCCACACCAATCCTGAGTGTTCAATTCCAAGTTAGTGGATGAGTCCATGAGGGAAAATCCTCCCTTGTGTCAGCAAGATTCTCAAAGTGTTTCTGTGGAAGGAGGATCACAGGATGGGCTGGGCTGGAGGGCACCTAAAGCCCCTCCAGTGCCACAGCAGGGCCACCTCCCACTGTCTCAGGTTGTTCCAAGTCCCATCCAGCCTGGCCTGGGCACTGCCAGGGTCCAGGGCAGCCACAGCTGCTGGCACACCTTTGCCAGGGCCTCACCACCCTCCCAGGGAAGAATTTCATTCCTAATGAGTCTGGTTTGGGGCTCTCCTGGAGAGCTGAGCTGGCAGGAGGAGCTGACCTTGGCTGGCTCCTGCTCCAGTCTGGAGGTGGGAAGCTGCTCCTGACAGCAGCTGCCTGCAGGGAATCAGCCTCCAGATGGACCCAGCAGTGCAAAGTGGCAGCTTTAAGCTGGAGATCATCTGCAGCACGGAAATGTGTTGGTGAAGGGATTATGGCATCTTTCTTGCCTGTGATCACCGAGCCCCGGGAAAGGCAGGACAGCACCAGGGAGCTCCTGTGGCCCTGCCCCGAGTGCCTGAGGGCACAGGAGAGATCTGAGCTCCCACAGGAACAAAGCCACGTCCTAAACTGAGGGAGGGGAGGACAGGGGAGCAGGGCACCCACCTGGGCACTGCAGGGCAGGACAGGCACCCACATCCCTGGGCACTGCAGGGCAGGACAGGTACCCACGTCCCTGGGCACTGCAGGGTGGCAGGGCTGGGCAGGACAGGCAGGGCTGGCTCTGGCTCTGCCTGGCTTTGGAAGCTGCTTTGATGAGGTGGTTCCAGACCAAGTGTCTGAATGGGTCTAGAAAACAAAGTATAAGTTTTTTATTCCGCAAGGGAAAAGAAGATAAATCATAGTTCCAACTTTCTGCAGCTTCCTCAGGCCCAGCAGAGTTTAATGCATTTTTGAACATAATTGCTGTCCTTTGGGTCCAAAGGCTTTGTAGGAATAGGAGGTGTTTCAGCATCACCTCAGGGTCTGTGGCTGTGCTGGCCCAGCTCCCTTGGTGAGTTTATTCTATTTATACTGATTAAATCTATTTTTTCTTCTTTATTTCTTTTTAAAGTAAAATAATGTGTTTTAAACAAAACATGTGCCAGAGACCTTGGCTTCCCCTCAATCTTCTTGAAGGCTGGAGTCTGTTAAGGCATCATCTGTATGTGCTGAAGATGCACTAAGACTTATGTTGCAGAGTTGCTCAGATTGCTGAGCAGATGGGCTCCAACATGTCTGATTTTTGCCAGCCCTGGCCCTGTTTTGACAACAGTGCCGTATTTTTTGTGTTGTGGGATTTTTAGTGGCATAAACACTCCTGTTTTTGCTACCAATGCCTCAAAAAGGAAGGTGCCTCTCAAGCACTCTTCTGAAATGCAGTTCAAAGCAGCTCCTGTGGTTGGCAGGGAGGGCTCTGTGTTTACCTGGTCCTGCCCTGACATTGATTGCAGATGCTGATACCTGTGACAAGCACCAGCCTTTTTGGTCCTCTCAGATGTGGCTCCTGTGAGCCTGGAGCTGCAGTCCTCGTTCCATAATCCCAAAGCTGCTCAGGGGCCCTGCCAACCTTGTGCCCTCTGTTTCAGGGGGAAGGTGTCGTGCAGGAAATCAACATCACCCACCATGTGAAGGAGGGCTCTGAGAAGGCTGATCCCTCCCAGTTTGAGCTGCTGAAGGTGCTGGGACAGGGCTCTTTTGGCAAGGTGAGATCACTTCTTCCTATGTGCCATGCCAGGGAAGTTATTCTGGTGACCAAAGGAACCAGCCCCAACAAAACCACCTTCCTGACTCCCAGGAATGTTCCTGGGCCTGTTCCTCCCTTCTCAGAAGTGCTGCTGTGTGCCCCAGGCTGGCTTTGGCCCCTGTTTATGGTCCAGTTTCACTTCTGTGAAGGAGGAAGGAAGTAGCCTGTAGCTCTTATCTCTTCCAATAATCCAGGTCTCTTACAGCCATCTGCTGACACATTCACTCAGCTCGGTGTCAGTCAGTTCCAGCTGACAGTGGGGGCTTGGACAGGACCCTGTGCTGCTGCCTGGTTTTAGAGTCAGAGAAAAGTTGGAAAAGACCTCTGGGACCATCCAGTCCAAGCAGCAGCGCTGCCAAGCCCATCACTTGCAGGGGATGTCCTTTTGATGCTGCCCAAAACCAGGTAGAATGAGACACCAGGGAAGGGAAGGAGATAAAAACCCAGAGGATGCAGGACCTGAATAACAAGGAGTTGATGTGACTGACAAACCAGGAGGCTTCAGAGGTCCAGTGAACATCAGTGCCTCCAGTCACAGCCCCAGGATCAGCCCCAGCCCAGGAGCTGTGGAAGGCTGAAAAGGAGGAAAGTGCAGCAAGAAACTGGGGTGTGAGAGGAGTCCACCCACAGAACTTCCCTGGAAACCCCATGGAAAGCTTGGGCTTCTTAGGGGCACTCTGGGGTTTGCCACTTTGGGAAGCATCCAGCCCCTGTTGGCAGTGTTTAGTACTTGGTGAACGTGGTGTTCTTATGCCTCAGGTTTTCTTGGTGAGAAAAATAACACCCCCAGACAGCAACCACCTCTATGCCATGAAAGTGCTCAAGAAGGCCACGCTGAAAGGTAGGAAGGAGACTCCTGCTGAGACTCTGATCCTCTGTGAGCACTGGGAATGTCACAGCAGGCACTGCTGGCCCTGGGGAGGGCTGGGTGAAGGAGAAGTGTCTTTATCCCAGCAAATATCCTCCTTTTCTTTCACCGTGATGGAGGTGGGAGAACAGCTGGCCCAACAGCTGGGTGCTAAGGCTGGGGGATGGGGCTGGGCATCTTTGTGTGTCTGAGCTGCTCCTCTGCTCCCACAGTGCGGGACCGGCTGAGGACAAAGATAGAAAGGGATATCCTGGCTGATGTCAACCATCCCTTCGTGGTGAAACTCCACTATGGTGAGTGGAGCTCCTGGGGTGCTGGGAGAGGGGCTGCAGTTCCAGCAGGCTCTGGCTGCCTTTAAACACAATCTCCTGATCACAAATCCTTTCCTGGAAGGATCTGGGTCCCACTGCCTGCTGCAGCTGAGGAATGGGGAACTGAGCAAGGACCGGGAGAGGAGGTTTAAACATCAAATCCCTGGGATTAAAACATTAAACCATGAGAAACTGAGAAAGCAGAGCTAACCAGCCAAGCTGGAGTTTGGCAGGGTTAATGCTCTGACTCTGGGGAAGGCAAGGACAGCTTTGCTCCCTGTAAGGTCACCAGTGCTTCTCCTGGGAAAACAGCCCTTTCAGGAGGGTATCACTGGCAGAAAGGGAACCAGACCCCCATAAAATGAGGATTTTCTGCAGTGCAGAGTGCTGTGGGGAGCTCCCATTTCAGCAGCAGGGCCAGGCCATCTCCTTTACCCCATCAGCCGTACCTGCATTTAACCCAGCACCACGCAGGGCATGTGCCCAGCTGGAGCCACTGGGATTTAAGTGATTAATCCAACACCACAGAGCCTTCCCTCAGTGCAGGGCTCTGATTCCTGCTTTGGCTTGTGTTTCAGCATTCCAGACCGAGGGGAAGCTATACCTCATCTTGGATTTCCTCAGAGGAGGTGACCTTTTCACTCGGCTTTCCAAAGAGGTGGGTCTGCTCTGGATCTCGGTGGGCTGCTGAGGCTCAGCTCGTCTCTGCCTGTGGCCTGCAGAAGTGACTGACTCCTGCAGCCCCTGAGAGGGTGAAAACAGCCTCCAGCCTGCTGCTGCTCAGGGCTGGCACAGGAGAGGCTCTTGTGGGAGCCCTGTGCTCCAGCAGAAAAGCAGCAGCACAGGTGGCAGGTCCCAGATGAGCATCTCCTAAAGATCAAGAACAAAAAGAAGTCAGTTTGCATTAGAATTAAGGAAGAATTGTTCCCTGTGAGGGGGCTGAGGCCTGGCCCAGGGTGCCCAGAGCAGCTGTGGCTGCCCCTGGATCCCTGGCAGTGCCCAAGGCCAGGCTGGACAGGGTTTGGAGCAGCCTGGGACAGTGGGACAGTCCCTGCCCATGGCAGGGGTGGCACTGGATCTGTTCTGATCCAAAGCACAAACGGTGAGTGAAGTCTGGAAAACTTGGAAAGGGCAGGAGGGAGGAACATGGATATGGGAGGTGCTGCCTGGGGCAGGGGAGCTGCTGGCACTGTAACCCAGCTCTCTCTGCTTTCTCCCCTGCCTGCAGGTCATGTTCACCGAGGAGGACGTGAAGTTCTACCTGGCAGAGCTGGCACTGGGACTCGACCACTTGCACAGCCTGGGGATCATCTACAGGGACCTCAAGCCAGAGAAGTACGTGTGGCCAGCTGAGGCAGCATCCCAGCCCTGCTCCAGCCCAGCCTGGGCTCAGGGAGCAGCTCCTGCCTTCCAGAGGGGCTGGAGGATGCCCTGGGGCTGTGCCAGTCCAGGCTGCTGCCCCCAGAGCAGAGTTTGCAGCCAGGAGCTCTGAGCACAGGGCTGAGCACAGGGCTGAGCAGAGATCCACGCTGCTTGAGGCAGCTGGGAGCCTTCAGAGGGAGAAGGGGCCAGGCTGGGCTCTGCAGAGCCCCCTCCAGCCTGGTTATCCTTGCCTGGGTGTGTGGGGTCAGAGGGGGAACCTCTGGGGCTGTTGGGTTGCTGTGAAGCCGAGGGTGTGCAGAGCAGGGAGCTGCTCCTGCTCCCACTCCTGTCTTGGCACTGGGAGAAGGGACAGGTAACTTCTCCTTTGGGTTCTGGGAGCCAAGGGATGATCTCAGACCATCCCTTGCTGTGCTTGCTCTCACCAGCCCTTAGCACAGACACTAAGAACTTGTTTTTCTGTTCCTGTTGTAGCATCCTCTTGGATGAAGAGGGGCACATCAAACTCACAGGTGAGGGGCTGCACAGAGCCCTGGGCTCCAGCAAAGCTGTGCCTGAAATACAGAGCTGCCTGAAATGTGTGGAGCAGTGGCTGTGTGCTGACAGCTTTCTCTCGTGCAGATTTTGGCTTGAGTAAGGAGGCCATAGACCACGAGAAGAAAGCCTACTCCTTCTGTGGGACTGTGGAGTACATGGCCCCCGAGGTGGTGAACCGCCAGGGCCACTCACACAGCGCAGACTGGTGGTCCTATGGGGTCCTCATGGTGGGTGCCCTGCAGGGGCTCTGTGTGTCTGTGTGCCCCCGGGGAAGGGCTCCCCACACCCCGAGAGCTCCCTAAGAAACTGCTCCCTCCAGGCTGCTGGGCCAGTGCCTGCTGGGCTGTGAATAGGCTGTGAGGTGTGGGGGTCTGTGGGATGTGTGTGGTGCCTGTGGGGTCTCTGTGGGATGTCTGTGGGGTGTTTAGGGGTCTCTATGGGGTCTTTGTGGGGTGTTTGTGGGATGTGTGAGTGTCTCTGTGGGATGTGTGAGTGTCTCTTGTGCGGTGTGTGAGTGTCTCTGTGGAGTCTCTGTGGAGTGTCTGTGGGGTCTCTGTGGGGTGTCTGTGGGGTGTGGGGTCTCTGCGGGGTCTCTGTGGAGTCTCTATGGGGTCTCTGTAGGGTGTGGGGTGTCTGTGGGGTCTCTGTGGGGTATTTGAGGTGTCTGTGGGGTCTCTGTGGGTCTCTGCGGGGTGCACTCAGTGTCCGCGGCTGTCGCTGCGGATCTGGTGCCCCCGTCTGGCAGCTGCCGGATCGGTGCCGGGGCTCGGCAGGAGCCGGGGCTCGGCAGGAGCCGGATCGGTGCCGGGGCTCGGCAGGAGCCGGCGCTCCGGGACACGATCCGTGCAGGCCCCGAGAGGCAGGCTGCTCCTGGCTGAGCCAGCCTGGGACCCCTCACGGGCAGGAAGGGCAGTGGGACCTGTGAACCCCGAGCCTTGCTCAGACATGACCCCCCTTCTGTTTCCCTCCCAGTTTGAGATGCTGACGGGGGCACTGCCCTTCCAGGGCAAGGACCGTAAGGAGACCATGACCCTCATCCTCAAGTAAGAGCTTCTCTCTCCTGTTGCAACTGGGGGCTCTTGCAATTTTGTGGTGTTATTTGGCAAGTGATGCCATATCGGCCGTGGCTTCAGAGGCTGCAGTGCAAATGCCAGACAGATGATTGTGTGTTTTGGGGTGGAGGTGTTGCAGTTGCCTTGTGGCTTGACTTCTTCAAACCTGCAGCTGATTGCATAACTTCCTCCCCAGAGCGAAACTGGGCATGCCACAGTTCCTGAGCACTGAGGCTCAGAGCCTCCTGCGAGCTCTTTTCAAAAGGAATCCAGCCAACAGATTAGGTAAGAGCATTTTTTGGTTTCTGAACATTCCTGGTGCTGCATGGGGGCCTCTCACACCCCCTGGTTCAGCAGCCCTCGGGTGGTCCCAGCCAGGCTCAGGGTGACATCTCTGCTGCCTCCCTGGCTGAGCCCTCTGAGCACCTGTGGTGTCTCTTGCAGGGTCTGGGCCAGATGGGGCAGAGGAGATCAAGCGCCACCCCTTCTACTCCACCATCGACTGGAATGTGAGTATCAGAAGGAGCAAATTTCTGCACCACTCAGCACCAGTGACACAGTTCTGGCAGCAGGAATAGCCCCTGTCCCTATCCATTCCAGCAACCTTTCCAAAACCAGAATTCTCTGTATGTGACTGTCTCATTCCTGGGCTGCCTGTCACCTCACTGAGCTGTAGCAACATGCTAGGACACAGAGTTTGACAAAATCTCTTCCTGGCCCTCATTCCTCAGCAGCCTTTGCACTCTTTGGGAGAAGGTGCCTGTGCTGTTTTTACAGCTGGTTTTTGGGTTTGGTGTGTTTTGCAGAAGCTGTACCGCAGGGAAATCAAACCCCCTTTCAAGCCTGCAGTGGGCCAGCCAGATGACACCTTTTATTTTGACACAGAATTCACGTCACGGACACCAAAAGGTTAGTGTGACTTGAGGCAAAGCCCAAGTTTCCTGTGAGATGTCACTCTGTGACTTCACACCAGGGACTATCCAGCAGCAGCAGGATAAGGTTTCTGCACACGGAAGGTTTAGGTTGGATATCAGGGAAATTTCTTCTCTCAGAAGGGTTGTCAGTCCCTGGCCCAGGCTGCTCAGGGCAGTGGTGGAGTCACCATCCCTGCAGGGGTTTAAAAGCCACGTGAATGTGGCACTTGGGGACATTGGCAGAGGGCTTTTCCAAGCTGGGTAATTCCATGATTCTCTGTGGGATGTTAGGAGTAAACTCAGTGCTCCTGTCTCGAATAAATTACAGGAGCTGTAGCTCCTGGGAGGGAGGGGGAGGCTTCTGCTCCCCAGGCCCTTCTGGAACTGTCTCTCACTCCTGCTGCAGATTCCCCAGGTGTCCCCCCGAGTGCAGGGGCCCATCAGCTCTTCAGAGGATTCAGTTTCGTGGCAACCGGGTTAATGGAGGATGGCAAGGTGAAAGCTGCCCAGCCACCCCTGCATTCAGTTGTGCAGGTAAGGAATGGGACAGAGGAGCAGCTCCTTGGAGATGCAGGGCTGCTGCAGCAATTCTTCCTCCCATCCCATTGTGCACAGGCTGTCAGGGCAGTGTGGGGCTGTGGCTCTCCTGTCCCCAGGTGGATCTGTGATGGCAGGGGATCTGTAATGCCTGTGGGCTGTGCAGCCAGAGGCAAAGCACGCTGCTCAGTGCAGGCAGCTTGGCCCACTGACCCACATCTTCCTCACTGCGCTCCCGCGGGAGGAGAAGCTGTGGGATTTGCACACAGCCTGACAGCTCTCCCTGCTGCACTGAACTCGTGACACTGCACAAACCCTGAGCCCTCCCAGCTCAGCTCTCCCTTGTGCCCTGGCAGCAGCTGCACGGCAAGAACGTCCAGTTCAGCGACGGCTACGTGCTGAAGGAGGCCATCGGCGTCGGCTCCTACTCCGTCTGCAGGCGCTGCATCCACAAGGCCACCAACATGGAGTACGCAGTCAAGGTGTGCACTGCCTCCCCTACATGTCCTGTGCAGAGCACCTGTGGCTGCCCCGTCCCTGCAAGTGTCCAAGGCCAGGCTGGCAGAGGGGAACATGTCCCTGCCCATGGCAGGAGGTGGAACAGGATGAGCTTTGGGGTTATCTAGGATGTAAAAGGACAATTTCTGTACTCTGCAGGTACCTGAACTTCCCTAAGAATAGCAGGGAAGCTGTGTCCTGCTCCCTCAGAGGGGGGAGAGCATCTCATCTTCCTGTGCAAAGCTGTGGCTACAAAAGACATAAAATTTTGTGGGTTGGGGAAACAAAACTGGCAAAGCAACTTAGGGATTGCTGTAGCTAAAGAGATGAGGGGACAGGGAGTGGATATGGCCCCCGGATATGGAGCTCTGCAGGGCTCCTGTGCTCTGTCCTGGCCCCTTCCCCATCTGTGGGGCTACAGTGAGTCCCACTCTTGCAGGTGATTGACAAGAGCAAGAGAGACCCTTCTGAGGAGATTGAGATCCTGCTGCGGTACGGGCAGCACCCAAACATCATCACCCTGAAAGATGTGAGTGCGGCTTCTGAGACTCCCTGTGCTTTGCTTTGGGAGGTGCCAGGGCCAGAGCCCAGCCCCAGCCCCAGGAGCTGTTCCTGTCAGGAGAAGGCTCTTCCCCAGAGGGTCTGGCACTGCCCAGGCTCCCCAGGGAATGGGCACGGCCCCCAGGCTGCCAGAGCTCCAGGAGCATTTGGACAAAGCTCCCAGGGATGCCCAGGGTGGGATTGTTGGGGTGTCTGAGCAGGGCCAGGAGCTGGATCAGTGATCCCTGTGGGTCCCCTCCAGGCTGGGATATTCCATGACTCTGGGGTGGGGAAGCAGCCCCAGAGCCAGCTCTGCTGATCCCTGGCTGCTTTCTGGTGATGGAAGTACAAAGGGAAAGCTCTGGAAGCACATTTGGATTGCCCCACCCTGCTTTTTTTGGCAGGTGTACGATGATGGGAAGTACATGTACCTGGTGACCGAACTCATGAGGGGAGGGGAGCTGCTGGATAAAATCCTCAGACAGAAATTCTTCTCGGAGAGAGAAGCCAGTTCAGTCCTGCACATGATCTGTAAAACAGTGGAGTACCTGCATTCCCAAGGGGTGAGTGTGGTCACCACTGCTTTCCTGGGAAGCTCCCTGGCATTACACGGCGCTCCCTCTCCTCCAGGGAGTCACTGCCCATCACAACAATCCTTTCTTGCTGGTGTTGCCCTCTTGGCAAAGCAGCTGTGGGCCCAGCAGGGGATGAGTGACCTCAGGCAGCTGTCAGAGCTTTATGTAGCTGGGGTACGAGCACAGCCCTCTCTTGGCTCCACAGGTGGTTCACAGGGACCTGAAGCCCAGCAATATCCTGTACGTGGATAAATCAGGGAACCCCGAGAGCATCCGCATTTGTGACTTTGGCTTTGCCAAGCAGCTCAGGGCTGACAACGGGCTCCTCATGACGCCCTGTTACACAGCAAACTTCGTGGCACCCGAGGTGAGCTCCTTACTGACCTGAGACCCTCCAGCAGTGCCCCTGTCCCTCCCCTCACCTGTGCTCCCACTTGGCACCGTGGGGCTGCCCTGTTCCATGCCCTGGAAGAGGCAATTACAGAAATACCCCTTGTAGTAATGAATCTATTTTGAATCCTAATCTTTCAGTCCCAGGCTTTGCTGTTCTGTCCAGCTCTGGAAGCTTTGCATGTGGACTGCACCCAGGTGAAGCCCCTCTTCTGAAATGAGGGAGGAACCAAACACTTTTTTCTTTGTTGCCTCAGGTCCTGAAGCGCCAAGGCTACGACGAGGGCTGTGACATCTGGAGCCTGGGGGTGCTGCTCTACACCATGCTGGCAGGGTGAGGCAGTGCTCACTGTGACCCCTGTCCCCAGTGTGCTCTGTGGGGACAGCTGTGCCTCTCCTGCTGCCTGGGTCAGTAAATCCAGGGCTCTCTCCTCTCTCCCCAGCTGCACTCCCTTTGCAAACGGTCCCAGTGACACTCCAGAAGAGATCCTGACTCGGATAGGAGGGGGCAAGTTCTCCATCAGTGGGGGCAATTGGGACGCTATTTCTGACATGGCCAAGGTAGGCTTTGAGTTTTGTGTTACACTCAGGGGTTGGGGTTGCTGTGAGGTAAATTCAGAGCAGGCTGGGCAGGGAGACACAAGAGAGAAGAAAACCAGCACTGCAGCTTCTGCCCCACACGTCCCTGACAGCAGCTTTGTTTTAGCTGTGGATATTTGCATGGAAACCAATGAAGTCCTTGACCCTTGTGGGGTTTGCTGTGTTATACCCTCCAGGCCTGCCAAAAACATATTTCATACAAAAAGATATTGATGTCTGGGGACTTTAAACTTGGCCTCTGCATTTAAATCCTAATCTGGGGGCGTACACAGGTGGGCTATTTTGCATTTAAATTATGAAATCTTCTAAAGTCTGACTTTCCAAATGCTACCTGTAGGATCTGGTATCAAAGATGCTCCATGTAGATCCTCACCAGCGTCTCACAGCCAAGCAGGTCCTGCAGCATCCTTGGATAACCCAGAAGGACAGTTTACCCCAGAGCCAGCTCAATCACCAGGACATTCAGCTTGTAAAGGTACAAAATCTGGAGGGGGAAAGCAGGGTGGAAGTTTGGAGAGGTGTGAGCCAGGGCAGGCAGTGCAGACAAGCTGGGGGGTTTTGGCAGAAAAGAAAGGGGAGATTCTTTCACAGCATGTCAGTGCAGGAGGGAGATTCAGGAGCCCAGGAAGATGTTTCTGGCTTTGTGTGTGTGTGTGGCTGCTCTGGTCCCTGCTGCCCCCGAGTGACTTCTGTGCCTCTCTGCAGGGTGCCATGGCTGCCACATACTCAGCACTGAACAGCTCTAAGCCAAGCCCCCAGCTGAAGCCCATCGAGTCCTCTGTCCTGGCACAGAGGAGGGTCAAGAAGCTCCCCTCCACCACCCTGTGAGCCCCACGGTGCAGGAACAGCCTGGATTTTGCACACCTGTGGAAGAGGGGGACAGGGGACAGGCAGGGTCTGCACAGGGGCTCCCCTGGGGACTTGTTCTCAAAGGCCAAGTGCCTTCCTGCTCCTGAAAGACTGGCTCCTCCTCGTGTGGACTGATCTTTGCTGAGACAACTTCACTGTAAAACTTTTTTGACGTGTAAATTGTTGATTTTTGAAGAAATCCATCTATGTATATGAGAACTAGAATGTATAACTGATGTTAAGTGGCACTAAAAAGCAGCTCTGATTCACCCTTCCCTGTGTAGGGCCAGGTATTTGTTGTCCCTACAGCATTTCTTGGAACCTCTTGATCCTCTCCCACTCCACAGCAGCTGGAAGACTGTGTCACACTTGGGGTTTAGGCTTTGGGGCTTTTCTTCCCTCAAACCTTTGGATGCATTTCCCAAAGGCAGCCCTGCAGCCTCCAGCCAGCAGCACTCCTGTCCACAAAGGACCTCCCTCCCTCGCCCAAGTCCTGTGTGTTTGTTCCATGTGAGGTGCATTTTGCAGCCTCAGTTTCTCCCTCTCCCCTGTGCTCCCCGAGCCAAGCCAGCAGCTCAGATCTCTGAACAAAATAAACCACGTTTTTTCCTCCCACAGGTGCTCAGCAGGCCAGGACACCTGCCAGGTTTGGCTCATTCCCTCCCTGTGCCCTGCCATGTCTGTGCTGTCCCATCCCTGGGGAGTTTGTCACCTCTGCAGGGGGGTGATGACAGAACCTCCTCATGGCAAAGCCGAGGCTTTGGGCTGGCTCTGGCTGCTGCTTTTGCCATTTGGGGTTTTCCTTCCCCTCAGTAGGAAGCTCTGAACCAAACCACCTTTGATTTTTTTAATTTAACTTTGTTCTGCAATAACTCAGGGTTTCTTTCTGACTCGTACAATAAATGTCATTCAGGGCTGTCCTGTTCCTGACTGACTGAGCTGCAGAACCAGCAACCCTGGCCCTTTCCTGGGCCTTTCCTGGTCCTTTCCTGGCCCTTTCTGGGCCTTTCCTGGTCCTTCCCAGGCTGTTCCTCGTGCTCTGCAGGGACAGTGCTCCTTTTCTGCCTTCTGGAAAAGCTGCAAAGCTTTTGATCAGGCCTTGAAAACCAGCAGTGCTGCTTAGGGCAGCCTCTCTCTACCTTCTCCCAGTGGGAGATGAGCAGAACCAGTCCTGGAATGAGGCAAGAACCAACAGCAATGGGGAATTTCTAACTCTCAGGACACTTCTGTGTTTGTAGAAACCAACACTTGGAGACAAACTGCTAGAAATAAAAACCATTGTCTTGGCTTTAAAAGGGGCAAAAATGGATTTAGCTTCCATACACAAGGACATCTTTACAAGGAAAGCTACTTCTGCTACTTCAGGTATTTAATAGTGGATTAGATCTTTAAGGTTTTGTCCTCTAGGTCTGAATGAAAGCTCAAGGGAGCAGAAATCCTGGAATCCAGCCTCAAATTGCTGAGTCTACCTGGAAAGAACCTGTGCAGAAATAACATATTGATCCAAAGTCAAGGAGCTCGAAAATAATATTGAACAGCTCTCTATAACACTGTTTCTGTATAATAAAGGTTAAATGTTCCAATTTTGGGGCATAAATCAGCCATTTTTGTGTTGTAAGGGGCTGACCCAGCTGAGAGGATGTTTCCCTTCTTCCCACTCTGTGCCTTTCCCTTGCTGACCTCTGTCCATTCACCAGGACATCAATAAATGTCTTTTGGCCTGGGAAATATTCCCATCAAGGTTCAGTTTCAAACTGAAGGCCAGCAGCTTTCCCAGCAATCATCTTCTCTTTCTCTTTCTTAGTGAAACCTCACTGAGCAACTGCCCTGTGCTTTTCACTTTTGAAACTTTAATGCAAATCCCTTTCCAAGTTCCCACCTTTGAGTTAGTGCATGTAATTCTCTTTTCAGCACCTCCAGGCAGTGGTGGTGGGGAATTGTGCAGCTGGAGGCCTCCTGGGTGCAGCAGCTCCTCGCGGTGGCCACGGCCGCTTCCCGAGGCTGCGGGAGGCTTGGGAAGTACTGGGGACTGGAGGGAGTTCCACGGGCTGTGGGGTGGATGCTGCGCTTTCATGGAATATTCAACAATTTAATCCCTCTTTCAAGGCAAAGCAAACATTGAAAATATTTCCAGATCTTCTTTCGGCAGTACACGGGGGCGCTGAATAAAACCTTCACTCACGCCGGGGAAGCTGCGGGTCCGCTGCCACTCCGTTCCTTGCCTCTGGTTATTAAAACATCAAGCTGTCTTAGCGGCTCGGCTCAGCCTCCCTCCCTTTGTGTGCCACTGAACACCTGCCATTAATACTAATTCCACTCCGGAGGGAAACTCCCTTTCAGATATGCTTGTCTGAAAATAAATTGACATGTAAAAGGTCTCTTTTGTGGAAGTGCAGGGAAAGTGCCGGGGTGAGGAGCCGACTGCTCACAAAAGGAGCCACTGACTTTAAATGATGTGTGCAGGGGGTGAGAAATGCCAGGGGTGGGGGCGATGCTGGAACTGGGCTGATGGATCACACTGGAGAAGGAAAAATCCCAGAGCTTCCACCTCAGCTTGGTGTTAGATTTTGAGATATTGGGCGGTTTTTGTCTAAACTCCTGTTTGATTCAGGGTGAACGACCAGGAACCCCTTTGGAGAAGAGTATTTTTGTTGTAGAAAAAAATTGCTATTACAAAGATCTGCAACCAAAACTAAGAGCAGTAGTTGTGAGCCCTTCAATCTAAATGTGTCATGAGCTCCTGGGTTCTGTTGTTTTTTCTGGGACAAAAGTTTGTATCTCTTTCAATTAGGAAGCAGCAAAAGAATCCTTGGTTAGAGTGTTTATTCTGTCCTACAGGCAGCAGTGTGAGCCAGCAAAAGGTCAATATTTTTATTTTTAATAGAATTATTTGCTTTGAGCTCCTCATACCCCAGGGAGACCATGGGTCTCTTCTATGAAAACATTTTTAAGTCGGTTCTGTGGGCCAAGCTTTGGAGAGAGTGACACTGCTTGGATTTTCTGTTGGTGCTGAAGTGACACAGCCCCATGGCTAGGAACGAAAACTGAAGCCTTGTGGACCTGACGTTCAGCTGCTGCTCACTGGGATTCTGCTTCCTCTAGAGAAGAAATAATTCACTTCATAATGAAGATCAAGTCAAAATCTGTTCAGGGCTTGAAATAAGAAAAAACAAGGAATTGTGGCAATTACAGAAACGTTCCAGATTCGCTGGTGTCACGCCTGGTTTATCAAACAAGCTCTGGATGCTGCTGAGCTCCAATGCCATCTTCCTTTTAAACAGCAGATGGTGTTAGAAACCTGTAGCAGGTGGAAGCTCTCCAGTTTTATGTGAGAGATCAGAAGTAGCAGCAATTTCTGTTTCCCACGGGTAGTTCCTTCCTGAGCTGAACAGCAAGCTGGCCCTCTCCTCGGAGAGTTCTTAGAGAGGGGAAAACTTCTGAATTACACATAGTCACATGAAAGAAAGTGATTCTGATTTCACTTATTCTGGTTATAATGAAAGGAACCTGATGATGGCCTCCACAGCCCTCTGCTAGCAGCTCTAAGAGAGATGTAGTGGGGGGAATGGGCTCAGTTTGCTGGTGTGCCTTAAATCCGGCTCCAATCTGCCAGATCTGTTGGTTCCTTGTCTATAACAGCACTTCGCTCGCTTAAAGTGTTTTATAAACATTTAATTACCGCAGCTTTTGACTCAAAGCCAGGAATCTCTCATTCATCTGCTGCTTGCGAAGGTTGTGAAAATGATATTCAAATCATAGAATTACAGCAAGGGCTGAGTTCAAACTTCAAACCCCAGCTAAAGCAATGCCTGCATTGTGGGATCCGTGAGCGCCGCTCGTCCGCAGCACCGCGCTTCCAGAGGGAGCGACTCCAGCTGCACATGGAACTGTGGCTTGGAATCACAGACATCTGAGGGGCTCTCACTACCCCAGGACACAGAGCTGCATTTTGATCATGCTAGGGAAACGAGATGCTAAATTCTGTCAGCTGGTGTGCTATGAACTTCTGAGGCAGGCGGGGAGTGAGGTTCTGTCTAGACCAGAGCCCTGTTTGATCCCCCAGCTCCGGCGTATTTGTTAAAAGTTGCTTTTTTCCCACCCACCAAACCACCTGGAATTTTAACATGTCTGCTCCACCCCAACTCCCAGCTCTGTTTCTAAAAATGGGAAGCCCCCAGGAGTCGTAGGGTTTGTGACACCAAGTGGAGGCAGCAACTAAAGATAAAAACTTGTATGGGATTAATAATTTCTGTCCGACCATCTGCCTCTTTCAGCAGCTCCCTTTCCTGAACAGCACACTGTACCTGCAGAACCGGGTGTGCAGGAATAGAAATCGGTTACTTTCCATGAAAATTGTCCAGAGCAGCTGTGGCTGCCCCATCCCTGCAGGTGTCCAAGGCCAGGTGGGACAGACTTGGAGCAGCCTGGGACAGTGGGAGGCGTCCCTGCCCATGGCAGGGGGTGGGACTGAGAGGGCTTTAAGGTCCTTCCAACCCAAACCCTTCTGGGATTCAATAAAAAAGCAGTTGGCTGCTCGGTGTCTTTTGGTGGATCCACACCAACAATCCCTGCTGGGCAGGGCAGGAAACGCAGAGAAGCTGTTCCTCTGCAAGCTGGCCCTGATCTCACTGGCTTGAGGAGAAACTAGCAAGGAGAAAACCTCGATTGGCACCTGCTGACCCCTCCAACCCTCGCTGCCGTCTGAAGGCAGACTGTGAACCCTTTAATAAGCTGCTGGCAATCAGCTCCTTTTTAATGAGGCAGATCCCCAGTTTCAAGGCCCTGGATCACTCAGAGCTGCCTTTCTGCTCTGTGAATTGTGAGCACACCACGAGCAGCCACTCTCAAAGTAATCCCGGAGTCCCTTTAGCTGCCCTGTTTAAAGACGGGGTAGGGAGTGCTGTGATGTTTCATTAAAGCTGGCTTTTCTCCTCGTGGCAGAGCAGATTTAATCAGACCTGCCTCCTAGTTCCAGCTGCTGGGTTGGAGCGCTCTGATCTGTGCACTGGGTGCACGTCTAATTATGGAGGCAATTCCCATGGATACCAAGAAGAATTGCCTGTGCTGGCAAAAAATTATCCCAGCTGGGAAAATGGGGAAGGAGAATGTGTTGAAATATTCGCGAAGAGATCTCAAAAGTTTCTGGAAATGTAAATGAAAAACATTTCTGGTTCTTACACCACAATGTGCAAATCTTGATTATTTTAAAACTGAGCTATGGCTTGGTTTGTAAGAGATTATCCCAACCTGCTGTTCCGTCATGCTACTGGAGATTCACCAGCACCACAAATCTGTGTTTCCCCCCTCCTTGGTACCTGCATCCACTCAGGAATGCTTTCCCACTTTTGCTTCTCACCTGGGCAGCAGCAGAGGAGTGTTTGGAGAAAATGTCCCAGAGTTTGTTTCCCTCAGGCACACCCTGGGCGAGGCAGAGCCAGGGCTGGTAATTCTGGTTTCTTCTGCAGCGCCGGGTGGGACCTGGGTGAGTTCCTCCTCTTTATGCCTCATCCTTCTGAAATGTATGAATTTAAATAACTTATTTCTGTATAAATTAATGTTTGAAAGGTCTGTTAAAGACAAAAGAGCACTCCTCGGTAAAAGGAGAAGGGGAAATACCTGGGCAAGCACTGCTCAGATGTGGAAAATTAAACAAATATGATTTTAAATTATTTTATAATTGCTCAGCTGCAAGGCCTCATGTTCAAACTGCATGGGAAAAACCAGATTTCTTAATTTAACTGCACGCATTCAAATGCCTTTTTGAGGGTAATTTTTTTTTTCTTTGGGTTTGCTTGGAGATTTTTAGGAACATTCTAATCAACCGCACAATGGTTGTAACTTGTATTTATTTCACTCATTTCTCTCCAGCAGAGGCTAAGACACTTTCCATGATGTTGCTGGCTAGTGGAAACATACAGAATAAGGAAAGCTGTGGTACTATTAGGGTGTATTTCCATCTCTTTCTCATCCAGGGCACCTGCTCCCCTTCCCCTCCCCTCCTCCCAGTCTTCCCAGCTGTCTGTCTGTCTCATTTATGTCAATTAGAGATTCAATGCTGCCTGATTTAATTGGCCTGACTTTCTCCCCTAGCAGAAAGGCGAGTGTAGGCTGGGCAGGCAGCAGCTCCTGCGCTCTCTGCCGGGGCTCGCAGGGCCGGGGCTTGTTTGCAGCACAGACACAATAACCTGTTTGTTACCCTGGCCAGGGAGAGCCTGCTGACCTCCTAACGGGGATGGACCCAGCAATGATGTCATTGCAGAGCTTGCAGGAATTGCTGTGACCAGTCCCTCATGCGGGAGGGCTTTTGGGGGAGAGCTGGAGATCCCTGGCAGTGCCCAAGGCCAGGCTGCACGGAGCTTGCAGCGACCTGGGACAGTGCAAGGTGGCCCTGCCCATGGCAGGGTGGAACCAGAGGAGCTTTAGTTCCTTCCAAGCCAAAGCAGCCTTGCTGTGATTCTGTGATGTGCTGTGCTGCCTGCTGCCAGGAGGTGACTCTGTGTGCCCTGAGGTCAGAGACTCACAAAACTTCCCCAGGCTGTGGCCAGAGGGTTCATCCTTCTGCCTGGGATTAACCACGAGTGAGGCTGACCAAAACCCAGCTTTTACAGAGTTTAGGTGAGGGCCTGACCCCGTGTCCCTGTGGGCAGCAGACCTGGAAGCAAACGGCCCTGACAAAATGTTTGTCACCCCTGTGCTCCCCTCCCACAGCCCAATCCCAGGAAGCAGTTCTGACCTACTTCTCCTCCCCGGCTCCTCGCTCACAGATCCCACCGCCGTCCTCCCCTCCCGACACAAACGCGAGCTTCCCGAGGAGCTGGCCCGCGGAGGCGGCAATATTGAACAGCAACAGTACCATCTAGTGACTCGGGCTCCCCAGGAGCATCGCTGAGCTGGGAACAGGGAATCTGTAAATTAGGGAGGTCAAGAAGGTCCCACATTTGCAAACGAGATCCCATCTCTCGGTTCATTTGGATTAAGGAAACAAATCGTGCTGATGTTGCAGCAGTCTCGGGGTTTTCATCAGGGCGCAGTGATGCTTCCTGGGGAGCCGGTCCCGTTTCCAGGCTCCTGACTCCCCGCTGAACCCGGCCCTGCCCCACGCTCCCTCTGCTGGCAACCAACGCCTTGATTTCACACGTTCCCAGCTCCTCGCACACCCACCCGCCCGCACAGCGCCAAACCCCGGCTAAGGCATCACAGCAAAGTGAGGGCTGTGCTGAGTTCTCACTCTGAGAGATGCGCACGTTCTCGCTCTGACGAGCCACTAGTGAAATCCTGAATTGAATGCGTGAAATAAATAGATACAATTCAATTTAATCAATCAAAAATAGGCCCAAACCCGAGCGTAAAGGGCCCGCTCTGCGCAGATCTGAAATTACACACTTGGCAGCTGAAGGGAGGAAATCAAATTAGAGCATTTCTTTCCCCATCAAAGGACATTAGTCCCGATGCAGGTCCATTACGCTCACGGTGTGCAGTTATCCCTGTCAGCATTCTGGCTGACTGTGAGGAGGCACCGGGTTAGTGACGGGCTGTGGCACATTCTGTGTTTGAGGTGACAACTTTTCCCTGCTGTTCTGCAGCACACATGTCCACGTCACCTCCCTGCCAGGAAAAAAAAGGACCATTGTCAGATGTGCAAAATGCACCGGGCTGGGGAGAGCTGACACAAAAGCTGCCCGGCAGAAGCTCAGAGCCCAGGCATGCTGTGAAATGCCACTGGTAGCGCAGGAGAAATTGCTTTGCTGGCTAATCAAACACATCCCCTCCTCGCTGCCAGTGCTGCTGCACTGCCCTGAGTCCACTCAGCCTTGCTCGTGGGCTGATGAGTGCCTGACAATTTTCTGGTCTCAAATTAAACAGAAAACTAAATTAGCAAATTAATTGTTTGCCGTGTTTTTCCTTGGTCCCCATCAGCTGCCTCAGGTCCTGCAGCCAATCCAGAGCCCCTCTCCGCAGTTCCCAGTAGAAGGTGGAGCCCTGCACTGGGTCCTGCTATCTACCAAGTGTCAGTCATGTTAATTTTAAATTACTTTTGTACAGCTTGGTGTCAAAACGATTAAAGCATGAAAAGGAAAACTGAACTAGAGGGAGGAAAGGGGGGGGAGAGAGAGAATGAATAATTTACCTTGCACTTACAGCAAGGACACTTGGATTTCCTTAATTCTTCAACTCTGAGAAGCCAGAAACTTCTATTTCTTCAGCTGTCACCTGCTCGGACTGTAGCCGAGGGGGTGCCCTGGATCACAGAGGGTTCGGGGACCTTAAAGCCCATCCCACCCCACCCTGCCATGGCAGGGACTGTCCCACTGTCCCAGGCTGCTCCAACCCAGTGTCCAGCCTGGCCTGGGCACTGCAGGGATCCAGGGGCAGCCACAGCTGCTCCGGGCACCTGTGCCAGGGCCTCACCACCTTCTGAGTAAAGAATTTCTTCCGAATGAGGATCTGAGGATCCGACAAGGATCCGGGAGGGATCTCGTTATCACCTCCTTCGTGGTCTACAGGGAGGTGATAACTGCAGCACAACGCAGGATTTCACCTCAGCTCCTTTCCAGGAAAAGCTTTTCTCCCCACTCTTCTCCCCAATCACCGACACGGACAAACCCACCCACCCACGTACAGACCTTTCCTCCCCTTCCCAGTGCTCCGCTCCCAACTGGGTCTGCTCCATGACTCGCACGTACTGTGCTAGATAATTACATACTCGGAAAATACAGAAATGCCTAATCAGATACAGCCTCAAATGCACAAGAATTAGGGTTGTAGGATTGTGGCGTAGCATCCCTGGAGCTCTCTGCATCTGGCTCACACAAGCAGCCCACGTGCACTGTGAAAATGTTGGGTTTGGGGCACAGACTGCTTTTATCTCCCTTATTAACTCCATCCATGAATTCTTTGTCTTGCCAGCTACTGAATGGTGTCATCAGTGGTCTTTGAAATACCATTCTAAATCTGTTGAGGCCAGGAGAACAGCAGAAAGATTTGTAAGAGGGCAACTCGACAGCACCAGAAAACGCGAATCAAGTTCAGCCACTTCTGTTGATGTTTCTGCTGTACCTGGTTAATCCATCAATGCATCTTCCCTTCATTACAAAGGGTACAAATACTGGGAATGACTGTGTCATGAGGGATGTGCAGTGGAGTGCTTTGGTAGATGATCACTAACGGGGTGACAGAGCTGTTTGGGAAATGAAAGAGGCTCAAGCCCCCAGTGTAATGTATCCTGCAGGATGTGTGTGGGCTCGAACTGATTTCTCAAAAGCAAAGAAAACAATTTTACTAATGGATGCTTGATGAAAAACCAGCAGGATGCCATGGAAATTTCTGTGCTGCCTTGTGCTCTCTGCAGCAGCCATGGAGAGGAGACACCTCTGTGTTCTACCTGTGTTTTACTCCCTCGGCCTTAGCACTAACTCAGCCTCGCTGGATGTCAGACAGGTCATGGGGAGGGCTGAGGAGTGTGTTAAAACATCCTCCTCCTGCAGCAGCACCTGCCTGGCTCCTCAGCGTGTTTGCTTTGGCTGGATAATCCCCGAGGAATCTCCACCTCAGCACGTGGGAGCTGTGACTGGGCACAGCGCTGCTGCCTGAGCACAGAGGCACGGCAGCGTTTCTGTCCTCACCAGTGGGATTCCCTTCACATGACAGGCTTTCCTCAGCCTCTGATTCACAACCACACCGTTTAAATTACTTTTTTTTTCCCTTTCCCATTTGGGAAGCTCCTGTAAACTTCCCTCATCCTCCAGCAGAGACCTGGCAGAAGGCTGGGAAGCTGAAAAGCAGAGTCTCCTGCAGTGCCTTTCAGCGATATTTCAGTGATAGCACTTCAGATGCACTGAGTCCCAAGTACTCCAGGCGCAGAAACTCAGCTTTCCCTGGTTAAAATGTGCTCAGCTTCACAAAACTGGATTCTGCTGCTGCTCTGGATTCAGCAGCATGTCTGCTTAGGGTTGAGTTACTTGAGTAACTTTAAAAATACAAAATGTTGTCAGCCAGAACAGTAAAAATACAGGTGTAAACACTGCCCTGAATCTGGAATCACTTAAAGCACAACTGCAAACCAAGCGGGGCTGACCCTGGCACTGGGGAGCCAACACAACTGGGATTTGTATTGGATCTGTTATCAAAAAATCACTCTCAACTGCAAAATCTTTATGTACCACTCATTAAATGGTTTCAAATTCTAAACAGTCTGCCAGGCAGGCAATTAACATCATTAATTGAACAAAATTCTTCCAGAATAATTAATTTGGACTTAATTGCAGGACCCAAGATTTCTCAAGGTATATCTTTACCTTTCACAGCCACTCCGAGGATCCTGGTGTTGGGCACATTGTCCCTCACAGCTCTTGGAAATCTGGAAACAATTCATCTCAGCCCAAATTTTTTGAAGGAGTTGTTTTAATTTACTCCAGAGAAAGCTGCCTGTGTGTAAAGTCACCGATCTGCTGATGAGTAATCAGGGAGGTTTTGTGTTTTAATATTTTGATGTTTAAGGGAAGCAGCATGAGGCTGACAGAATAAATCCATGTATTTACAAGCTGTTCTGCACTGACTCGGGTACAAAGAGCAAAGGAATGAAAGTACAACAAAGAACACGTAACTAAAAAATATGAACACAGCTCATCTTCAACTGAGCAATGCTGGAGGAGTCAAAAGCCAAGAGATGATTCCTGGTCCAAGAGCTGTAGCTGCCCTTTCCAGTAGACCCTGAACTACGGAATTTAGAGCTAAAACCCAAGGAGAGGGACTTCAAAGAGATCCTCCCCCCTCCATTTACATTTGGGGTTTAGGTTTGTAAATGAAACCACGTAGGGATTTAGGAATGGTGTTAAGGAAATGGAAGCGTAGGAAAGGTGCTGGGCATCTAGAATCAGGAAATTTCTATGGAAATGCTTGGCTGCTAACAGGATTTACGGGTATCTCCTCACTCTAATGGATCTTTCTCTTCCACATAATTTCATTACATGTTGCCTGCCTTTCCTGTGTAGTCCCAGCATCCCTGAAACTTGTGGATTCAGTGGAGGAAGGGGCGTTTGGCATCAAAGAGCTGCATTGTAACACCAGGGAGGATCAACAGCTCCACATTTAAAGGGTGGCAAACTGGGAACCGGCAGAGCTGGAGAGAGTAGCTGGTTCAAGGCAGCAACCTGGAGAAGGCAGGGAAGTGAGGGGCGTTTAACTGCAGGGCAGGATGGCCCCAGCCCGTATCTAATGAACCACGCGGTATTTGCTGCCCCTGTTTGTGTATCACAGGCATTTATCAGCACGCTCGCTCTACCCTCCTGTTTCTTCTTTTTTCTTTTTCTTTTTTTTTTTTTTTCCTTGTGGCTTGCATGTGTTAGGCATTTGTACTGTCGTGTCATTGAATAATTCAAGTACTAAAGTGCAGACCCCAAAACCCTCTTGGCTTAGAGACATCCTTTAGCCTAGTCTAACAGGAAGGAGTTTTACCCTGTACTGAACAACTGAAGTTGTTTGGAAGTGAGGTGAACAGGAGCATGTCCACACTTGGGGAAAAGGGTAACTCAGCGCATCCAGAGCCAGCAAAGGCTGGACTCGGTGCTCTCAGAGGTCTTTTCCAACCTAAGTGATTTTGTGGAAGCACCGCAGGTGTGCGAACTGGCCCCGATTCCTCAGTTTTGTCACTCACGCAATGTCAGCCCTTCCCCAGCGTCGGAGGCGGCCGGGCTCCC
>VRYO01001760.1:490365-511065 GCA_009812075.1 Sialia sialis | reverse complement strand
CACATGAGCCATGTGCTTCTCACTCGAAGGCGTTGCTCAGGAAAAGACGTTTCCTGTGTTTGGTTCTGGGTGGGCGGCTCCGCTCGGGGCTGAGCTGGGCTTTGGGAGCCGGGATTAGGGAGAGCGGCCCCCCCGAGCCGAGCCCAGCCGTCCCTTCCACCTCCAGCTACGTCAGCACAACACAGGCACACGCGCTCGTACTGCTGGTGTCATTCATTCAGTGCCAAGATTGCTTTAAAAAATTCCCTTGGCCCCAGTTCAAACAGGAGTACAGCTGGGATGTGTTAGATTTTAGGCAGTCTGCCCTCAATTTGAGATGAGTTATAAATAGCAGTGCCGACTTCCTTAACTACCACTCTCCGAGGTAAAATGCAGGTTAATGACTGTGGGAATCAATTAGGGCTTCTCTCGGTTAAACAGCCAGCAATGCTTTTTATTATTTTTTTATCACGAAAAATGGACAACAAAGCTGGTCAGGGAAAGATTTCAAAGCCAAGGTGAGAGCTTAGGGGGTTTTTTTCTTATTTTTTCAGCCTTCTTATTTTTTTGGGGAGGGTCAGGGGGGCAGCTGAAGAAACCAGTTGTGGCCAACACCCACGTTTGCCAATAATTGAATGACGCTGATTTGGAACTGGAGAGTTCAGAAAATGACTCGCCTTCCTTTTCTTCCTCTGGCCCAATAAAATACAAATTTGTAATAAGGTAATGAGGAAACTCAGAATTCCATTTTTCTGTACAGCTGTGGAGGGTTTGGCTCTTGCATCCAAAGTGGGATTTGCCTCTTCCCTTTCCTCATTTTCCTGACAGGACCAATAGCAAGTCCTCTCCAATTTAACCAAGCTATTCATTCAAGAGGCCAAATTTCTTTTCCACCGGACAGAATCTGAAAGGAGTTGTTGGTGGAACCCTCTTGTCTGCTTGGAGTTTTTTGTTTCCGACGGAAGGCCCCGGTGTTGTGGGAAGAAGAGCTGGTTTCACTGCACTGCCTCATTATAGGGGCCTGACACCCTTCACATCACACACTCTGATTTGAAGAGCTTTTGAACTCGCCAATTTGAAGCTCACTCTGGGCTTGCTGTTACAAACTCTTAGTTCAGAAATATCTTCAACTACCCCAAAAGCTCTGCAGTTTCTCTGGAGCACGGGTTTATGGTCACTCTCCTCACACACCAAACCACACAAGTTTGTTTTTGGGAGTTTGGCTCTGGCAGGACAGTGTTTAGTGGAGTTACACAACAGCAGAGATAGTGGGACTGAGGGAGAATAAAAGCAATTTCTGTGAATGCAGGGAGGTAAAAGCAGGAGGTCTGGACTTCAGTAATCAAGGAGCAATACTTTCTCTCAATTATGTCTCTCTGTGGCAAGGCCTTTGCTTTTGAAGTGCAATCACAGTAATCTACTCCTGTGGTTTCCTATTGAAAGGATTTCCCATGTATCAGCCCAGAGGAGAATTTCCAGCCCTTTGCAGCCGGGGTTTGGCATTTGTGTGTTTACCCTGACGTGTTCTTGCTCCCTCCCAGGGATGTGCAGGGGTCTGTGCAGCCTCTGCTGCTCCTGCACCTCACACCAGCCCTGCATTCCAGCTTGGCTCCTTTCTTGGATTTAACTCCCAGAGGGGTTTGGGGACAGCACAATCCAGGGAATTTCCTGCTGGCTGACTTTGGAGCCAGAGCAGCAGCACCAAGTCCCTGTCAGCAGCAGAGATGTGTGGGATATTCGGAATTAATGGGATATTTTGAAGGAAAAAACAACACATGGCAGCACTTGAGATGTACAGGGCAACCCTGGGGAGCAGGAATTAGCCTTGCTGCAGGTCAGGAGTGTGTGTGTGTGAAATAGTTCCTTCATTAGGGATTAATTGGCGTTTACATTCCTGCTGGAGATAGGATTTTATCCAGAAGGCTGCAGTCGGGGTGCTCTCAGTGTTTGTTTTTAGCAGCCTCTCTGTGCTGGGGCCTGGTGCAAGGGTGGCAGCTTGAGGCACCTCGAGTCCTCCTACACTGAGCAGCCAAGGAGGTGACTTGGTCACATCCTGGAAAGATGCTTGGGCTTTGTGTTTTGAAGTTTTGCTTCTCTGGCTCTCTTTCTCTTTTTTTTTTTTAATTTTTTTATTTTTTAATGGCTGCACAAACAGCTCCAAATGTTTCTCGGAAGTTTTTTGGTAGTTGTCGTGCTTCCTGTAGGAGTCATGGAAAAGTGAATCTTCACCTTGTTTTCTCCTCCCTGAAGGGATGGCTGGTCTTGTGGGTGACCACAGACAAGAAAATCAGTGCAGGGGTGGCAGCATGTGGTGGATCTAGAAAAAAATTAAAACTAAAAAAACCCCAAAAAAGAATATATTTGAGAAGCTGCCCTTGGTAGAGGGCTGCAAAGGTGAGTTACAGCCACAGGAGGAAGCAAGGAGCAAGTGGAAAAGATGCTGAGTGTTTAGTCAGTGAGCCCAGAGTTGCACTGTGCTGGTGGAAGGAAGGATGTGAGTGCTTGGGGTGGTGGGAGAGCAGGCTGTAGCAAAAGCCAGGGGCTAGGAAAGCTGCTGCTGGCCCCGTTTTTACATCCCAAAGGAGATAGTGTGGGCAGGGAGAGGTGGCACTAATGCAAGGGGATGCCCATAAGGCAGGGACAATTGCTGGGGAGATGTAAACACCATTTGCGTCTTTTAGGGTGAAAGGGAGCTCCACATGGGTGCTCCATTCAGGACTGAGGCCTTGCAGAGCCTTCCAAGATCTCTTTTTTCTGCCCCCATGAATGGAAATTTCTTTTCCCTGGCACTGACCCTGTGGGTGCCTGGCGTTCCCAGGGCAGGGATCTGGGGCTGCCTTGGGGTCTAAAACCTGGAATCCAACTTGTTCAGGATTGGTTTGGAGTCAGGATGGATGGGAATGGGAACATCCAGCACGCTGAGCGTGGGAGGGAATCCAAAATCCACCTAAAATCAGCAGGACTGGGCTGGGAGGCAAATTCAGGGGGCTTGGCTTTCCTGAGCCTGCCAGAGCCCCAGGAGCAGCTGGGAAAGGCTCTCAGGCACAGGCTGGGACTCTGGGGGTGTCCTGGGCCAGAGCTGGATCCTGCTGGATCCTTCCAGCTGGGCAGAACCCGCGGGTGCCCTGAGCTGGGGTGCAGCAGAGCCCCTGGACTCTTCTCCATCCATTTGTGCCACACTGACACCAATTGCTGTGAGAGCCCAGTGTCTGGTGAGCCAGCAGCCTGTCCCTTGGCCAGCTGTGGGGCTTTTCCTGCCATCCCCACGCAGCCCAGCCCCGTGGTGTCCCCATGCTGTCCCCGTGCTGTCCCCGTGCTCGCTGCTGGCTCGGGGCTCAGCCTCCCTGGCAGCCACCCTGCACAGCCAGCTGGCCACACAAATGTGTGCTGGGGCTCCAAGCTGTGCTGGCTGCTGGGGAAGGCTTTCCTCCAGTGCAGCATACTGCAAAAGCTCTTTTTTTCTCCCCCTCAGAGGGTGGATTCTGCAAACATGAGTGAGATCCTGCCCCGTCTCTGTGCTCTGTGGGTTTCCAGCCTGAGCTGTGTGTGAGGCTGAGCTTGTGCAGACCTGTAGGGCCACTCCTCAAGCACCTGAGCTCAGCAAGAGAGGGTGGATGTGAACAAACAGCACCCCAGGGCTGGGGGCAGGAGGAGATGCTGTAAGAGAGTCCATTGTCATGGTGATCTGTGGAAAACATCTCCCTGGGATTAGTTAGGTCACCGGGAGCTCAGGGAAGGATTCCCATTCAGGTTAAGGACTGTGCTGGATTCACTGGCAGGTCACCACCCACAGCAGCCCTTGCCAACGTGGAAAAGCCCTAGTTTGGGGTTTGTAGTGTTTTCAGGAAATTCAATTGACTGTTCCTCAATCGTGGCCCCAGGCAGGGGTAGCACAGATGAACAAGTCCAAGGAAAGTTGCATTTCTTCACTCATCTCATTGTCTCTGCTCTAAAGCTCAGGGACCTGGCTTTCAAGGCCAGCAAATTTTTTTATGTGCCTCTGAATAAATTTGATTTAGAAACTCTTTATTCTCTTAAAGGCAGCAGGCACAAAGCACATGTAAAAGAAAATTTAAAAATGAAAGTAGTCTTGAAGACTGTGGATGTCAGCAGCACTGCCCAGTGTTACTTCATCAGTGTGCATTAATTGAAATGCAGAAGTGTAAATTAACAGCCTGTAGTGTTTTGGGAGACCTTGTTACACGTGAAAGAAGCAGTGTTTCTTGTGAATATTTAAATTTTCAGCCTAAATTTGCCTTGTTGTGGAGTATCTGGACATTAACTATTCCCTACAAGGGGAAAAGCCGCTTACGCTGATAATTGATTTTTCTTGGAAATCCTTCCCCCCTTCTTCCCTGGTCACGGGAGAGATGTCAGCTTTAAATGACTTCACCCTGGGCTTGTTCTTGGTGGAGTGGTGGCTCTGGAAGGGCAGCAGGAATGCTGCTGTAATTCCAGATGTCACTTTGGGGTTCAGCACCCGGGGCGAGGCGGGCGAGCTTCTCCGTGCCGGGGTTTTTGGGGAGCTGTGGCGTTTACCTGAACAAGGAGCAATGTCCTGGTGTGCCTGACGTGTGTCCTGTTGCCTTGCAGCCCTCGAGCCCGATGGATCAGATGGGGAAGATGAGGCCTCAGCCCTACGGAGGGAACAACCCCTACACGCAGCAGGGGCCGCAGGCGGGGCCGCAGCAGGGCCACGGCTACCCCGGGCAGCCCTACGGCCCCCAGGGCCCCCAGAGATACCCCATGGGCATGCAGGGCCGGGCACAGAGCGCCATGGGCAGCATCTCCTACGCACAGCAGGTACAGCACGGCCAGCATGGGGGGTTGGTGGCTACGGTGGCATTTCTGCAGGATGCCTTTGGGCCACACCTGCGTCCAGGTGGGATTGATACCCCGGGCAGTCCTTGTGTCCAAGAGAGCAGGGAGTCCAGCAAGGGAAAAATAAACAGCAAGGGAAGGAGATCCTCTTTGTGCTGTGCTGTGTTAGAGACACAGCTGTTCTTTGCACAAGAAATGACTCCAGGTCAGTTTTGGCTCATTACATGATCCGAGTGGCGCCTGCTGGACTGTTTGCAGGATTCAAAAGGCAATTTTTCTTCTTTTTTTTTGGTTTTTTTTTTGGAGCAAGCAGTCTTCCCTTCATTTTGTTGAAGGGTGTTCAGATAGAGATCCCTAAAAACTTAGCGATGATGCCTGTTAAACCTTGGTACTGCCAACAATAACATCACACACAGTAACTTCTGGCTGGGGACTATCTGGGTAGTGGCATTTCCACTGCACTACTGCACAGGTTTCTGAATTCCTGCTTCTCCAGCAGGATCTGTGTGTGTGTGAGAATCCCCTTGGTGACTGTATGCCTCCATCTCTCCCCGTGCAGATGCCTCCCTACGGGCAGCAGGGCCCCAGCGCCTACGGGCAGCAGAGCCAGACTCCCTACTACAACCAGCAGAGCCCTCACCCGCAGCAGCAGCAGCCTCCCTACTCGCAGCAGCCTCCCTCGCAGGGCGCTCACGCCCAGCCCTCGTACCAGCAGCAGCAGCAGCAGCAGCAGCAGGCTCAGCCCGCGGCGCCCGCGGCGGCGTACCCGCAGCAGCAGCAGCAGCAGCAGCAGCCCCCCAGCCCGTACCCGCAGCAGCCGGGCCCGCAGCACGCCCAGGGCCAGCCCTACCCGCAGCAGCAGCAGTCGCAGTCGCCGTACCAGCAGCAGCAGCAGCAGCAGCAGCAGCAGCAGCCCCCGGCCCCCTCCTCGTCGTACGCGCCCGCGCAGCCGCAGCCGCCCTCGGCATACTCCCAGCAGCGCTTCCCCCCGCCTCAGGTGGGCTCTGCTCCCTGCACGGGGGCAAACCTGCTGCTCTCTCAGTTAAAATTGGTGTATTAATTAAAGTACGTGCTGCAAACGGGATGGGACAACGGTCAGAGCTTCTCCTGTGGCTCGCGGGTGGGGCAGCCAGCTAAAGTTAAACTTGGCTTTGGGGAGGAGAAATAAAGCTGGGACCTTTCAGTGAACACTGCAGCACATGCAGGGCTCCTCTGAGAGGTGGAAGGGTTTGGCTGAGTGGCCCTGTTTGTGTGATGGGGTGCTTGGGGCGAGGCTGGGATGGTGAAGGTGAGGGGCAGAGCCAGGATAGGTGTGACCCAGGGTCAGTGATGGGGAAAGGTGAGGGGCAGTGCCTGCTGTGGCCCTGGATGTGCTCCCAGCCCTGAGCAGCACTCAGGCTGTGTTGGTGGGTGCTGCTTTCCAGTCCTGGCTCTCACCTCCTGTTTTGGGCACATAAATCTGCCACAGTGTGGGAATGTCCCAGAGCCTTTATTGTATTCCCATCCATGACCTTTCCTTTGGTGTTCCTTGATGTTTCAGGAGTTATCTCAAGACTCATTTGGGTCCCAGGCATCCTCTGCTCCCTCAATGGCTTCCAGTAAAGGGCAAGAAGACATGAACTTGAATCTTCAGTCCAGACCTTCCAGCCTGCCGGTGAGTGGGGCTGGCCCCAGGGCAATCAGGAGCACAGCAGGAGAAAGGAGCACTACTAGAATTCCAGGTGGAAATGGGAGCCATGGAGGCTGCCTGTGCTTTTTACTAAGTCATTAGCTTCTGGCTTCCCACTGGAGATAGAATGTAATTTACAAAAGTAATGGATTTGAGAGGGAAGTTTAACCCTGAGTGCTCTGCTCTGCAGGTTCTGCCTAAAGCTCTTCACTCTGTGAGTTGTGTGCTGTGCTCCAGGACCTGGCTGCTGGCAGAGCAGCCCTGGCCTCCAGGGAGAATCATTTCCACTTGTTCTCCTGTTCTGTGCCCACTGTGGCACTGGTGGCTGGCACTGCCTTCCCTGGGATCCCTGTGCTGCTGATCTCAGCTTCTCTGCTCCAGTTGGTGAAAAAGATGAATCAGTTGGTGTCTGGAGGGAGAAGATCAGTCCCATGGAGCTCCTGCCTTGGCAGATGGAGAATTGTATTTTCTTTGGTGTCCTAAGTCTGAATGTGCAGTGAGCACTTGGGGATGGGGTTGGTGCCCAGAGTTCCAGCAGGTTCTGGGCCAGAGGAATTTAATTTTGTGTTAAAACATGAAGAAGGGTTGAAAGTTTAGGTTAGCTTGCACAAGTTGGACTGTGCCTCTGGCTTGGAAGAAAAGTTTGGAGCTGCTGAGTTCCAGTTTTGCTGGTAACTTTTGTTCTAACAGAGTAGGAAGTGAGTGAGCTTTTATTTTTTCCTTTAGCCACTGGCTAAGTCAGTGCTGGGAGCTGCAGCTGGATTGGCCAGAGGAGCGAGCTGTGTGTAGAAATAAGTTATTTTTGCTCCCAGCAATGAGAGCAGCTTTGTTATGAGCCCCTTGAAATAATGCCTTCAGATTGTGGGTACAAATTGTCACCCAAAATACAAAATTATTCCAGTTCTGACCACCTAATGGGAGCAGTTGTGGGTTGTTTCATCTTCTTTCCTCTTTTTTTTTTTTTTTCTTTTTGCCTTTTGGACCCTGATTACAAAGATTTAATTTGTTCTGAGGCCTGGTGGGGGGGAAAAATATTTTAAATAGCATGTTTCTTTCCACTCTGGCTCTGCACAAGTTCTTCATGTGACCCATCTTCTGGCCAGGAGCAGAAGAGAAGGCTCTGCAGGAATTGAAGAAATTGCTGTAGCTCAGAGGTGCTTTCAGAGCCCTGTGCTGGAGCCTTCCTGAGTCCTCCTGATCCCTCTGCCTTGCATTGCAGGAATTAGTAACCAGGCTTTGCAGAAGTGGTTTCTTCTCAGCACCCAGTGGGAGTTGGTGTTATACCTTGTGCTTAAATATATTTGGCCCTTTTCAAGTCGTCCCTTTCTCCTGAGTAGTCTAAGAAAAGAAATCTGTCTCAGCTGCAGGAGTGGAGGAACCTAGAAACAAGGGAATATCTGGTTTTCCTGGCTTTACCACCAAATAATTTGCATTTAAGAAAGCAAGCAGTCTTTAGCTTACTCAACCCTGGTGTATTTTTGGCCTTTCTCTTCCTTAGTAGGCAAAAATTTAAAAAAGGAGACTCGCTTGTGCATCTTTCATAATTCCTTGTTGTCTCTCTGGGATCCTGTGAAAGGTTTCAGCCAGGGCTGCTGGGGGTGCTGATCTCTGGGATGCTGGCAGCCAAATCCTTGTTCCACTTTGCAGTGATCAATCAAACTCAGAGTTTGGCCTGGGGATGCTCAGGAGCACGAGAGCTCCTTGGAAGGGCACCATCAATTTCTTTTTATTTTCCTGATATTGCTCAGTCTGTCTAGTTGAGAAAGTTTTATCCTGCTCAGGAGGATTCCCAGATCCCTGTTTTGCCATTATGGATGACTTAGAGGAGCGGAGTTTGTTTGTGGGCTTTTAATTTTATTGCAGAGTCCTGAGCCCCGTGCCAGGCCTGGTGGGTGCTGTGGAAAAGCTCCCTGGGTAGCCTGGAGTTGGGGAAATCATCTTTAATTAAACACAGATCAGCCCCAGCAGGAAAAGGATGTTCCTGCTCTTTAGGTTCTTGAAAATGTTAAATTTATGTGCCCAGGGCCTTGACAAATCCTTGACCCATTGACATCAGTGCTCGTGTTGGAGTTGTCAGCACTAAAGGAGGAATTTTCCTTTGGCTGCTCCATCCCATTTCAGGAGGTGCTGATCTCCTGGCAGGGACGTTGTTCAGCTCCTGTGGCTTTTTTGGGATCTTCCTGAGGAGTGTCCTGTGGATTGTTCTGGGTGGGGCCTTCAGGACTGTGGTGTCATTAATTGAACTTTCTCCTGATGAGCTGAACTTTCTCCTGAGCCTGGGGGCTCCAGGTGCCTCCCTCTGAGTGTCCTGGCTGCTCCCCCTTCCTGCAGCAGGCAAGGTGAGGAATTTCTCTGTGAAATTCACTGCTTCCCATGGGAGTCTCCATCAGGATTGCAGCCAAACTAAACTTAGATTGCAATTGCACAGGAGAAGTGCAGTACAGTCTTTTGTGTCTGGGTGTAATAGAGGAATAGTAATCCTTGGGATAGATCTGTTTCTCCCAGGAGATTCCCTAATTTCTTCTCCTCAGCAAAAAATTCTTCCTGGAGAGTTGTATGCAGTTATTCAGTGCTAACTTTAACTTCTGACTCTTGGATTTTGAGGCTGAAGGAGTCAAACATTTCCAGGTAATAATTTCTGTGCCATGGGGAAAGCAGGATGGGTGCTGGGACATCATTTGGGTTTGGATCACAGATCAGCTCTGCTGCAGAGTTCTTTGGAATGCCAGGTTTGTGGGGAGGGACATGGGACAGGTTTTTCCTTGCCCCAGTCTCTGTCCCATGGGCTCCTTGCAGGACTTGCTGCTGGCTCTGGGGTGGGTGTGGAGCACGAGGCAGGGGCTTCCCTGTCCTGGGCAGTTTATTTTCCTCTTCCTGTAGAGTGGGAATAGTTTTAACCTGAGTATTTTGCTATTTCGCACTGTTGGGAAACTATTTTATTTATTTAGTGATGTTTCACTCTGGTTCATCTATGAATTTTGATCTGAGAAGTGTCCTGTCAGTGGCAGAAAGGATTTTAACCAACTGAAAATATTCCTGATCCACGGGTAATTTCTGGATGTGGGTTCTGGCCTTGCAGTGTGGATTTAAGGAAATGAGGTTTTGTTGGGCGGGGAGAGGAATGAGGCTGCAGAGCTTTGGCAGAAAAATCTTGTCAGTGAGTGTCCCCAGCAGCTGTGGGGTGGTTTTGGTTGGATTATCTCTGCCTCAGGCAGGCAGTTCCTGGGTTTGGACACTGGAGGTTGTCAGGATTTTCTCTCTTTCCAGCTGGTCATTTCAGCTGCTCGGGGAGTGCTTGAAGTGGAATAAAGTTGAGCTCTGTCAGCTGCGTCCCCTGACCTGGAAATAATCAATGCAACAGGCAGAAATGCAGCAAAAACTGCCAGAGCTGCCATGCAGGGAGGCAGGCAGCCTGGTTCCATGAAATTTCAGTTTAAAATTAATCATTTTGACAACTTTTTCAGGGGGCGGGGAGAAAGAACCTTTTCTAGTTGAATCTGCTGGTCACTTCAAGCCTTTTTTTTTTTTTCTCCTTTTTTCTCTTTCCATACGCGACTTCCTGCTTCTGTTTGGTTTGTGTTTGGCCTTTTGAGCTTGTCTTATTGCTTGCCTTAGGAGAGGGATTAGCAGTGTGTGCATTTCAAAGCAGTGGATGTGAAATAAAGGCAGCAGCACCCCCGGCTCCCCAGGGCAGATCCTGCTTTCCTCCAGTGCCCTCTGAAGGGCTCAGCCCAGCCTGGGGGGCAGCACCAGGTAAAAATGGATTTTCCCTTGCACAGGACTCCTCTGACCAAGGTTTTCTTGTTGTGTGACCGTGCCCACCATTTCTGCATGGTTCCTTTTCCCCAGGTTTTTATATTTTGTTCAATGTGGAGAGCATCTCCAGGTGCCCTGACCTTCAGCTCTGGTGTCACCTGTGCCACCCAGCCCTGCCTTGCTCTGTGTCCCCGTGCCAGTTCTCTCTGTCCCACCCGTCCTGGGGGTTTGGAGGAGCAAATCCCCCTGTGCTGGGGTGAGCTCCCCGTTGTGGAGCTGGTGCTGCTCTCCCCACGAGCATCCCCAGGAGCAGGAGCTGTGCTCGGTGCTGGGCTCGTTTCCTGTTTCTATTCTGGTCGAGAGCAGCTCAGCTCAGCTTCCTGCCTGAGCCTGGCTCACATTCCCCAAAGGCAGCCCCAAAGCCCAGCCCTTCCCTCGCCTCTGGGGCTGCCCTGGCCCAGGATGGGATGCTGGAGCAGGGAGTGACAGTTCTGCTCTGGCATGTGCTCCATGCTCTGTCACATCTGTCCTGTGCTGCTGCAGGGTGACAGTTTTAGTTTGGGGTCTGGGATGTTCTCTGTCACATCTGTCCTGTGCTGCTGCAGGGTGACAGTTCTGCTCTGGGATGTGCTCCATGCTCTGTCACATCTGTCCTGTGCTGCTGCAGGGTGACAGTTTTAGTTTGGGGTCCCAGACGTGCTCCATGCTCTGTCACACTCGTCCCTGGTCGGTGCTGCAGGGTGACAGTTGTGTTTTGGGGTCTGGGATGTTCTCTGTGCTCTGTCACACGTGTCCTGAGGGTGAGCCAGAGAGATCACATCAGGCTTTCCCCTCCTTTGTGCTGCTGCCTTGGTGGCTCTGCAGACCCTTGGAAAGGTGCAGGAGCCTCTCGTGAGTCTGACTTTGGGTGTTTGAGCCTCATCCTCTTCCCTTTCCATCCCAACTGAGCCCTGCCAGAGGGGAGCCCACCATGCTGAGACTGATCCCAGATCAGTGCTGGAAATTGAGGTGTATGGTTGGTTTTATTACAGTTTTAAATCTGGAAAATAGAAGCTTCTACTTATTAAGGGAAAGGAAAAAAAAAAAAGTTTAATTTCCTGAAGTGAGAAGAAGTGACATCTCCAGGAATGGACTGGTGTGGCTCCCTGGCCCCGAGGGCAGCAGCAGGCCCAGGTTTCCATGGATGTGTTCCCTGTCCTGAGCCAGGAGAGAGGAGCAGCCCCCAGGTTCTGTGCAGTCCCCCCAGCCCACCCTGGGCTGGCCCTGCACTGGATGGAAATGTTTTCCCTGGAGATGTCCCAGTGCCAAGGGACCATCCCTGCCTCCCTTCACTTCCCTTCCCACAGGGCTTGGGGCAGGAGCTGCCAGCTTCCAGCTGGCTCCAGGGTCAGTCCAGGATCACAGGGTGGGACAGAAAGGGCCCCAGAGATCTTCAGTTCCAGCTCCTGCCATTTCCAGGGAAAGAACCACTGGATTCACCACACTTGAAAATCCCTGAGACCTCAGAAATGTTGGTCTGTCCTAATATCATCTCCGTGCTATTTTAGAAATTGATCCTGTCACTGTTAGTTGTTTCAGAGGCTGATGAGGATACTAAAAGTTGATTTATCTTAAAATCCAAAGTATTGCCCAAACAGTGCCCTTTTGAATTTTGTAGTAATTTCAGCCTCTTGCCCACCATGGCTGGGGTTGGCATGGTGGCACAGTCACATGCTGGCATGACTAAATAAATTCTTTGGAGTGTCAGAGTGTGGAACATGAGCCTGGAGAGCACCTTCCAGAGAAGCTGGGGAATGGGAATGTCCTGGCAGAGCAAGCGGAACTTCCTCCATCATTCTGGGATTTCAGGCTTGGACGAGGAGCCCTAAAAACCTGAGCAAGGAAAACAAAAGCTCTTGGAATGAGCAGGTGTGTCAGCTGAGCTGCACTCATTTCCCTCTGCACCTGCTTTCCAAGAGCAGCTTTCCCACTGCTGACCTGGAGATCCCTGCATCCCCAGGAACCCAGAGAGCATCCTCAGCCCAGGAAGAGCTCTCTTGCCCTTCGCTCAGCTTGTTCTGGGTTCTGTTGCTGCAGGAGCTGCAGGTGTGTCCCTTTTGTGCTGGGACAGCTGAAGTGTCGCTGCCCTCTCTGCAGTAATCGGGCATTGTGGTGCTGCCGTGGATGGTGGATGTGGTACCAGCCTGGTGCAGAGCTGGAAATGCTCTTCATCAGCTGGGGGGTTCAGTGGGAACTCTTGGGTGGGGTTTTGCATCTCCAGCTCCTGTGGAGGAGCCCTGCACTTTGGGGTGGGAATGCTGCCCTTCCCCAGGGCAGGTTCTCCCTCCAGCGACATCTTGTGTGGTGAATCACGTTCCTCCTTCCCTGCTTGGTGCTGCACAAAGCTCTGAATCTCTGCTCTCCAAAGACACGAGATGAGATTTGCTGTCTGCTCCGCGCTCGGAGGGGGAGGAAAGCCCCCTCACCCTCCCTTCTTTTTTTTTATTTTATTTCTTAATATATTTTATTTTATTTTATTTGGAGGGGGAAGAGCAGGAGGGGCGGCCCAGGCTAGGAGCAGGAGATGTGATTAAAGCTGGTGCTGAGGAGATCTGTGGGAGTGGAGTATCGACCTCTGAAAAATCAATGGCTGCTGCGGCTGCTGCGCAGGGCTCGGCGCAGGAATGTGCCACAGCCAGCAGCACTTCCCGTGCTCCTGCTCCATCCTGCGTGCTCCCTGCCAGCCAGCCTCACTCACCTACATTCTCTGAGCTGGATTAGAGCAGCAGCTTATTTTTGCAATCAGAGTGAAATTGGTGGTGTGGCAGCCAGCCCCTCCTCCTGCTCCTTCCCTTCCCTGCAGTGCAGCTCGAGCCAGCAGCTTCTCCAGTTTGTCTGGAGCCAGCCTGCAAGAAGGAGCTTTTCAGCTGCTTTTCTGAGCAGGGAAACTGCACCAATCTCTCTCTGGCATCTTCCAGTTCCCATCTTAGGTTTGTAATTGTCAGTGCTGCTGCCTGAGAGGAGCTGAAACTCCCGGGAAGGGAAGGGAGGGGACGTGGACTCTGAGCACGAGCTGAAACCTTGCTGCTCTTGCCTCACTGCTGTTTGTTTTAGTGGGCAGGTGTTTTCCCCTCGAAGGAGTAAAGTCTGGCACTTCCTTCCTCTCTGTCAGGGCTGTGGGGGTGGCTGAGTGGCACGTGGGGACTCCAGGTCCTGGTGGCACCCTGGCTTTGGGACCAGGATCTCCACGGGTTTTTCTCTTGCTGAACTCAGTTCCATTGCTCTTGTGTCATCCCTGCTCAGATCAGGGGTTGAGCTTCCAGGGACAGACCCAAGGGGCCAATCCCAGTGATTCCACTGCAAATAAATCCCTTTGGTATTCTGCCTGCTGGGCTTGTCCCCTTTTGAAGGACGGTGTCCCCTGCGTGTCCTGTCCAGCCCATACCACAGCAGGAATGTTCCTGAAGGTGCTGCTGGTGCTGCTGAGATGCTCTCCTGCTCCTGTCCAGTCACTGATGGCAGAAGAGCAGAGCAAGGGGAGTGAGGATTATCCCTGGCACAAGCTGTGCATTTTTGGGATAGGACAGGACTTGGAAAAATCTCTGTCCTGACTGTTGATTTGTCAGCTTTGGAGACACTGGATGATAAATCTCTCTGGGTTTCCACTGGAGCTGAACTTGGTTTGAGCTGGGGACCAGCATGGAACAGGCACAGCAGGAAGGGAGTGGGGCTGCAGGGCCCCTCCAGCCCCCCTGTCCCACCTGGGCACCCTCAGGTTCCTTTGTGGCCGTGCAGCACAGGAGAGAGTGTCCTGTGGAGCACGGCAGGCAGGGTTTGTCTGTGCTGCCACAGGAGGAACAAGTCTATCCATGTCCCCAAAATAGCAGGGAGATCCTGCCAGTCAGCTGTGTGATTGTTGTGATACAGAGGATTGAGGTATTTCGGGTGTGGAAATAAACGGGAAGGAAAGGACAAGCTTGTGATTTTTAAATGGTGGTAGTTCTTGAGTAAGTGGAAAAAAAAACTGCACAGAAAAAAAGCTTGTAATAGAAAGTGAGTGTTTCTGTTAGAAGGAAGGAAGAGGCTTTTTCCCTTTCAGAAAGAATTGGAGAATGAATAAATTTAGCCATTGTTCTCTGCTCTTGCTTGTGAGCATCTTCTGGAAACCACTGGCCTTGCAGAGTTTATAAACTGCACCACATGCTCGTCCCAGCCGTCATTTCCTGGAGTGCTGTCTGCAGATCTGATCATTCCCTGCTCCCCCTCACTTCCCAGGAAGGGCCAGGCTGGGCTGGGCTGCAGGGGAGGCTGCAGTCCCTGCTCAGGAATCCCATCTCTTTCTGGCCATCTTCCTGCTCTTCCTGCTCCCTGGGATGGGCCAGAGCAGAGCCTGGGCTCTCTCTGCCCCTCTGGGATTTTGTTACCTTGATCTGAAGCGTTTCTGCTTGTTTCATCTCTCTGTTTGTTTAACAAATGAGCTGTAGCAGATAGAGATAAAAGAATTTCCAGCACAAAACACCTTGTGCTGGTCCTGCCAGGACCTGCGAGGGGAGATGCCCGGCCCGGTGCAGAGCAGCAGGGTGTGTGATTTGATGCGCAGGATGGCTCCGCTGTGCCCTGGGCAGGGGCTGGGGGTGCCCAGCTCTGTTTGCCAGCAGCTCTGGCAGCCCTGCCCTGGCACCAGGCTGGCCTGGGCAGGCACAGCAGCTGGAACCACTCTGCTCCAGGGTCCCTGTGGGCTTCCGCTATCAGGTCACAGCCCAAAATAACACTGGGCAGCCTTTCAAGGGAAGAAACTCAGGCTTTGGGGCTGCAGCCAGCCTGGAGTGTGAGATTCTGTGTGAAATAGTTGGAATCCCTCCAGCGTTTTTGATCTGCATGGCAGATGAGCAATAAAATGCATAAAAAACACATTGGAAACACGTGAGGAAATTCTCCAGACCCTGACGTCTCCTTGAGTTGGCAGAGCTGCTGCTGCTGAGCCTCACCTCCTGTCTGGGCTGCACGGGGACGGGGAGAGCCCTTCTCCTGCTGCCCTGCTCCTGCTGCTCCGTGGGAAGCAAATAAAACCTCCCAGCCTCTGCTCCTGGGCTCCATCCAGAACCCCCTGACTCCTCAGCTCTCCGTTATTTCCTCCAGCTTTTATTGTTTTTAGAGGCTGCTCTGCTCTGTCTGCCCTGGAACAGGCTGTGGGGAGATGCAGGGGTTTCCTTTTGCCCTGCTTGGGCGGTTTTCAGAGCTGAGGGTGTTCTTTAGGTTTAATTAACCCGTGGTGCCCTGGTGCTCAGAGGGAATTTGAATTTGATGTGAGGAGAGCAGGATGAGCTGCTGGGGCTCAGCCATTCCACTCCATGTTTTCTCCTTCCCCTTGCAGGAGTTTCCCTTCTGAGCAGCTCAGTCCTGCTGAATAACACACTCAGAAAATGCTGCTGTGCTGGCAGAACCCTTCTTTGCTGGGAAATGACTTTATTGTTGGAATTCATAAAACTTAACATGTCTGTGGAGGTGAAACTCACTTCAGGAGTTAGTGGATTTTCACAGCCCTGTTTCAGCTGATGTCCCTGCAGCCAGGAAAGGGGGATGTGTCATTCACTTTAAACTCACTTTAAACTCATTTACCTGCTGATCTGGGAGCCTGGGCTGCCAGCAGTGCAGAGGGGCTGTGCCCAGCCTGCCACATGAAAATGGGATGTTTTTAAATACTGGCAGTACTAAAGCATTGATACTAGGCAAGGGTGAAGGCATGAGCTCTGCAGATTGTTATCTGCTTCTCAGGAGTTAATTTTCAAACCATTTTTAACGTTCCTTCATTTCATGTCCTGCAGATATTTTTGTGTCTGGCATTACCAAGCCTTGCCCCTCCAGTTCATGTAGAAAATTGTCCAGGCCATGGAGCAGTGACCTCCCCAGCTCCCTTCACAAAAACCTTCTCTCTCGCCTCTTGGAGAAGCATCACCCAGACAGAGGAAGGAAACTCACATTTCACCTTGCACACTTGCTCTCTGACTGGTTTTTCATGCCAGTATTTCTCTTAGGTGCACATTTTTAACGTGTTTTTTTTTTCCTTTGAGCCTAAAAGCCCCTCATCTCTGCAGCCCAGGCACTGCCCCTCTGCTCAGGTTTCACGGCTCTGAAATCCCCAGCACAGGAGCTTATGTGGTGCCCAATTCCAGAGCTGGAAATGGGTTTGGCCTCAGCTTTCAGTGATGAGGAAAAGTGTTTGGATGCACTGGGGATTCAACTAAAACTGCTTTCATGTATTGGAGGGACAAGGCAGCATTTCCATCCACTTCTAGGCTGGGCTGAACTGGTTTCTGAACTGTGATCCCTGTGGGCTCTGGGGGAATCTTTGTGTTCCTGTATCAGTGGGTGCAGTAAATCTCAGCATGTTTTGCTCTTGATTGTTTGTGTTGGTTGATGCTTTTTAATGCAAAATGTTGGAAATAATGTCTCTGCACTCCCACTTGAGATGGTTTCCGCAGTAGGAATGTGGGATTTGTCAAAGTTGTCCAGGGAAAAACACCCAAATAGCTGCATAAAGGAGCAATGCTTTTGATGTTACAGTAGGAAAGTAGTGAAAATTGCAAGAGATCTCAAACACTATTTTTAGGCTTTTTCTGCAGTTTTTTAGCTTTCATTGAAATAAAACAAAGCCTTTTTTTTTCCCTCAGGAAGATAATACTTGAGCAGTAAGCAAATACACCTCAGAGACTGTGGTGCAGGAAATGAGCTCTCCAACAGGAGCAGTGATGGGAGGGGAGGGAGGACAAGCTCTGCACTAAATCATCCCACCAAGTGGCTGGGCTCTGCAGCTCCACTGGAACATTTGTTAGAAGCATTTTGTTCAAATTCCATTGAAACAGAGGAAATTGCCACGCTGGAGGTGATGCTGAGGCCAGCTCTGCCCTCTGAGTGTCCCTGTCCCCCAGGGGGGTGAGGTGTCACCCCTGCTGGCTTTTATCCCTCCACAATTCCCTTCTCCGTGGTTTCCAGTGCTGGGAGGGATGTCAGAGCCTTCCCCTGGCAGGCTCCTGCTGCAGTGATGAGTTGCAGTTCTGCTGTTCCAGGTCCATCTGCCCTGCCAGAGCTGGGAAAGCGTGAACTGCTGCTGAACCAGGGGTTGTGCTGTCAGTGTAAATGAAACCAGGGTGTCCAGGTGATTTATCAGCTGGCTCAGCCTTTCTCTGTGGGGTTTAAATGAGGTTGGCTCTGCTTGTGCTGCTCAGCTGAGCTGTGTGCAGGGAGGATGACCTGGGATTCCCTCAGGGCTCACCCAGAACCCTTCTGATCCAGAGCTGATTGCTCTGCAAGTCTTAGGAAGGGTAAGTGAAGTCCTGGTAAGCTTTGGCCTCCACTTCTTCACCTGCTGTGATCCTTTGAACCTCTGGCAGAGATTTTATCTAATCCCTGGAATAGTTACAACTTCCCAGCCTTCTGTTCAAACAGTGCCACTCGCTCTGGCTGCTGCTCATTCCGTGCAGCTCGTGTCCTTGTCCCCAGCCAGCACTGGGGCACGTTGGCTCTGCACCCCAGCTCGCTGCACTTGTCCCCATTTCCACTCTTGCAGCTGGGTGCTGATGCTTTGCTGCTGTGGCAATTGGAGCTTTCTGTGCTTTTCCTCTCCAAGGTGAATACATGCAGGAGGAAGGGTGTTCTCCAGCCTTGCCTTCCAGAAAAGCTCAACTTTACAGGTTGATGCAGTAACTGCTAATTTTTGCTGTCTTTGAAGAAAGGGAAGTGGGAACCCTGAAGAGTATTTTACGGTTTTCTTTTAAATCTCTGTTTAGTTTGTTTTTATCCATCTCAAGTGAGTAGTTTCCCAGCTCATAGGAGGTTTATGAATTAATTATGGTGAGGCAGGAGTTTTCTGTCTTTCAGAGCCTGAGCCACGTTCCCTTCCAAGCCATGATCACATGGACTGTCTCCTGTGTTTGCAGCTGTACGTGTGCTCTTGATGCATTCTTTAACTTCCCACCTCTAAACTGAATTAAAAGCAGCAAGGAGGAGAGTTATCCAGTTGTTTGGCCAGCAGCAAACCATCCCAGGAGCTCCTGGGTTCAGATTCAGGATGAGACAGCAGCAGCCCCGAGGCTCTGGGCTTTCTGACGTGTTTCTGTGCCCTGCAGGACCTGTCTGGTTCCATAGATGACCTGCCCATGGGGACAGAAGGAGCCCTGAGCCCTGGAGTAAGCACATCAGGGATTTCCAGCAGCCAAGGAGAGCAGAGTAACCCAGCTCAGTCTCCTTTCTCGCCACATACCTCTCCTCACCTGCCAGGCATCAGAGGACCCTCCCCCTCCCCAGTGGGATCTCCAGCCAGCGTTGCTCAGTCCCGCTCCGGTCCCCTGTCCCCTGCTGCAGTCCCAGGTAACCTCTCACCTGTCACCTCTCACCTGTCACCTCTGGCTCTGCTGGGCTGCACTCTGCTGCCCATTGTCAGCACTGTGTGGTCTCTGAGCTCATTTTTTGAGGGCTCTGCAGCTCTCCAGGGGTGGGTGGGTGGGTGCTGCTGAGCCAGCGGTGTCCCTGATGTCACCACTGGCTGTTCCTCCTCACCGTGGCCCCCATCCCTTGTGCTTTGGGGTGCTTTAGGGTGCTGGGATGTGGCTCTGCAGCCTGCTGGGGCTGTGCAGAGCAGCTGCTGATGCTCCCTGTCCTTTCTGTGGCCCAGGCAATCAGATGCCTCCCCGCCCTCCCAGCGGGCAGTCGGACACCATCCTGCACCCCTCCATGAACCAGTCGAGCATCGCACAGGACCGAGGTGGGTCTGGGGCTGCTCACTTAGCTGGCTGGGGACAGGGATTCTGTGGGACACAGCACTGCAGAGCTGCCCCACCTTGCAGTAAATTCAGCTCTTGGTGGCTCTTTGGCCTCTAAATGTTCCATCCAAACTTTGGCTTCTGAGATGTTTTTTCTGGCTTCTTAACATGCCTTCTTAAGCTTCCAAACAAGAGATGCTTACAGCAATATTGTGTGCTTTTCCCCTTTGAAAGAATAAGATTTTGGGGGAAAAAATGCATGTAAAATTTCAGCTCTCGTGGCTGAAGGTACATAGTTGTCACCCCGAGAAAACCAAACAAGCGAACAAAACCCAAAAACAAGAAGCCCCAAGGATTTGCAGAGCTGTACTGGCTTCTGCTGTGACACTGAGGATTTTTTTTTCTCTGGCTAAAACAGGAAATTGGATCTGTTATCTGCCCAGATAACACTGGCTCCTTAATGCAACCACTCCAATTTGTCCAGGCTGTGGCTGCGAGGATTTTGTCAGCGCTGGGGGCTGGAGCTCGTGTGTGCTGTGGCAGCTTTGCACTAACCATTTCCCCTCCTGTGTGCAGGGTACATGCAGAGGAACCCCCAGATGCCCCAGTACAGCTCCCCCCAGCCCGGCTCAGCCCTGTCCCCCCGGCAGTCCTCGGGGGCGCAGATGCACGCGGGCATGGGGCCCTACCAGCAGAACTCCATGGGCAGCTACGGGCCCCAGGGCGGCCAGTACGGACCTCAAGGTGGGCACAGAGCCAGCACAGCCCCTCTCTGTCCCCTTGTCCTGGTGGGGCTGTCCCATCCCTGGAGGTGTTCAGGGCGAGGTGGGATGGAGGAAGATCCCTGCCCATGGGATGATCTTCAAGGTGCCTTCCAAACCACTCCATGATTCCATGATCAATGCTTTGATTTGTCCCCAGTTAATCTGTGGGTGACACCAGAGCTTTGCTGCTGTTGGGATTGATGGAATATGTTGCTTTCAGGAATAGCTGCACTTCTAAAAGTGGGATTCTTCCTCCTCTTCAGCAGTGAGCAGGTGGAGCCTCCCATGTAACTGTGAGGAAGGGATGGCTCCCTTGGAGAGGGAGGTGATGAAGTGGTGCCTGCTTTGGGAAGGGTTCATGTGGGATTTTCCATCCTGTCCTGGACCATTTAGCTCTGTGTGCTGGGTTGAGGTTTGGGAGAGTTTCAGGCAGCTTCTGAATCGATGTTGATACTTGGCTGTGTCAAAACACATTTTACATGGCTTATATCCAAGTTCTTTGACTTTGTGTTGAGGTGTGAACACTCCCCCTCATCTCCGGTAGCAATCTTTAAATATTTGCTGATAGAAGATTCTTGTGGTGATTCACGAGCTGTTGGGTGATGCTGTGCTCCCTCTGTTGCTCTCCCCAGGAGGTTACCCCAGGCAGCCAAACTACAACGCCATGTCCAATGCCAACTACCCCAGCCCGGGCATGGGGGGCAGCATGAACCCCATGGGAGCTGGCAGCCAGATGCACGGCCAGAGCGGCGTGCCCCCGTACAGCGGGCTGCCCCCGGGCAGGATGGGCCACGGGGCTATGGGCAGCCGGCCCTACGGGCCCAACATGGCCAACATGCCCCCCCAGGTGGCCAGCGGGATGTGCCCCCCGCCCGCCATGAACCGCAAGGCGCAGGAGGCCGCGGCCGCAGCCATGCACGCGGCTGCCAACTCCATCCAGAACAGGTATGGAGACATGGGGACATGGGGACAT
>VRYO01001760.1:455918-489365 GCA_009812075.1 Sialia sialis | reverse complement strand
GGGACGTGAGGACATGGGGACATGGGGACACAGAGCTGCCAACCCCATCCAGAACAGGTACGAGGACACAAAACAGGGGATGATCTTTAGGGTCTGTCCAACCCAAACCATTCCAGCACTCTGTACATCATTTATTACACACTTAGAGAATTTTTAATGTTCATAGGTGAAATTATTTTACTCTGAGATCCCGTCAGTTGTTTTTGCGTTTTTGCCACTTCTCTGTTCCCCGGGTGATTTGGAGATGCTGCCCCTAAATCCAGCAGCCACCCAGCTGTGTGTGATCCAGGCACTGCTTGTCCAGTGTGAGGAACTTCTTCCTTTTAGGGCCTGGATGAGCAGCTGTGGGAAAGGAGCTGGAATTCAGCTCTGAACTCTGCACTATTTTCTGTGCTTGTTTTTCCCTTTATTGCCCATTTCAGAGTAGGTGTGTGTGGCCTACCAGAATGCCATGGGAGCCACGAGCATGCTCCTAAATTGAGCTCCCCCAGGAGTGGTGGATGTGTTTGTTGTCTGACTGGACATTTCTCTTTATCCTCACCTGAGGGCTGCTCCTGCTTTTACCTGGCTCAAGTTCCCCAACCCCAGTAAGGGCACCCAGGCCTTTCCCTTTGGGGGAGAAGTTTGAGCCACAGATGTGTGGGAGGTTTGCAATACATGGAAAGCAACTCTTCCAACCCAGGCCATTCCATGGCTCTGAATCCTGTACTCTCACTTCGCTGCCCAGGGCTGCAGAGCCTGCAGGTTGAAGGCATTTTAACAGCTGAAATGAGCTCAGTTTGTGGGTGTAGGAGAACAAAGATGAAGGGTGAAAATGTTCAGAGCTCAAGTTTGCATCCCCTTCTCTCCTGAGAGGGTGACTTGGGCTCTGGTACTGAGCTTTACAAGAGCACCTGATCTTTGTTCTTCTCTCGGAAAATGGTTTGGGGCAAGTCACCTCTCCATGTACTGTTTGGGTTTATTTTAGCAAAGCTGCTTCCTCAGAAGGCAGTATCCTAGTGCTGGATTTGTGCAGTAAGTGTCTGTTTGTTCTTGTCCTCTCCAGGCCTCCTGGTTACCCCAGCATGAACCAGGGGGGGATGATGGGCACTGGCCCTCCCTATGGGCAGGGAATCAACAGCATGGCTGGCATGATCAACCCCCAGGGACCCCCCTACCCCATGGGGGGCAACATGGCCAACAACTCTGCAGGTAAGCCAGAGCTGCAGGCTGCAGTGCTGCACTGCTCTGCAAGGAGAGCCTGTCTTAAAGATTCCTTTCACTTCCCAGGGATGGCAGCGAGCCCTGAAATGATGGGACTGGGGGATGTCAAATTAACACCTGCAACTAAAATGAACAACAAGGCAGATGGGACGCCCAAAGCTGAATCCAAGTCAAAGGTAAAGTGTTCTGGGTGTTGTTGTTACTGACTCCCATCCTCTGCAGCATCCAGGGAAATGAAGCCCTGTGTTGTGTGTTCTCTTGGATTGAGCAGTGTGAGAGGTGGAGGGGAGCATTTCCCAGTCCTAGGGGAGTCATGGATTCCACGTGGAAAACAAACTGGGTGTTAGGAATTCTTGCCTGTCCCAGTGAAACTGCCAAAAGCAGCGTAAACAAACCTGGGTTTGTTGGTGGAGTGGGCCTGGAGCGAGCCAGCTCTCAGCTGGGACTGGTAACCAAAGTGTTGCAGTTGTTTCACAAACAAACCTCTTACTAATCCTGTGTTAAAGCCAGAAGAGGGAGGCAAACAAGTTCTTCAGGGAGTGTTTTTCTTTGCATTGCTGCTACCAGTTTCAAAAGAGCCACCAAAAAAAGCAGTTTCTGAGCCCCTGGTCTCCTCCTCTGCTACCTGGAGGAAAATCAACGCTCAGCAGGTTTGATCCCTGTGCCAGCAGCAGGAAGATCCAGGAGTTCTCTCACTTGTGCTCTGTGTTCTCACATCTGCCTCTTATTTATGGCAAAGAGAACTTGAATGCTCTTGGTACAAATCAGGGCTGCTCTCTCTGGTGTGTGCTGTGGAAGGATCATCTCATGTGCCATGAACACGCTCAGTTTTTGGGTCTGGGCTTCACCAGAACATCAGCAGGTCTGAGGAACACCTCTGGGTCAGGAAGAAGGGTTTGGATGGCAGAGCCAGAGAGGCAGGGACAGCTCGAGGAGCCTGGGGAGCAGGGCCAGGATCCCCTGGCACCTGGAGGAGCTGCAGTCGTGCTGCTCAGTCCTGATCTGTGTTTCCTTCTCCTAGAAGTCCAGTTCCTCTACAACCACCAACGAGAAGATCACCAAGCTGTACGAGCTGGGCGGGGAGCCCGAGAGGAAGCTGTGGGTGGATCGGTACCTGGCCTTCACCGAGGAGAAGGCCATGGGCATGACCAACCTGCCAGCCGTGGGCAGGAAGCCCCTGGACCTGTACAGGCTCTACATCTCCGTCAAGGAGATCGGGGGATTGACTCAGGTCAGTGGCCCACAGCACAGAAATCACCTTTGTGGCCACATGTGAGCCAGGACTTGCCATTTAGCCACGTTTTTAATTTCTGTAAATAAAGCCCAGCACTCTTTGGGTGGCCAGATGCCTGCTCTGCCTCTGTCTGCTGAGAACAGTCTGTGGCCAGCTCCAGCTCAAGCCCTTTTCCCCTGCTTTAGTGCACACATTGGTGACACTGGCTTTGTTTTTGCATCTGGCTCTCAGCTGACCTCGTGACTGATTTGATTTGCAGTCTGTCCCTGTAAACCTGGAAAGTTTTCTGTAGGTGAAAAGGGAGTTCAGCACTTTTGGGCTGTCCAGCCCTCCCTGCATCCTTTGTGAGGGAAGGGTCAGTGTCTCCTCCTGGAGGAGCTGCAGCTGGGATTTGCAGTTCAGAGCCCCCTGTTTGGTTATGCAGGTCAACAAAAACAAGAAGTGGCGCGAGCTGGCCACCAACCTGAACGTGGGCACGTCGAGCAGCGCAGCCAGCTCGCTGAAGAAGCAGTACATTCAGTGCCTGTACGCCTTCGAGTGCAAGATCGAGCGCGGCGAGGACCCCCCGCCCGACATCTTCGCAGCTGCTGACTCCAAGAAATCCCAGACCAAGATCCAGCCTCCATCTCCAGGTGAGGCCAGAGCTGCTCTGGCTGTGTGACAGGCTCTGTGTGCTGTGCTGTGGCTGCTCCAAGCTGCCACACAGCCCCAGTGCTGTGGGACAGAAACGCTTTGGGGTGTGGAGTGAGACTGGAGCGAGGCTGGAGTGAGACTGGAGCGAGGCTGGAGTGAGACTGGAGTGAGACTGGAGTGAGACTGGAGTGACGCTGGAGTGAGACTGGAGTGAGACTGGAGTGAGGCTGGAGTGAGGCTGGAGTGAGACTGGAGTGAGACTGGAGTGGTGAGGCTGGAGTGAGGCTGGAGTGACACTGGAGTGAGACTGGAGTGAGGCTGGAGTGAGGCTGGAGTGAGACCGGAGTGAGACTGGAGTGAGGCTGGAGTGGGGCCTCTTGGGATAGTTCAGCTCTGTGTGTCCAAGCTCTGGGCTAAGCTTGAGAAAAAGGAAAACCTAAAAACACACACAGACACAGAGACAGACACCTCTGTGCTTGCTGCAGAGAGAGCTCTGGAGTTTCCCTGCATGGAGATTGCCAGAGCAGCTCCTGGTTGCTGCTGCTGTTTGGGATGCCCCTGCAGAGGCTGTGCTGCTTTGGAGTGATCCCAGCTGGGAGCAGAGGCTGCCTCTGGGTGTGCACTCACCTTCCTGAGGAGCCCTGCTCTCAGCCCTGAGCCTCTGTGACAAGCTGGCTGCTTTGGGGATCAAGCCCTTTGAAATGAACCTTTGCTGCTGTTCCAGATTTGATGGGGTGCTCCTGTTTCTGAATGTTTAAGCATAATGCTCAATTCACATTTGTTAAACGAGAAACAGAAAAGCCATCCAGGCCAGCCATGCATGTTGAACTCTTTGGAAAGTCTGATCCTTTCTGTCTCATTTGCATCGAGTTCATTGCTTGAATTGCTGCTGAATTTGCCAACTCTTCTTTAAGCTTGAGTTTTCCAGTTTGTCTTATAACTAAAAAACTTCAGATGCTTTTTCTGGTCAGGAGCCCGCTCATGTAGGTGAAATAAAAACTTGGTCTGCTTTGAAGTTGCTATAGTGTTCGCAAAAAAAAAAAAAAAAGAAAAAAAAAAAGCTTTTTTTTGTTCTGAAACCTGGCACCATCTTTGTCTGGCTCCTGAGGAGGGGAATAATGAAGCTCTGTGAGTGCAGTGCAGTTGTGTCCCAGCCCTGCTGAACCCTTCACTGCCAGTGGGCTTGTCCCAGGCCTCTGCTGGGCTCCTCATTTCTCTCTCCTTTCAGCTGCAAGGGGGGTTTATAGAGAATTAATCCTGTCTTGTCACTGGCCAGGAATCCTGCCCCAGTGGAGCTTCAGCCTCGGTGTGTTGTGCAAGATAAAGTCATTTTGTGCCATTAGATAAAGCTCTGTCCAAAGTGGTGTCTGAGTCCTGCTCAAACTAGGCCACAAATCCAACCCCACTTTCTTCCCAAAACCTTTTTCTTGCCCCCCTGAGGCAGTGGAGCATTTGGAGTTCATTTGGAGGGAGCTGAGGCTTTGGGGAAGCTCTTTCAGGCCGGCTGTAGCTGTGGGTGTGTGTCAGAGCGGATCAGGTGCTGTGCAGTTTGTGTTGTGCTGTGGCTCACATGGTGTTTGTGACAGGCCTGGCTCTGCTGGGCTGAGCTCAGAGGAATTTCAGGGCTCCTGCCCCAGCCTCTGCTGTGAGAGAACTCTGAGTATCTGCAACTGGAACGCTGCTGCAGCCTCCCACAGCTGGGAATGTGCAGAGGCAGCGCTGGAGCTGGCTGGTGGCTCTGCTCCTTTCTGCTGAATCACCCAGCCTGTCCCTGCTGCTCTTTCACTTTCCTTTTCTCAGGCCTGGGGCTGGGGGCAGCTCAGAACTGCCCGAGGAGCTCTGGCCACTGCAGCCCCACACTCCTGAGCCCAGGGAATCTCTGGATCAGAACAAATTCCCTGCTTGGGGACCTGGGGACAGCAGGGGGACACTGTGAAGCCATTTCGTGGTTTGAAGTCTGTGCTGTCCCACAGAGCTCACAACCTGTTGGCTTTGGTTTGCTCTTGGTTCCAGCCTGTCCTGCCAAATTAACTTGTGCAGCACTCGGGGAGTGGTGAGGATTGCACTGTGCCATTCTGCATTAACCCCTTGTGGGCTGCACAGCTGCAACTCTGCTCTGCTGTGCAGCGTCCATCACCCCTGCACACCCAGCACTGTTCCCTGAGGGAACTGGGAATTCCCTCGTGGGCACGGGGAGTTTCCTGGAAGCCCTGCAGGTTCCCTCTGGCAGAGTCCCCGAGGAGGCTCCTTGGGTTTGAATTCCCAGAGCTGGAGCTGGCCCCGCTCCAGGCGAGTGTGGGTTTGTGAGTGGGAGGGAGGGCGGCAGCTGGGGACAGACACCAAATGGCAGCGACGCGGGGAATGTCTGGGGAATGTCTGGGGCCTCTTCCTGCCCTGCACAGCCCATTCCTGCGGGAAGCTGCGGGGCTGTGAAGGGAGCTGGCCAGGATCTCCCCTGTCCCTGCTCTGCCAGAGCACAGAGCGAGCACTGGGTGCCAGGAAGGTGGGGTGTAAACAAACATGCCCTGGACGTGACCTCGGAGGATTTTAATGAATAGCTGAAATGACTCATCAGCCAGCAGGGCTGCAGCTCAGGGATATCGGGTGCTGGGGACCGAACTAATGGAAACATTAATTAAGAGTTCAGCTCCTGCCAGCTGCGAGGAGAGCCGAACCTGAGCTGGTGCTGCCACAGCCATGCCGGGCCAGGGCAGGGCTGCTGGAGCTGCAGCACAGCTGGATTACACACAGGGCTTTGCTCAAAGCTCACTGGAGCACAAAGCTCGGGGGCTGGCACTCAGGAACCTGCTGGACGGGTTTTGTGCTCCCGTGAAAGATCCGGCAGCTCGGCATTCCCTGCTCCAGGAATCCTTGGGAGGGGTCTGCAGTGGGGAATTAGCTGCTCTACAAGGGCAGGGCAGCCACAGGGGCCGCATCCAGAGTTCCTTGGTGCCTCCAGCTGAGGTTTGCATCGCTGGGGAGATCCTGAGACTGCCAGGACAGGGCTCAGACCCTGCCTTGGCTGGGGGGATGTGAGGGTGACAGGGACAGCAGGGGTTGGTGCCTGGCACTGAGCCCCACGCTCCTGCCACGGGGTGCACTCCAGAGCATCTCCAGAGCATCTCCAGAGCACGATGGACAACGTGGGCAGCACCACACAGGGTCAGGCTGTGGAAAAGGGAATGGGGTTAACTTGAGCACAGACACAACGTGTCAGCTTTAGGTTCCTCTGGGGAGCCTGGCCTTGAACTGTTGAGCTCCTCATGCTTTTTTGGCCATTTTTCACCTGTCCCATCCTCAGAGGACTCTCTATTCTCCAGGCTGATGTTCTGGGAGGCTCAGGGTTGCCTCCATAGGGTGCAAAGTGCTGACCCCACGTTTCCTCCTCCTCCTGCAGCGGGTTCAGGCTCCATGCAGGGCCCCCAGACCCCTCAGTCCACCAGCAGCTCCATGGCAGAAGGAGGAGACCTGAAGCCACCGACTCCGGCATCGACGCCACACAGTCAGATGCCCCCTTTGCCAGGCATCAGGTATGGATCCTGCTGGGGCTGGGGTCACTCTGGGTCACTGCTGCAGCTGCTGGGCCCTTGGCTGCCTCTTCAGGTGGGACTCCATGGCTTTGCTCCTTCCTTCATGGCTCACAGTGAATATTCTGTCATTTTGGGCTGGGTCTGAGGACAGGGAGTGGAGGGCACTTCCCCTGGGGTCTGTGGGCTTGGAGGGGATGGCAGCACCCGGGAGGGAGGATATGAGGAGGAGAATGGACCTGCGTGATGTGTCTCTGTGGGTTTTTGGAGCAGGAGTAACTCGGTGGGGCTGCAGGACGCCTTTGCAGACGGCAGTGACCCCGCGTTCCAGAAGAGGAACTCCATGACTCCCAACCCCGGGTACCAGCCCAGCATGAATACCTCTGACATGATGGGCCGCATGTCGTACGAGCCAAATAAAGATCCTTACAGCAGCATGAGGAAAGGTGAGCCTGGCCCTGTCCTGGAGCCCTGCCTCCGTGCTGGGGACAGCCCGGGCTCGCTGGCTTTGCCCAGGGCACAGCTGTGCTCAGAGCTTCCTTGTCTCCTGCAGCTCCTGGAAGCGATCCCTTCATGTCCTCAGGGCAGGGCCCCAACAGTGCCATGGGTGACCCTTACAACCGCGCTGCTGGCCCGGCCATGGGCAACATGGCCATGGGCCAGCGGCAGCACTACCCCTACGGAGCCCCCTACGACAGAGTCAGGTGGGTGCTGCCCCGGGGGCTGCCTGGGGCTCAGCGGGGCTGTGCTGGGACCCCCTGTGCCCCTGAGGGACCCCCTGTGCCCCAAGGGATCCCCTGTACCCCTGGGGGCTGCCTGGGGCTCGGCGGGGCTGTGCTGGGCTCCCCTGTGCCCCAAGGGATCCCCTGTGCACCCCGAGGGATCCCCAGGAGCTGGTTTGTTGTGTGTTCCAGGACGGAGCCCGGGATGGGAGCCGAGGGCAGCCTGGGCAGCGGGACGCCCCAGCCCAGCATCCTGCCCTCCACACCTGACTCGGGCATGTACTCGCCCAGCCGCTACCCCCAGCAGCAGCAGCAGCAGCAAAGGTCTGTGCCAGGGGCTGCTGTCCCCAGCCAGGGGCTCCCAGCCTGGCTCGGTGACACTCAACACGTCTCTCTCTTCCCCAGACATGATTCCTATGGCAATCAATTCTCCACTCAAGGCACAACCTCGGGCAGCCCCTTCCCCAGCCAGCAGAGCACCATGTATCAGCAGCAGCAGCAGGTGGGTGATCCCAGAGGTTGTTTGGGGTTCCACCTGTGCTGAGGAGGGGGAGGTGGAGACTCTCTGGGTGTGCATTTGCTTTATGAATGTGGAGAACTGGGCATCTCATCACAAAATCAGTGGGTGGAGGGACCCTGAAGCCCACTCAGTGCCAACCCCTGCCACGGCAGGGACACCTTCCCAGGGTGCTCCAAGCCTTGTCCAACCTGAGAGACTTTTTTCCATTTGAAAACAAATTTTTAATTACCAAAACAGTGTTCTGAGAATGGAGGTTGTGTGGTTTGCACACTCTGGTCAGGCAGCAGAGGATCAGGAAGCTTTATTGGGCTCCTCTGTCCCTCTGGAACTTTCTGAATCCCATCCTGTTTCTGTAACACTTTGGTCCAAGTGATGACTTTCTTTGGAGTAAGTTCGGGAGAGCTGTCCCAGGTAGATTTTTGTGCACAAACCAGGGCATATTTTGGGTCTTTCTCATCCTGCAGCCCCAGGTTTCAGACCTCATTGCCCTGCTGCCCTCCTCCTTGCTGCTCCCAAAACCTATCAGGTTTGTTCCAGGACACTTGGAATGAACATGTGTCCCTTTCCCTAATCCTCATAAGGACTTGCTCTTTGTACCCATGCCAGGACCCATAATGTTTTCCTGATAATTTTAAGTCCTATGGTTTAGGAGAGTATAGAGAGGGCACTCACTGAGCTGGGCTAAGAATAATTCCAACTGCTCTGCAGTTTGGCTCTGCAATCAGAACCACGGGGCTCGGAGCCAAGAGTTCGAGTTACTCTGGAACTTGTCATCTCTGAAGCCCTGGAGCTCCATCTGAGGCCAATTGTGACCATGGAGTGTCTGAAGAGCCTCCGCAGCAGCTACAGCTCAGACCTTGGAGGCAAAAGACATGCTGGATTTCAATTTGGTCTCAGCAATTGGCTGTTTTCTCCCTTTGCACTTAAAAGAATTAGGGGTGAGAAGCCTCCTTGCTCCTTTCAGCAATGTGTTTTGGAATGCACAGGAAAGGAAGAAGCGGGAAGTACAACAGTTTTTAATGTGTTTTGTCTGATACTTCAGCAGAAATCTGGGATGTGTGAGGGAAATAGGCCCTGATAAAATTCCTGGATGTGCAGGGAAGCAAGTGCCAGTGTCTGGTCTGGTTTGTGGTGAATGCAGAGTTGAGCTGAGCCTTTTCTGCAGGAAAGTCCTTTCTGTGGGCAGACTCTGGCCTGAGGCATCCTTGTGGAATCCACAGGGAAACTCCCCGGGCAGCCAGGCCTTGGCTTGTGAAATGGAACAACTGATCCAATTTCCACATGGGCAGAGCCTCTCCGGGCCGTGCCGTGGGGCACATCCTCTGGGGACTGCCTGGAGCTGTGGAATCACTGAGGTTGGAAAAGACCTCTGGGATCAATGAGTCCAACGTGTGAGCAAAGCACTGATAGCAAACCCCTGCGAGCTCCAGGGGACGGCGATTCCAGAAACCCCTTCCCAAATTCCCCCTCACTCACCCTGTGCCTCTCTCTCTCTCCCCACAGAACTACAAGCGGCCGATGGACGGCAGCTACGGGCTCCCGGCCAAGCGGCACGAGGGCGAGCTCTACAGCGTTCCCTACAGCTCGGGGCAGGCGCAGGCACAGCAGCCGCTGCCCCCGGCGCAGCCGCAGCAGCCGAGCCAGCAGCCGCCGGCGCAGCCGTCGCCGCAGCAGGAGCTGTACGGCCAGTACGGCAGCACGTACCCCGAGCGCCGCGCCGCCCAGGGCCAGTTCCCCTTCCAGTTCGGCCGCGAGCGCGTGTCGGGCGCGCCCGGCTCGGCCGCGCAGCCCGGCCTGGCGCCGCAGATGATGGGGGGCATGCAGGCCGCGCCCGAGGGGCCGCAGCAGGGCGCCCTGTGGCAGGGCAGGAACGAGCTGGGCTACGGCAGTTACCCCAACCGGCAGAGCTCGGGCGCCGCGCCCCAGGGCCCCGCCTACCACGGGGTCACTCGAACCGATGAAATCCTGCATTCGGACCAGAGGGTCAACCACGAGGGACCGTGGCCTTCCCACGGCAACCGGCAACCTCCCTACGGCCCCTCCACCCCCGTGCCCCCCATGACCAGGCCCCCCCAGTCCAACTACCAGACCCCCCCCAGCATGCAGAATCACATTCCTCAGGTATCCAGCCCAGCACCTCTGCCCAGACCTCTGGAGAACCGCACTTCTCCCAGTAAATCCCCGTTCCTGCACTCGGGGATGAAGATGCAGAAGGCGGGGCCGCCCGTGCCCGCCTCGCACATCACACCAGCAGCCGTGCAGCCGCCCATGATCCGCCGGGACATCACCTTCCCGCCCGGCTCCGTGGAGGCCACGCAACCCGTGCTCAAGCAGAGGAGGCGGCTGACGGCAAAAGATATCGGTAAGAGCAAAGTCCTGCCTGCTGCTGGAACCTTCTGGGGATTGCTGGAACCTTCTGGGGGTTGCTGGAACTTTCTGGGGATTGCTGCTGCTTTGGCCCTTCGGGACCGTCCTGCCGAGCAGAGGGGCTCTGCTGGCTTTGAGAAAAAAAGGAATTTTTGCAGGTTAATTGTGTTCTGAGCTCTCACTCTGGCATTGCCTGCAGGCAGGCTGGTAGACACAGCCTGTACATCATCTTGAGCAGGCTCTGCTCTTCACAGCTCCAAAAAGCAGTATCAAGTGTCTCCTTTTTGTTTTGAAACTCCAGGAGCTGGAAGTATCATGTGTTTATGTTACAGGAACTCCTGAAGCCTGGAGAGTGATGATGTCTCTGAAGTCGGGGCTGCTGGCTGAAAGTACGTGGGCCTTAGATACCATAAACATCCTGCTCTATGATGACAACAGCATCATGACCTTCAACCTCAGCCAGGTGGGTGCAGATGCTCTCTGGGCATCTTTGAAGTGCTGCTGCTGCTGCAGGGGGTGTGGGCAGCTGTGAGTGGTCACTCCCTGGGGGTTAACCAGGGGGAGACACAGCCCAGAGCACAGAGTGTGGGCAGGGGGCAGTTTGGATACTGACAGCCCAATCTGCTTTTGTCAGAGGATAAAAACCTCAGTTCTGCAGCAGTTATTGCCAGCACAAGAAGCAGCATTAACTGCCAGCACTGCTTAAACTCTGCCCTGCGTGCATTGAGTTGTTTTCTGATGCCTGTTCCTTCCTCCCCTCCTGTTTTTCTCCCCCTGTAGCTGCCAGGATTGCTGGAACTCTTGGTGGAATATTTCCGGCGCTGCCTGATCGAGATCTTTGGAATCCTGAAGGAATATGAGGTAGGAGACCCAGGGCAAAGAACACTATTAGATCCCGAAAGGTTCTGCAAATCCTCAGCTTCTTCCCCTGAAGAAGGGGAGGAGGACGACGAGCCACAGAGCCTGAACTGTGAGGAGGATGAGGAAGAGGAGGAGGCTGCGTTTTCGAGCAAGGACAAAGTACCTCTGGAGAGCAGCGAGGAGAAGCTCGTGAGTAAATTTGACAAGCTTCCAGTGAAGGTGGTGCAGAAGAACGACCCCTTCGTGGTGGATTACTCGGACAAGCTGGGGCGGGTGCAGGAGTTTGACAGCGGGCTCCTGCACTGGCGCATCGGCGGCGGCGACACCACCGAGCACATCCAGACACACTTTGAGAGCAAGAGCGAGCTGCCCTTGCCTCACAAACGAGCTTCCTGCTCCTCTGCCCTGAGGAAACGTTCCGCAGCCGAGAGCACCCCGAGCCCCCGGGAAGGGGAGGCCCCTGCTCCCGACGGCGCCTCGGAGAAGAGGATCACGGCCACCATGGACGACATGCTCTCGGCACGCCCCGGCTCCCTGCCGGGGGACGAGGAGGAGGTCAAAGCTTCCGAAACGGCCAAGGAGAGCAGCAAGTTCCCCTTTGTCATCAGCCCGGCTCAGAGCCACAGAAATATAAAAATCCTGGAGGACGAGCCCCACAGTAAGGACGAGACGCCGCTCTGCACCCTCCTGGACTGGCAGGACTCTCTGGCCAAGCGCTGCATCTGCGTCTCCAACATCATCAGGAGTTTATCCTTTGTGCCAGGCAATGACTTTGAAATGTCCAAACACCCCGGGCTGCTGCTGATTCTAGGGAAACTGATCCTCCTACACCACAAGCATCCCGAACGCAAACAGGCCCCCCTGACCTACGAGAAGGAGGAGGAGCAGGACCAAGGGGTGAGCTGCAACAAGGTGGAGTGGTGGTGGGACTGTTTGGAGATGCTGCGTGAAAACACGCTGGTCACGTTGGCCAACATTTCTGGGCAGCTGGACCTCTCCCCTTACCCGGAAAGCATCTGTTTGCCTATCCTGGATGGACTCCTCCACTGGGCAGTGTGTCCCTCAGCAGAGGCCCAGGATCCCTTCCCGACACTGGGGCCCAACGCTGTCCTCTCCCCTCAGAGACTGGTTTTGGAAACACTCAGCAAACTCAGCATCCAGGACAACAACGTGGATTTGATCCTCGCCACGCCGCCCTTCAGCCGCTTGGAGAAGCTGTACAGCACCATGGTGCGGTTCCTCAGTGACAGAAAGAACCCGGTGTGCCGGGAGATGGCCGTGGTGCTGCTGGCCAACCTGGCGCAGGGGGACAGCCTGGCCGCCAGAGCCATCGCCGTGCAGAAGGGCAGCATCGGCAACCTGCTGGGCTTCCTGGAGGACAGCCTGGCCGCCACGCAGTTCCAGCAGAGCCAGGCAGGGCTGATGCACATGCAGAGCCCTCCCTTCGAGGCCACCAGCGTGGACATGATGCGCCGCGCCGCCCGCGCGCTGCTGGCCCTGGCCAAGGTGGACGAGAACCACTCGGAGTTCACCTTGTACGAGTCGCGGCTCTTGGACATCTCCGTGTCGCCTTTGATGAACTCTTTGGTTTCACAAGTTATTTGTGATGTACTGTTTTTAATTGGCCAGTCATGACAGCTGTGGGATCCGAGCCCCCGTGTGCGTGTGCGTGAGTGGAGAACTTAGAAACTGACTGTTGCCCTTTATTTATGCAAAACCACCTCAGAATCCACTGTCTGCCCTGCGCTGTCCTGCTTCTCCCTCGGGGAAAGACGTCCCCAGCCCCTCTCCCCCTTCCCTGCCCTTCAGATTTGTCCCGAATCCCTTATTAAAGGAGACAAAGTTCTGTCTACATAGAAGACTTTTTTTTATTTTAACCAAAGTTACTGTCGTTTACAGTGAGTTTGGGGAAAGACGACTTGCCGTGTTATCCCATTGACAGGCACCACTTTCATAACTGTTTTTAATGGTAAACTCTGAAGGACATAAAGTGACTGCTGAACTCTGTGTGGTTTATCGTTGTACATTCACAATCTTGCAGGAACCAAGAAGTTACCAGTTGTGAACAGACCTTGTCCAAGGGAGGCCTGTGCAGTAGCGTGTAGAACTCCATGTACTGTACACCTTAAACTGTAAACATACTGTAATAATGTCTCACATGGATTAAAAAAAAAAAAGAAAAAAACGCTGGATCAGCAGCAAGCTGTAGTTTTTAAAAATGTTTTTAGTTAATGTTGAGGAGAAAAAAAAAAAAGGCTTTTCCCCCAAAGTATAATGTGTGAACCTACAACACCCTGACCTCTTTCTCTCTTCCTCCTTGATTGTATGAATAACCCTGAGATCACCTCTTAGAACTGGTTTTAACCTTTAGCTGCAGCCCAGCGCTGCCACGTGTGTATATATATATGACGTTGTACATTGCACATACCCTGAGACTCCTGCAGTTTTGTCCCTCCCACCCTTTATAGTATGACGAGTTAACGAGTTGATGACCTGCAAAAGCGAGACACAATTATTTAATCTCTTGCCAGACATCCCTCCCTGGAGGATGCTGTACAGGTCTCTGTGTATAAAGTCATTGCTGTCTCAGCAGCCAATCAACTTATAGTTTATTTTTTCCTGTTTTTGTTTTCTTTCTAATCGAGGTGTGAAAAAGTTCTAGGTTCAGTTGAAGTTCCTGATGAAGAAACACAATTGAGATTTTTCAGTGATGAATTCTGCATATTTGTATTTCAGACGATGTAGCTAAAAACTTGATGTAAATTCCTCCCTTTTTTCCTTTTTTGGCTTAATGAATATCATTTATTCAGTATGAAATCTTTATACTATATGTTCCACGTGTTAAGAATAAATGTACATTAAATCTTGGTAAGATGTTTGTAAGGGTTTTTTTTATTGGCAGTTCAGTGGTGCCTGCTCAGGACTCTGACTTTGCTTTTTCCCTGCTGGAATTTCTCCTTAGGAGCTGCCCAGGCTCGGGATTTGCAGTGAGGTGAAGCTGTGGCTGCCAGGGAGGGAAGGGCCGTGCTGGGAAGGGAGAGGCAGTTCCCTCCCAGCTCTGTAAAATGGAAAATTTTCGTCCCCCTCGCATTTTTCACATTTTCTTGGGAGCGTGGCGTGGACTCTTTGAGTTCCTTCTGAGGCCGGGGCTTTCCAGCAGCCAGAGCTGCCAGCCCTGAGCAGGAGCTGCATTTCCAGGGCATTTCATTTAGCCCCAGGCTCTTTCCTCCGTGGATATGGAAGTAGGGTAGCTGGAACTGCTCAGAGCTCATCAAAGAAAAAGCAGCTTTTTTTTTTTTTTTAAAGGCAAACGTCATTTTTGTTAAAAATTTCCCCTTGTTTTATCTTCCCTGCCCTCTCCTCGGGAGCTCTCAGTTCCCAGAGCCTTCATTCCTCAAACTTCAGATTCCTGGGAGTAATTGTGCTGAAATCAAAGAGTCTTTTTCCTGAAAAGTCTTGTCTGCCAGCAGGAATGGTGGGAGCTCTTCCTGGCAGGAGAGTCCTTCAAATGGATTGCTCAAAAGGCGCTGCTGGGCTTCCTTGGCTTTAGAAAAGCCGGGAACCAAGTGTGAGACCAGGATTCTGCTGGACTCTGCCACACTGTCAGCGCAAACCCAAGCTGCCTGACAATTCAGTTCTGTGTCCCAGGAGTTGTGTTTCACCTGATGCAATGGATGTGGAAGTTGTGCTGCTGTTCCCGAGCAGAAAGGAGCCATCAGTGAGCTGGAAGCAGGTAACGTCGGCAGCTTTTCCTGTGTGGATTCACTCTGGAGTCAGTGCCATGTGTGGGAGGCAGGGAGAGGCAGGAGTGCTCCTGAAAACCCATTTTACCAGAATTGTACACCCAGTTTATCCAAGGGTGTAATTCTGCTGCCCTGTCACTTGTGTGTGTGCACGCAGCACTCCTAAAACAGTGGAAATGAAGGGCAGAGATGAGAAATGAGAAAAATGAGAACTGTTCCAGTGTGGCCACCCTTGAGCTCCGAGCTCGGCTGCCTGGAGCTCAAATCCTGGATGCTTGGGGCTTGCTTTGTACCCAAATCCTTCCATTCCAGGAATTCCTTGAACACCTTTTGGACCCCAATCACTCCGCTGTTCCCCATTTTTTGCCAGTAAAGAAAACGTGAGTTCTTCCAAGCTGTCAGGGATTTTCCTTGGGGGCTCAGTGGCCTGTGATGGTTTCTCCTTCATCCCAGAGTGGACCCTGAGTTTTTCATCAGGGATCTGGCCTGCGGTGAACTCAAGTTTTGTCCTTTGCTGGCAGGAATGGGGAAGGGCAGAGAGGTGGGCTCAGACAGAGGCGTTTAACAAACTCCTGTGGGAGTGGAAAGATTCGGTGCAAAGCACCAAGCATTGGCGTTCCGGCCGCCCTGCCGTTGGGAATGAGGGATGTCTGTGGGCGCGGGGCTGGGGACAGCGGGGCCTGTGCCCTTCCCACAGCCCCGCAGGGCGCAGCTCTGCCCGCCTCAGGTCCCTGCTGGCCGGACCCGGCCCTGGGCCTGCCCTGGTCCCGGTCCCCGGTCCCGGCCCGGGTCCCCCGCCCGCCCTCAACAAAGATGGCGCCGCCCGCCCCTTCCCTTCCCCACACGCGCGCGCCGCCTCGTGACGCCGGAAGGGGCGTGACCGGAAGTGCGCGAGCTACACTGAGGGGGCGGAGCCAGGGAGCGGTGCACTCAGGTGGGGGCGGGGCCTGCTTCCTGCGTTCCGCCGCAAGGGGGCGCTGCGGCACCGGGACCGGCACCGGGATCGGGATTGGGATCAAAGCCGGGATCCCGGGATCGGAGCCGGGATCGCAGCCGGGCTGTCCCGCCGCCCTCGGCCCGGCCCCGGCGCCGGCAGGAGCTGCACGGTGAGGCCTGGAGGGGCCCAGCTGCCGGGAGGCCTCGCCCCGGGGCCGCGCCCGGAGGCGCCCGGGTCAGGCGCGGGGTCGGGCGGGGTCGGGCGGGGTCGGTGTCCCCAGGCAGCGCTGCCGGGCCCGGCTGGCGGCAGGAACGATAACGGAGGGATTGGGGACAGCCCCGAGTGCCCCGCCGCTCCTCAGTGCCCAGTCCCTAGTCCCGGTAATGTCCTAATCCCGGGAATATCCTGATCCGGGGAGTCCCCCTGTGCCCCTGCACAGCTCAACTTGTCCCGTCCGCGAGGGGAGAGAGAGCTCTGCCCGTGTGGGCACCACGTGCGGCTCTGGCTGGGCTCTGATCCACAGCAGGTTCAGTTCACCCCGAGCTGTTACAAGAGATCAAAACACTCCTTTTGCATCCAGATCCGAGGGAAGCGCTGCTGGAGCTGCGGCTGGGAGCGGGCAGGATCCCACAGAAACGGCAGGATTCCCAAAATCCTGCAGCATCCCTGCGGCCCCCTGCTTGCAGAGGTTCCAAACACGCCGCTGGGGCTGGCAGAGGCTGGGGCAGCCCAGGCTGTGCTGGATCCCTCGCCCGGCCCGCCCGTGGCCAGGGGAATGGCGCTGTGGCGAGCGGCTGCTGCCCCCGGCTGGTCCCCGGCCCGCACTGCGGCTGCCCCGGCTCGGCCCGGCCCGGCTCGGCCCGGCTCTCACCCCCTCCCAGCGCCGCTTCCAGCCCCATCCACAGCTCAGAGCCGAGGGAAGCGCACAGCGCAGAGAGGAAAAGGTCTCTGTAATTGAGGTTTGCATCCTTTCCTGCTGGGATATTTTTAACACGCTTCTCCCTCTCCTGTTTGTGTTGGTGCAGGTGCTCTTTCCCTCTGGATTTCTGGGGCAGAGCCGTTCCCGACGCTGCGTTCCGGATCCAAATGGGGCTTGTGGGCTGCAGCTCTTTTGAAGGCTGTGCTCTGACACAAGGTGTGCTGCGTCGTGACAGGAACAGGCTTTTTAAAGCTGTTTGCTTTGAGCTCTCTTGGCACATTCAGGCGAGGCTTTTTCTCTGCTTTTTAAAAAACTATATTTAAAGTGCCGGGACCGTTTTTGCTGCTGTGCTTTAATAGGATTTGCAGCTGTGAATGTGCTTTAAAAGAGTTTACAGCTGGGTTGAAGTGTCCCCTCGCTAAAAATAACATCACAGCTTCGTGATGCAGGAGAATGTGCCTCCCACCAGTTGCTTTGTGAGTGCTGGGGAGCACAAGGGGAAAAGGAGCAACCCCAAAACTTTTATTTGTGGTTAAATAGGAAGCATAACCCTGTGGTTGGGGCTTGGAGTCGTCAGTGAGCCAGTCTGGATCTTGGTTTTTGCCTTGCTGATGATTTGCTCTCTGCCCTCTCGTGCAGTTCCAGCCTGGCAGGGATTTTCCTCCACAATGGCAGTGGGGAAATCTCAGATTTTGGGTTGTGGAGAGGTCGGTCTGGGGATCTCTGTGCGTTACAAAGTGCTGGAGCAGAGAGAAGGGCAGGATGTGGTGTCACTGGTGAGAGATGTGAGCCGTGTGTTTCTCAAACTGAAAAGCAGTTGGTGGCTGGGGAGCCAACGGAAGAAATGTTTTATCTTGAAGAGCTGCACAGCAGATCCTGCCCACCTCCCGTGGCTCAGGGCCAGCGTGCAGAGCTGGGCCACCACAGCACCCAGGACAGGCAGACACTGCCCTGGGCAGGGGTTAAATCCCTCAGGAGAGGTTTGCAGGGCAGGGTGGACACAGCGTGTGCTGTGTGCCCGGCAGGAGGGCAGAACACTGGAAAATTGGAGGTGCTGAGGGTGCAGTGGCTCCGAGTTTGTGTGCTGCCCGTGCTGTGTGCCTGAGTTGCACCCTGCTCTGGCCATGGAGCCAGCTGAGTAAATCCATCCTTGGCTTCCCAGGGGCAAGGAGAGAGGAGGGAGCTCCTGGCAGCCCCACGCAGTGACTTACACAGGGGTTACACTCAGAGTCCACATGGATTCTGTCTCCATTCCAAGAAAAAGAGCCTTAAATGCCATTCAGTGCATTGGGACTGGATGTGTGAGGCTGCCTGGCACAGCCCTGGCTCCAGCTGCTGCAGCAGCCTCTCTGCTCCAGGGGACACACCGTAACCTCTCTCCCTCAGTGTCTTGGCCAAGGCTAAGAGTCAGGGATTTTTAAAATTTTTTTTTTTAATAGGAACAGTATCAAAGAGTCTCTGCATCATCTCCCAGATCTGTGATCTCTTCCATAAGTTACTTTCTTGTTCACAGAGATTTGCACCCTTTCAAATCCCAGACAGTAAATAAAGGCTCAAAATTCACAAATGAGGCTGAAGCCAGAAATCTCTGTCCTCTGTGTTTACCAACCCAGGTTTCCCAAACTGGAAGGAGAATTCCCCTGGCTTTGGTGACCTCGTGAGGCAATTCCCGAGTGTGGGATGGAGCTGTGGAGCAGGGCAGACCCCCAGCTTCGGGAGGTGGTGTGCTTCTCCCTGCGCTGCCGGGCCCTGGCGCTGCTGCTGCAGGCAAGTCTGTCCTCCACCCTCAGAGGAACAACAACCCCAACGTTCTTCCGAAATGCGATTTCCAGAGACATCCTGCTCTGAGCATGGGAGAGCTGGACTGTGACAGCCAACCCAGAGCCCAGTCACAGCCCCGGGCCGCTTTCCCTGGCCAGTTCTGCAGGGATTCATGCTGGATCTGTCCCACAGCGTTATTCTGTTCAGATGTAAATACGCCAAAAATCGTGTTTGCACCTTTTCCCAACCTCATGGTTGGGAGCCCCTGAGGGGCTCTGGTGCCATGCTCACCCCTTGTTTGAGCCCCAGGAGCTCTGGCTACCAGAGCAATCTCTGCTAGCCTGCAGGCCTCTCTTGTTTTGCAGGCCGTGTTTAACCTGCTGATCCCAGACCACGCCGCCGACGCCTTCTCCCCTCCTCGCCTGGGCGCTCAGGGCCCTTGGGACGCGCTGCTGGAGCGGCTGCTGGGCGGGCTGGCCCGCTGGGACAGCGAGCATTTCCTGTTCATCGCCGAGCACGGCTACCTGCTGGAGCACAACTGCGCCTTCCTGCCGCTGTTCCCGCTCAGCCTGCGCCTGCTGGCCAGGCTGCTGCCGTGGCCGCTGCAGCTGCAACCCCGTAGCCGCCTGCTGCTGGTGGCCGTGCTGCTCAACGCGCTGCTGTCGGCGCTGGCGGCCGCTGCACTGCTGGGGCTGGGCCGGGCCGTGCTGCGGAACCGGCGCCAGGCGTTCCTGGCCGCGCTGCTCTTCTCTGTCAGCCCCGCTGGGGTGTTCATGGCGGCCGCCTACTCGGAGAGCGCCTTCGCCTGCCTGGCCCTGAGCGCCATGTGGCAGCTGGAGAAGGGGCAGGGCTGCCTCAGCGGGCTGCTCTTCTCCCTGGCGGCCGGCGCCCGTGCCAACGGGCTCGTCAACGCCGGCTTCTTCCTCTACTGCCGTGCCAAGCGCTTTGCCCGCCAGCTGCAGGGGGGCTCAGCACCCCTGCCCTCCTTGTGGAGGCAGCTGCTCAGCCTGGCATCCTCAGCAGCCCTGATGTGTGCTGGCATCTCTCTGCCTTTCGCTTTGTTTCAGTACTATGCCTACGTGAGGTTCTGCGGCCCTGGCTCGGCCGTGGCTCAGAGCGTTCCTGAGCCGCTGCTGCGGCTGGCACGGGACAAGGGCTATCGTGTGGCAGGGACAGGTGGGGCTGAGCCCCCCTGGTGCTCCCAGCGCTTCCCTGTGGTCTATTCCTATATCCAGGACACTTACTGGAACGTGGGCTTTCTGAGGTACTTTGAGCTCAAACAGATCCCAAATTTCTTGCTTGCTCTGCCTGTCACCCTTCTGTGCTCGTGGGCTGCCTGGACCTACGTCAGCACAAACCCCCGGCACTGCCTGACGCTCGGTCTAGAGAGGAGTAAGAGTGAAGAGAGGGGCAAGGCCAGAAATGGATTCTGTGGCCCCGCTGCCTTCGTGTACGTGGTGCACAGCACGGCCCTGCTGCTGTTCGGGTTCTCCTGCATGCACGTGCAGGTAGGACACGGGGGGTTCCCTGTGGGGCTGGGGCAGTGACAGCACAGCACTTTGGGTGATTTCTCCTGTGCCTCCTGTCTCCAGGTGCTGACCCGCTTCCTCGGCTCCTCCTCTCCCATCCTGTACTGGTTCTCAGCTCACCTGCTTCAGGAACACGAACCTTTACTCTGGAGCACAGGGACTGATAACCCAAAATCTGGGAAGCCTCCTGTGGGTAAATCTGCCAGTTCCTGTGTGAAAGGGACCTCGGACAACCCCGTTGTGAGGCTGCTGCTGAACTGGCGATTGCTTACCCCCCTCAGCAAGAGCATCCTGGGCTTCTTCCTGGGCTACTGGCTGCTGGGGCTGATCCTGCATTGCAACTTCTTGCCATGGACGTAGCGGGGTGTGCTGGCAGGGCCAGCCTGCGACAGGAGCTGTGCTCAGAACTGAAACTCACCTGCTCCAACAGCCTGAGGAGGCCGTGCTGATGCTGTTGCTGCAGTTACAAAGGCGTTACTCCATGTCCCTGGGCTGTTGTCTGCGGTGTGGTGCTGCAGCATCCTGCCCTGCTGCCAGGGCATTGCTGGCAGCCCAAATTGCCCTCAGCTCCTGGGATGGGGAGTGTGCCTCGAATCCTGCCTCTCCTGGGGGAGGCTGCGGCAGGCTCTGTGTTGTGGCAGGCACTGAATTGTGGCAGGCACTGAATTGTGGCAGATCCTGTGATGGGTTTGGGGACTCCCTGGGATGTGCTGTGGGCTCGGCAGGAGCTGGGGAGGGTCCAGCTGCCCTCAGCTGCTCAGACTGTTCTGGCGCCTTTTCCGAGGTGCCGGTTCCGGGCAGGAATCACGGCGGGGCTGGGAGGGGAGGCGTGGGCACGTGCACGACCCCAATAAAGGTGTGGAAGTTACCGGAGAGGCGGCACCACCCGCTCTGCCGGGCCGGGACCGGGCCAGGATCCAGACCACGGCGGGGGCGGGGCCACATGACGGAGTGATGGCGCCGAGGGGGCGGGGCGATGTGAGGCAGTTGGTCACGTGATGCCGGGTGCGGTCATAGGATTATGTCATGTGACTGTTGGCATTATCACGTGATGGGCACATGACTCGTAGGTCACATGACGCAGTGTCACGTTGTCAGCCGGAATCACATGATACCGGTCATGTGCGCGTGCTGAATATCACGTGATGCAGATGTCATGTGACGGGTTGCATGATCACGTGATGCAATCGCTGTTTCCAGGTTGGGGACGGGCCCGGGGGTGGGGTCAGGGTTTCTCCCGGCCCCGGCTGCCCTCGGAGCGCCGCCCCCAACCGACATCAGCGAACCGGCGCGTGAGTTTTGTTCCGCTGGGAAATCGGCACCGGTCGCGTTCGGGGAGCGGGGCCGGTGTGGCGGCGGGCCGCCAGGGGGCGCTGTGCGGCCGGGCCGGGGCTCAGGGCGGGGCTTGGGACCGGGATCGGGGCGGGGCCAGCGCTCGGGGGCGGGGCTCGGGGCCGGGCCGGGGATCGCGGCCGGGGCTCCGGGCGCCGCGGCGGGGCCATGAAGGACTGCGAGTACCGGCAGATCCCGCCCGGGGCGGCGGGCCGCGGGCAGGGCGGGCCGCTGTCGGCGGCGGGGCCTGCGGGGCCCGGAGCGGCGCGGCGGCCCCTCAGGAAGTGGGAGGTGTTCCCGGGCCGCAACCGCTTCTTCTGCGGCGGCCGCCTCATGCTGGCGCGGCACAGCGGCGTCTTCATCCTCACGCTCGGCCTCATCCTGGTCACCAGCGGCCTCTTCTTCGCCTTCGAGTGAGTGCGGGGCTGCGGCTCCGCGCCTCGGGTCCGGCCCTCGGGGCTGGGGCAGCGCCTGTTCCCCTCCAGGGCCTGCCCCGGGCTAGCTGGGCTAGCTGGCTCCCCGCGCTGGCCCCCGTGTTGGGTGGGATCTGGGCTGGGGGTCACCGGGATCCCCACTGTCACTTCTCCCCACGACAGCCCTAGATCCCGTTTGCAGGCAGTCCCTGCCCCATCACCTGTCCCCAGGTGTGGTTTTGGGGGTGGGGGTTGTTGCACACCTTGTTTGCTCAGCCTGGCCCCAGGAAGGGGTTTAACATCCCCCTAGGGAGCCCCCCTGGCCTCTAATGCAGCCCTCGAGGTTCCCCTTGTGCTCCCAAGAAGAGAATTGGCCCGAAACTGCACCCAGGAAAGCCCCAAGGCTCGCGGGCTTTGTCCACCACTGGCGTTTAGGAACAGTGTTCCTCTGAATGGTGAAACCCTCGGGGTCCCACCTCGAGGAGCTCAGTCTGGGCAAGAGGGAGCAGCATCTGCCCTCTCCTTTCTTTGGAAAGCTGGTCCAAAGGCTCCCTGCTCCTGCAGCCCGAGGGAGGGGACAGCCCGGAGCGTCCCTGTGCTGCCCTGGGGAGCTGGGCAAGGAGCGCCGTGCCTTCCTCACACCTTGGAGGCTTCTGGTGTCCTGCCTCTGTGTCTGTCCCGGGAGAGATGGAGCCACTGTTTGGTTTTTTTTTATCCTTGCAAGTCTCGAAGTGAAGCTGCCCAGCCTGCTGTGGGGAGATGGAAGTGCTTGATCGGATTAGAGGTTCTGAGGAGTCAGATGAGCTGAAAGGCACAGGCAGCTGCGGGGAGCAGGCACAGCATCCCCATGGCAAAACCCCTTTTCCCAGCAGCATCCGAACCCTGGCAGCTCAGCACAGTGACGGCTTTGTGTGGCCAGGCAGGGGATACGGGACATCTGCTCTGCTCCCTTCTTGCCGAGTCACTCTCTCTGCTCGAGGATGCCCTGGGGCTCTCCAAGCTGTTATTTTAGCACGAGGCTCCAGTCTGCTGGGTGTACAGCCAATGCATCTTGCCTGTGTCTGCACTTCATGGTTTCTATGGGAGAAGCTGGCAAACGTGGCACAGCTGTGGCTGCCCCTGGATCCCTGAACGTGTCCCAGGCCAGGCTTGGAACATCCTGGGACAGTGAGAGGTGTCCCTGCCATGGCAGGGCTGGGATGATCTTTAAGGTCCAAACCATTTGGGGATTCTGATTTCTGTGGTTTCTTGTTCTGCTGGGGCAGAGTGAGCTCTGGAGTTCTCCCAGGAAAGAGGTGACAAGCTCACATCTCTCCTTTCACAGAGCTCCCTTTGGTGACTGAGGGGCTCAGGTTTGGCCTGGAGGGGTTTTGTTCTGGACAGCTGAGCTGGGGAGGTGAAACAAAAGTTGTTTAATCCTCTCAGAGTGCTGCAGAGCCTGAGCACTGCCTGCAGCCCATCCTGTGCTGGCTCTGGGCACTGACCAGCCCCCTGCAGGAGGGGACAGTGCTCTGGGTGTGCAGGGCTGTGTCCTGTGCTGTCCCCAGCTGCCCTGGTGTCATCACTCCAGTCCCCATCTCTGCAGGACCAGCCCCAGCTCGGCTGCTGAGCCCCCTGCCCCGTGGCAGCTCGTGGTGTGATGTCCCAGCTGGCAGCAGCTCCGTGCAATGATCGATTTTATTTATTTTATTTTATTTCTCTTTTCACAGCTGCCCCTTCCTCGCCAATCACCTGACCCTGGCCATCCCCATCATCGCCGCCGTCCTCTTCTTCTTTGTCATCAGCTGCCTGCTCCAGACGAGCTTCAGAGACCCAGGGATCCTGCCCAGAGCCACCCCCAGCGAGGCTGCAGACCTGGAGAGGAGAATTGGTGAGAGCTCTGGTTGTACCCTGTCCTGTGTGGGGCTCTGTGTATGTCTGTGCACCTTTCAGCTCTGAGGCTCCTTTTTTGGGTCTTGGCTCCTTAAGGTTTGTCCAGGGGGAAGAAAAATGCAGAATATCAGATTGTGAGGCTTGACAGCATTTGCCAGTCGTGGTGAGAGGTGCAACAAGCTGCTCTGGCACAGCAGTGCCTCAGAGAGGATCTGCAGAGAGCTCAGCTGCTTTTTGTTCCTGTTCAGTCCCAGGCAGCAGAGCTGAAGGATAATTAATTCTTCTTGATAGTGTGATTTGCCATTGAGCCTGCTATGCTGCAAGGTGTTCTTTAGAGCAGGCTAATGTTTGTCCTCTTCTAAAAACTGCTCTGTCACGCTGGTCTGGGGACAGCCAAGGAGGTGTTTGCATCCAGGAGCTCTGGAGCTCGTTGATGTGACAGGTTGGAACAAATGCTTCAGCAGAGCTGATGGGAGACAGCTTGAATCTGTCCTGCTGAAGACAGATGCGAGGCGGTAATTCTACATCTGACTTTGAAAATGGTTTTTAAATATCCCCAGAGTGGTGATCTGTGTTGCTATTTATAAGGGCCTAAAGCAGTAATCTGGCTGCAGATGCTGCCTGATGTGCCAGCTGTTACTGTTAATATAATCCACTTATTATCCTCTTAACATGCTCACCGTTACCATCACTATTTCCAAAGAATTCCTCACAGCTGGAAAGGTATTTTTTGTGAGTGACTAAAAGGAACAACCCCGAAAACTGCAGACATGATACTGGGGGTTTCCAGCTATTGCTGTGTACAGAAACAGTCTCCAGCCCCAGGGAATAATGGAGAGCCCCTAAAAATCCTCAATTTAAACCTGGAGGGGGAGGAATCCTCTTGTGCTACGAACCCAAACATGTCCAATTCCAGGGAACCTGCTGGAGCCCTTGAGAGCTGCTGCTGTCCTTCCCCAAAGTGATGGAGACGAGTCCCTGCAGGCTGGGAGTGCTGCAGCTGTGGCTCACAGGTTGTGGGGAGCTGTGGGTGCCAGGTTGTGGGGAGCTGTGGGTCACAGGTTCTGTGGGTGCCAGGTTCTGTGAGTGCCAGGTTCTGTGCAGCTGTGGCTCACAAGCTGTGTGCTGGCCATGGCAGGGATGCTCCTGCTCCTGTGGCAGTGCCACTGGTGCCTTCACAGCCTCTTGTGACCTGCTGGGCACAGAGATGAGCTGCTGCTGCTGGGCTGCTGCTTTGCACTCCCTGGTGGTGAATTATTCCAGAGCACTGGGCACTCACTGCTTCCTCTTGGCATCCCAGCAGCATTGCCACTGAACAAAGCCAGGCCATAAATCCTGCGAGGAGCTGACTGGAGCTCCTGGCTGCCCACCCTGCAACAAATGCAGCCTTGTGCTGTGTTAGAGCCGGGAGAGCCTGTGCTGGGAGGCAGCTGGGGGTGGCACAGCGTGTGATTGTCCCTCCTTGTCCCTGCAGATGGCATGGGCAGCTCCACGTACCGTCCCCCAGCCCGCACCATGGAGGTGCTGATCAACAAGCACGTGGTGAAGCTCAAGTACTGCTACACCTGCAAGATGTTCCGGCCGCCGCGCACCTCGCACTGCAGCGTCTGCGACAACTGCGTGGGTGAGCGGGGCAGGGCTGCCACCGCTGCTCGGGGACAGGATATCCTGAGCTGAGAGGGACCCCTGGGGTCACTGATCCAGCTCCTGGCCCTGCACAGACATCCCAGCACCCCCACCTGGGCATCCCTGGAGCGGTGTCCAAGAGCTCCTGCAGCTCTGGCAGCCTCGGCGTCGTGCCCAGCAGCCTCTGGGGGAAGAACCATTCCCTGATCTCCCTGACCCTCCCCTGGCACGGCTCCAGCCCTTCCCTCTGGTTCTGTCACTGATCCTGTGTTTTGTGCTCCTGGACAGATTGCTTTTCCTGTCTCCTGAAGGACTATAAACCAAGATACTGCATGCTCTGTCTCCTTTGCATTTAGATTGAAGGCAGCACTAGTGCAGTGGCTCAGGGCAAGGGGCAGCACATGCAGGTGGCTCTGTTTGCCCTGGTTTTGGGAGCAGGTTTCTGTGTAGGGCAGTGCTCCACAAACACGAGGTTTGCTGCAGGCTCCTCGTGGTGGGAGCCCTGGCTGGTCAGAGCCCATGGGAGCTTTGTGCTCTGTGCTGCTGCAGAGAGGTTCTGCCCTGGGGGTGCAGGGGGAAGGTGGCTTTGTAGCTGCTCATTTTGGGGGGCTGAGCAGAGTCTGCTCCATGTTGGGAGCCCTCTTCACCTCAAGCCTTTATTGCAGAGAGATTCGATCACCACTGCCCCTGGGTGGGCAACTGCGTGGGCAAGCGCAACTACCGCTACTTCTACGCCTTCATCCTGTCCCTGTCCTTCCTCACCGCCTTCATCTTCGCCTGCGTGGTCACCCACCTCACCCTGCGTGAGTCCCACCCATCCTGCCAGGGTTTGTCCCTCAGGGCCGGGGTTTGTCCCTCAGGGCCAGGGTTTGCTCCCCAGAGCCAGGGTTTGCTCCCCAGGGCAGGGGTTTGCTCTCTGAGCTGGGGTTTGCTCCCCAGAGCTGGGGTTTGTCCCTCAGGGCTGGGGTTTGTCCCTCAGGGCCGAGGTTTGCTCCCCAGAGCTGGGGTTTGCTCTCTGAGCCGGAGTTTGCCCCTCAAGAGTTGGGGTTTGCCCCTCAGGGCCGGGGTTTGCTCCCCAGAGCTGGGGTTTGTCCCTCAGGGCCAGGGTTTGCTCCCCAGGGCTGGGGTTTGCTCTCAGGGCTGGGGTTTGCTCTCTGAGCCGGGGTTTGCCCCTCAGTGCCGGGGTTTGCCCCTCAGATCAGATGAGCTGGGCTGCACCCTCCCTTTCCTGGCAGGGAAGGTGATTTCCCGTCAGTCCCAATCTCCTGAGCTGTGTCTGGGCACAGACACTGCTGTGGTGTTCCAGACTGTGGCTGTTCCTCACAGACAGATCCACAGGGCCCACAGGGTTGTGGCTGGAGGGGCAGGGCTGCCTGCTGGGTGCCATTCATGTTTCTGTTTTGCTTTGCAGGCGCTCAGAGGGATGGCTTCCTGGCCACTCTGAAGACAACCCCTGCGAGATATCCTTCTGCTCGGGGTGCCCAGCACCACCAATCACTGACAGAGGGGCCAGGAGCTCTCTGCAGGTCACCCTGGTGTCCTTTCCCCAAATTAATTTATTCCCTGGCTACCTGGGACTAAGGGTGGGTGACAGAGTTTCCCAGTTTGCAAGTCTGGGTGGAGAGGGAAGAGCTGGAGCAGGCTGTGCCAACAAACAGCTTGAGGATGGGAAGCTTGCCCAAACCTCCCCAGACCATCCTCTGCCTCTCCTCATGGGATGATTTTGTTCCTTGAGACCTCCTTGACTTTTGCTTCACTGTGCTGGAGCTGGTGATTTGTTTTTTCTCAGTCTGGTCTATTTTGGGCCTCTCAGGTTTTCACACTTACTTAGTCGCCTCCAACCTGACGACCAACGAAGATGTAAGTACCTGGATGTTTGTCCTGCTGCCAGGCTGCCCATGACCCATCCTGAGCAGCTTTCCAGGCAGTCCTTGGCTGCCTCAGTGCAGGGTTTCACTGCCTGTCATCACCCGGTGCAGAGGCAGCAGCCTGTGCCCACGGCTGCACTTTCAGGTGCCGGAGTTAGAACCACCACGTGTGAGTTTTTTCCAGTCAGTTTGTGGCCTTGCTTAAAATTAGGAGTGGTGAGATTAAAAAAGCAAGGCTGGCCCAGAGGGGTATCTGGGTGTGAGCTTGGTGATCTGAACTCAGCATCCTGTGTAACTGTGGGTTTCCTCTGAGACCCTGGGCCGGTCCCTTTGTGTCTGGCAGTTCCTCATCTCTAATTAGCAAATGATTTACAGACATCTGATGAGATTTACCTTCAAATCTGGGGTGTGCACAGGCTCCAAGCACCAAATGAGTGCCCTGAGTGGGGCAGATTGCATGGAAAAGCAGGATCTGTCTGATCCTCAGAATCTAAATTCTCCCTTCTGGCCAGAATACCTGTAATCCCTGCTGGGAGCTCCCAGCACTGCACAAGGCGTGTTTGCATCCCTTTTGGTTTTGCTTTTCCCCCTTTCCCCTCCACCTTTCACTCAGAGGTGTGGCAGAGCTGCTCAGGGCTGTGTGAGTGAAGCTCCCAGTTTGTACCCAGCACTGGTGGGGTGGCTGCAGCTGGGGACAGGATGCAAAACAGGAGGAGGAAATGTGCTGGTGATGGTTGAGTGCAGCCTGGGCCACATGTGGAGCTGCCACTGTCACCCCCTGTGCCAGATGTGGAGCTGCCAATGTCACCCCCTGTGCCAGATGTGGAGCTGCCCACCCCCTGTGCCATCTCCAGTTTCAGAAGCAGAGCAGGGGCAGCTGCTGGGCTGGGGACAGAGCAGCCTCTGGGCTGGGAATCCCCTGGCTGGTTCAGCCTGAGGCACCAGGAGCTGAGCCCTGGCTGAGCCAGCCTTGGGGGCCGCCAGGGCAGCAGGGTGGGGCTGCTGTGACAGTGGTGACAGTGACAGCACGGGGAGGGCACAGCCTGCAGAGGCTGCTGTGCCTGCAGGTGATCTCCCTGTGCTCCAGGACAAACCTCCCACCCTGCAAGGACCCTGTGCTGTGTCACTGCTGTGTCACTGCTCTCTAATCCTTCCCCTCCTGATCCGTGCCCGTCCCTTTCAGATCAAAGGCTCCTGGTCCACCAAGAGGGGCTCAGAGTTTGCCAATCCCTACAGCCATAAAAGCATCCTCACAAACTGCTGTGCAGTGCTGTGTGGGCCATTCCATCCCAGGTAAGGGCTGCAGTTCCATCCTGCTGTGGGGACAGCCTGGAGAAGGGCAGGTCTGGCACAAACACTGCTGGGGAGCTGGAAAACTTCTGCAGGGAAAGGCTGGAGATGGATGAACTGTGGAACTGTGTTGGGATTGGGTGGATTTGGGTCAGCTGTAGTTGTTTTGTGGAATTTGAAGATAAGACAAGCCCTGCAGTTGGATGAGGGGAGGAACAGCAGCAGAGCAGTTGGCAGCAGATGCTCAATCCAGCACAGGCACTTCTTGCCCCCATGGCAGGGGCTGCAGTGAGGTGATCTTCAGGGTCCCACACCCTTCCTTGGGTCTGTCATTCTTGGCACAGTTTTGCTCCTGTGCTGTGGCAAGCAGCCAGGGGGGATCCCCAGCAGTGCAGGGAGCCCTGAGAGCCCCAGGAATGCTCAGGGTCCCCCGAAGGCTCCTCCCAGGCTGGGAGTGTCCCCGAGCACAGGACAGCTGCAGCTTGGTCACAAGATGGTGCAGTTGGGCAGGGGCAGGCCCTGCTCTGCATGGAGCTGCCAGCCTGGCCTGGGCGCTGGGGATCCCGTTTGGAGCTGTGGAGCAGCAGAGTCAAGTGTGGTTTGTATTTTATATCATATCTGAAGTGTCCCCAGGCTTTCTGGTGAGTTCAGAGGAGCCAAAATGCAGAGCTGCCGTTCAGAGGGGTCAATCTGTGCATTCAGGGAGCCAGGCTGGCAGCTGGTGGGGAGGAGAAGAGCCTTGTTCTCCACTTTGTTCCTCTTTCACGTTGGTTTCATGTTGTAAAGCTCTTTGGCCACTTCCCCTGTGGGTTTGTGGTGGCCCAGAGCTCCCTGTGACTTGTGATGTGGGGTCTGTGGCCCATAGGAGGGGTCTGTGGCTTGTGGGACAGGGTCTGTGGCTCATGGGAGGGGGTCTGTGGCTCATGGGATGGAGTCTGTGGCTCATGGTGTGGGGTCTGTGGCCCATGGGAGGGCTCTGTGGCTCATGAGAGGGGGTCTGTGGCCCATGGGAGGGGTCTGTGGCCCATGGCGTGGGGTCTGTGGCTCATGGCGTGGGGTCTGTGGCCCATGGGAGGGGGTCTGTGGCCCATGGGAGGGGTCTGTGGCTAATGGGAGAGGGTCTGTGGCCCACGGGACGGGGTCTTTGGCCCACGGGATGGGGTCTTTGGCCCGTGCTGTGCTGGGAAAGGAGCTCCCCTGTGGCCTGTGAGCTCACAGTTTTTGTTCCCTGAACTCTCTCCCCTCCCTGTTTTGCAGTCTGATAGACAGAAGAGGATTCATCCAGCCAGATGTGGGGACCCCGTCCAGTCCCAAGAGCGAAGTCCCTTCCTTTGGAGCCAAAACTGACACCAGCATGGTAGGAGGCCTTCCCTAGCAGTGCTGGGATGTTCCCAGTGCCTCCTGTGCCTGCACCTTGCTGCAGCCACTCCCTCCCCCTGCCACAGCCCTGCCACCAGAGCTGCCAAAGACTCGAGCCATGTGTTGCCTTCTGGTTTTTTACATTTATTTATTACTTGGTGCGTGTTTGTTTCACTGTGATGTTGCCTGTCAGGGCTTTTGGGAACCTTGGACTCGTGCTGGGAGCTGGGGGTCCCTGGGCAGTGCCAGACCCCTGAGCTCAGGGCATGGCTGGGATTCCTGCTGGGAGCCTGCTGGGCATGAGAGGTGACCCTGTTGTGTGCCTGGTGTCCCTGTCAGCTCCATGAGCTCCCCCTGTCCCCTCCTGGGGGCTGCTCTGGCTCTCAGCTGCAGCAGCTCCCCCTTTCCTCGCTGAGCTGGGCTGTGCAGCCCTGGAGAGGCCGGTGGGGATGTCCTGGGGGTCCCTGCTCCTTCTGTGTTCTGGCTGGGGCTGTGTTTTGGCCCTGCCACTTGGCCACTGTTGCAGCAAGGACACAAGCCAGTCCCTCTAATGGGGAGGAGGGAGCACTCTGTGCTCTGTGACTCATGAAATGCAGGCCACAGGGCTGTGTCCTGTCTGTGGGAGACCAAAAGGCAACAGAAGCGTGTGAATTGTGAGTTTGGCAGAGGCAGGGAGGGGGTGCTGGTCTCTGAGGAGCTCATGGTGTGCTCTTGGTTTGGGTTTCTGACAGCAGAGTGTCCCCAGGGCTGGCCCCACGCCCTGGGAGCCATCCCAGCTCTGGTCCCTGAGCTCCACTCTGCACCCAGCTGTGTCCCCGGGGAAGGGACACTCACAAACCTTGTAGCAATACTTGAATCGTGTTACTAAAAGCTGCTGGATATTTTTTGCACAATTTGTAGGACTTTTTTGTACATAGAACGTTTTCTGTCCTGCACAGGGCAGAGGCTCACAGTGCCGAGCTGCCTGTCAGGTGTCCTGAGGTCAGACAGAGCACTTTCAGGCAGGGGCAGCACGTTTTGGGGGGCAGCCCAGCCCCCCTGAGTTCACCAGCATCGTGCTCTGTGCTCTGCAAGCACCTGTGCCAGGGGGTGGCAGAGGAGCAGTGACAGGGGGGTGACCAGGGACCAGACTCCTTCCTGTTTTTATTTAAATCGGTTTCCTTTGTTACTCAATAAAATTCTATTTTTAAAGAGTTAACTGCTTGGATGGTTATTTTGCTCCTGCAAGACAGAAGAGGGCAGATGTGTGCTGGGGTTTGGCATCTCTCAGGTGCTACCTGCACTCTGTCAGGCTCAGGCCTCGCCTGGAAGCTCCTGGAAGCTCCTGAAAGCTCCTGGCTCGAGGCATGAGCAGCAGCTGCTGCTGCTGGGACTCTTGGAGGAGTGAAGGGAATTTGCTGTCCCACGTTTCCAGGCTGCTGTCACCTCGGTGTCCTCTCCCCAGCTGGGCCCTGTGCACTGTGAGGTGTGTGACCTCTGGTGTCTTCCCCAGGAGGATGCCTGCCAGGACTTTGCCATTTCCTGCACAGCCTGACGGGATTTGCCCCTCCTCGGACGTCTGCCCTCACTTCTGGGGGTCGGCTGGTAAGAAAGTGCTTCCTTCTCCCTGCCACCCATCTCCCCTGCATGCCAGCTGTGGCTCAGAGCCGATCACCCTGCAGCTGTGTTCACACCCACCCACCCATCCATCCATCCATCCACCCATCCATCCATCCATCCCAGCAGAGCCCCACAGAATCCCCCTGGCACTGAGGGCTCACCTCAAGGCTTGGCCAGAGGGGAATGGGTTTGGTTAGCCCTGGCTTTGTGCTGGGCTCAGCAGGGCTGGGGCTGCCTGGGCTGCATGGGGGACACTGTGGGACATCATGGGACATCATGGGCCAGAGCTGGCTGAGGTTCTGCAGCCTGGGGCTGGCTGGAGCACAGCCTGGCATGGTTGTGTGAGAGGTTTGGAGGAGCTGTGACCCCTGGGGCAGCTCTGTGTCCCCATCCCTGCCTGTTCTGTGACCCTGGGGCAGCTCTGTGTCCCCATCCCTGCCCATTCCGTGGCCCCTGTGCCCCCTGCAGCCCCCCTGAGCCTCGGGGTGGGCACAGAGCCCCTTCCTCCTCCTGCCAGCCCAGCCAGCCTGGATGCTCCTCTGCCCCCCAGCTCCTGGCACTAACCTTTCTCTCTCTCTCTCTCTCCCTTTTCCTCCCCTCTCTTCCTCCTCCTCGCTGCGGGCAGATCCTAGCAGCCCGAGCCTCCCGTGGCTCCTCCCGGGACCGAGCCCACAGCCGTGACCACCTCGAGTGCCTCCTGCTCGCCCAGCCCTGCCCGGGAGAGCTTCTGCAGCCCCGCTCCAGGAGCTGGGAGCTCTAAGCCATACAGAGAGCTCAAAGCCATAGAGACAGAGAGCTCAAAGCCATACAAACGGAGCTCTAAGCCATACAAACGGAGCTCTAAGCCATACAAACAGCCCGAGTGTGGCTCCCGTGGCCACCAGCTGCACTCCCAGGGACGGTGTCACACTGTAGATGCTGGAATTGTCGCAGCTGTCGTCCCAACGGGATTTTGGAAGGAGCAGGATCACGCCAGAGCATTTCCAGCCCGGCCAGGGGTACCAAACCCCCTAACCCCAGAGGAATTTCCCCACAGGAATTCCGACCTGGCCAGTTTATTTATCCCTGATTCCCCGGGCCTGGCAGCCTCCTCCCAGCACGGTCTGGTTCAGGGGAAGGGGCTGCAGCCCTGCCCCAGCCCTGCAGGATTCACCTTGTCTTTACACTTTTCCTTTTGTAACACAATGAAGTTTCTCCTGTTTGCTGCGCTCGCTGTCTGGCTCTGCTGCGCCGCGCAGGGAGCGGCTCCTGCCTGGGCAGGCCCGAGCAGGGAGCCCAGGGAAGCCACCGGGGGCTGGCACCGCTTTGTCATCAGCCCTGGGGAGGGGAGCCAGGAGTTCCCGAGCTGGGCTGTGGCTAGCGTGAGCCACCCGTGGCTCTGCAGGAGCAGCGGGCAGTGCCCGCAAGAGCCGTCAGCACCCCTGGAAAACGCCGAGTCCGCTGCTGCTGTGGGAGCTGGCGGCGTCCCCGGGGCCAGGGGAGCAGCAGGGCTGGGCAGGGTGGCCAGACGGGCTCTGAGCATCCCTGCAGCGCCGCTGGCAGCAGCCACCAGCACCCTGTGGCTCCTGCCAGCGCCCAGCCCACGCCTGCCCTGGCTCTGCGGCTGCAGACGTGCACTGGCCTGGGCTCAGCGCTGGGCTCGGCTGGGTGTCCCCTCCCCAGGGTGATCACAGAGCCAAGGAGGGTTTGGGATGCACCCAGGGGTGCTGCTGAGCCCCTGTGCTGGGGTTTGGCACACATCTGCCAGGCAGAGCGTCCCTGCAGCCTGCTCTCAGCTCAAAGCAGGGGCTGCCACCACTGCCGGCCCGAGGCTGAGCCCTCCCCACCCCACAGGTGTCCTGCGAAAAGGGGGATCCCCCCGGGGGCTCCCCAAATGCAGGGTGGGGCAGGATCACCCTGCTCAGGCTCTGAGTCCTTCACCGGGGCTGGGCACTGCAGACCCCAGACCCAAATCACAGTTTGGTCTGGGGAGTGAGCTCAGGTTAACCTACCCAGAGATTCCTGCCTGTGGTTTCCACGGGGAGGAGGTGGATTTTGGCAGCCTGGGTACATTGGGGTGACCCTTTGGCCCCCATCCCCCTGTGGGGGGTGGGTTTGTGCCCCATGGAAGTTCCTGGAGGGCTCTGTGGTGT
>VRYO01001760.1:429383-444167 GCA_009812075.1 Sialia sialis | reverse complement strand
CATCCCCGGTTATCCCCCCATTCCCGGTTATGCCCCCATTCCCGGTTATGCCCCCATTGCCGGTACCCCGGAGCAGGCCGCTCACCCCGCCGGTGTCCCCGCTGCGGGTCCGGGTGCCCGCGGGTCCCGAGTTTCGCGTTCCGGGCACGGAGCGGCGGCCGCTCCCACAGCGCCCCCTGGCGGCCGGGGGGACGCGCGGCCCGGTCCCGGCCTGGCAGCGCCGCGGGTTCGAGTCCCGGCACCGGCTCCTGGCCTTCAGCGCAGCCCCAGCCCCGCTATTTCCACATCCCAGAATCAATCGGATTGGAAAAGGCCTCTGAGGCCAGCGGGTCCTGACTCAGAGCAAACACCACCATGGCACTGGGTGCCACGACCAGTTTTTCCTTAAACACCACCAGAGACAGTGACAGTACCACCTCCCTGGGCAGCCCGTTCCCAATGTCTAACCCCCTTTCTGTGAAGAAATTCCTCCTAATGTCCACCCTAATCCCACCTGGAGCAGTTCAAGACAATGTCCTTTGGTCTTGCCACTCACTGAGGAGAAGAGCCCAGCCCCCACTTGGCCACACCCTCCTGCCAGGCAGAAGGAGGAATTCCTCCCTGCATTTCCCCCTTCACCCCTCCAGGAAATCACACAGAGCCTGTCCTGAGCCCTCCAGCTCTGGGGCAGTGGGACAGAGCTCCTCGGAAAGCACCGCTACCCACAGGGACATGCCTCCCGAGAATTCCTGTGCAGGCTGCCAGGAGCAGCCTTTCATCCCGACAATTCCGAGCCTTTCATCCCCAGCAGGGTGGGACGGCCACGCCCTGGCAGCAGCAGCACAGTTCCTGTGCCCTGCCTGTACTTGTCCTTCCCTGGCTCTCAGACCGCTCTCAATCTGCTTTTTCAGCCTCACCAGACACTCACATATAAGTTATAAACCCCCAAAATCCTTCCCCAGTCGCACAGAACACAATTTCCTTTCGTCTGAAGGGTACAATTAATGGGGAAAAAAACCCAGCGTGGCAATTTTTATTACAAACCTGTATTTTTACTAAAAATAAATATATAAACACCCTGCCTCACTCTCAGACCAGGAGCCAGCCTGGCCTGGGCAGCAGGACAGAGACAGTGGCAGTCCCTGCTCAGTGTGGCTGAGCCCTGAGGCTGCCCAGGGCAGGGTGGGACGCTCGGACAAAGGCCATGTCCTGCCTGTACTTCATGGCCGTGGGGGGCTGGCGCCTCAGCAGCTGGTCACCCATGTCCTGGGGCTCAGGCTCGTCGTAGATGGTGGAGATGACAACAGAACTGTCCCCACGGGGCTTCTTCCTCCTGATGAAAGTTGGCAGCTTCTCCCCGTGGTAGCTGCAGGGGAGCACAAAGGTTTGGTTGGAGGCTGCAGAGGCACCCCTGTGCTTCCCAGCTCCTTTCCTGGAATGGTTTGGGTTGGAAGGGACCTGAAACCCACCCAGCTGCACCCCCTGCCATGGCAGAGACCTTCCCCAGCTGCACAGGGCTGCAGCCCTGCACTGCCAGAAGAGCAGGAGCTCTTGGAGCGCTGGGGAACTCCCCAGCTGGGCAGGGAAGGGCACACTCCTGGGACAGCCCTGGCCCCACTCGGCTCCCTGTGCAGCCTCTCAGCTGCTGGGAGCCCAGAGAGCCTGGGCAGAGATGGGAGCAGGGGCTGGCAGGGCCCTCAGGTACCTACCCCAGCCCCCTCTTGCACCGGGGGTTCTGACCCTCGTTGTCCAGAGCTTCGGCCATGCCAGAGTTGCTGCTGCCCAGGCCCAGCCCCTCTGTCCAGCCCTGCTGCTCCAGGAGCTTCCTGCCAAAGCCCTGGGAGAGGGGAGAAAACCATCACACCCCTGCTGGGCAAATCCCACCCTCATCTTCCCAGAGACCCGACCTCTCCTCCTCCTAACCCTCATCCCACAGCCCTGCCCTGAGCAGGTGTCTCTCACCTTGGTGTGCCTCTCAAAGGTGCCAATGTGCTGCCCTGGCACGGATCCATCCTCCAGCCCATCCCGCAGCCGCTGCTCCAGCCACATCTGCACTGAGTCCCGAGCATCCTTATCCCCTCCATCTGGGGACAAAGCAGCCAGAGTCAGCACAGCTCACCACCAGCATTTCCCCCAGAGCACCAGCACAAGAGGCAGAACCTGTTCTTTTTGGCAGCGCTTGCTGCCAGACCAGAAAAACATTGTTTCGGGTTCACTGAGGGCTTGGATGCTTTCAAAGAATGACAAAGAGCTCCCAAATTCTGCATGGTCAGAATTTCCCTGGTTGCCCTGGGCTGGGTGGCTCAGCTCTGATACCTTTGTCATAGTAGATGCTCATGTCCACGTCCCAGTCGTCGGCTGTCTGCTCATCAAAGTCTGCCAAGAGAAGAGAAACAGCACTTGTGGGGAGCTCTGGCACACGTGGGGAGCCCTGGCACTCGTGGGGAGCTCTTTGCTGGTGGCCCAGCTCTCTATTCTCTCCACCAAAACGGGAAGGAATCACAGAATCATTGAGGTTGGAGACCTCCAAGACCATTCAGGCCAACTGTGACCAGTTCCCAGCCCAGACCACTGAGTGCCACATCCAGTCCTTCCCTGGACACCTCCAGGGATGGGTACTCCAAACCTCCCTGGGCCTGAGCATGAGAAAATTCCACTCTGCCCTCCCCTGGCCCAGCCTGAGCTGTTCCCTCCCCTCCTGTCCCTGTTCCCTGGAGCGCAGCCCGATCCCCTCGGCTGTCCCCTCATGTCAGGCAGTTGTGCAGAGCCCCAAGTTCCCCCTGATCCCCCTTTTCTCCAGGCTGAGCCCCTTCCCAGCTCCAGCCCTGGGCACTGCCCACCCCTCCATGTGTGCTGCAGAGCTGGACACAGCACTGGAGGTGGTGCCTCGGCAGTGCCAGCACAGGAGAAATAGCATTAGGGACTCCCCAAATCCCTCTGCCCACCCCAGAGGCTGCCAGCAGCACCACGGGGGTCTCTGGGGGTCTCTGGTGCCCAAGGGAAGATCAGAAGCCATGGCAAGCTCCAGCTGAGCCGGGCTGTTTGTTTAAGCTCAGTGACACAAACACCAAGGTCACCTCCATCCTGCTCCTGCCAGAACTGGGCATCTGTGTAGAACACGAGGCCAGAGCCTCCCTTCTCCCACTTGAGCTCGATCTCCTCCTCGAAGAGCCGCTCCCGCTCGCGCTGCTGCTGCGTCACGTCCTCGTGCAAGGCCTCGTGCCTCTCCCACTCTTCACACGTGTCATTGTCCTGCAGGGACAGGGACAGCCTGCCGTGGGGCTGGGGACGCCAGCACAGCCCCCTGACCCCTCCCCACGCCGCAGCAGCTCCTGGCAGAGCCGGGCAGAGCTCAGGCCCTGACACGAGGGATGAGCTCATCCCTGCCCGAGGCCACTGCCAGAGTCAGCAGCACAAATCCCACAGCACAGCCATCCCACAGGCCCCACCTGCCCTGCACTCATGCCCATTTAAGGAGCAGCTCTGTTGGACCTGCAGTCAGCACTAGCAAGGAATTAATTCCACTGCAGCTGATCCCTGAGGAGATTGCGTGGGCTCCCAGGAAGCAGCTCCCTGGCACAGGCACAGAGCTGCCTGCCCAGCTCTGGGCACAGCCCAGGAAGGGCTGCAGAGCCAGGAAACAGCCTGGGAGAAACAGCTGGAGCAGTCTGTTTAGTCTGCAGGAGGAAAGACAATAAAAAGCTGGAGAAAGGAGGGAACAAAGCGCTCTCTGTGCCCCATGCACAGAGAAACTCCTGGGCTGGAATTGCAGCAGAGATTTGGCATCAGAGTTAATTCTGGTGGAGGAGAGAACGGGCCTGGCTTGCCTGGGGATCTGTAATGACAGAGGTTTGGGAGAACAGGCCAGACAGGCGTCTGCCAGGGACGGGGGGATGGCTCCTGCCCTGCCCAGCTCTCCAGGAGCTTTGTCACAAAAGCCATTTTCCCCAGAGTGACTAAACTGCAAGTGCAGGAGCATCCGAGGTCAGCCCTTGGTGCAGCTCTGCATGTCACTCCCAGCACATAAACGCGGTCCCCAAGCTCTGTCACCCCATTTCCCAGCAAAGCAGAGCTGGGCCCATGTCTAGCAGCAGGGCAGGGTCTGCTGGGCAGCAGCAGCCTCCCCTCTGCTCCCTCCTTTGGGATTGAACCCCCACGACCACCCTGAGCAGCTCTGGGGGGTTCAGGCCCCCCTGTCCCTGCCCTGAGAGGCTCAGAGCACCAAGGGGTGAATAATGGTATTTGAACAATGTTAAATGGTATTTTAAAGCTGTTTTTAACAAGTCATTTCTCCAACTCAGAGATTAAACACGAGCTCTGAGAGTGGAATTTGCTCTCACAGCTCCAACTGCTGAGCCCGGACGCTGCTGGAATATTCCACTTACATCATCAGAGTGTGACTCCTCTTCCTCCTTCCCCTGCTCCTCCTCATCCTCCTCGGGCTGGGCTGGCTGAGTCACGGGCTCCTCTCCCCCCATGATCTCATCCCCTGCAGCTGTGTAAACTCTTTCTTCCTCAGCAACCGTCTCGGTGTTCTGGTACTGGAAGGGCACATTCCCATACCTGCGGGATGAGCCAGTCCTTGGGAAATCCAGCTGCAGCTTCTTGATCACGCGGGGGGGCAGCCTGCAGGCCCGGATCAGCTCCAGGAACACGCTCAGGGGTGTGCCCACGTTCCCAAAGGGCATGAAGGAAGGGGGGTTGAACTCGGGCAGGCGCCTCAGCTCTGCCTCGCTGACAGATTCCCCGGCAGCCGCCCCGTCCTGGCTGCTGGGAGCCACCTCGGGGCCTGCAGGAGAGAAGGGAAGGGTTTGGTGGACAGAAGGGATGGGTTTGGGGGACAGAAGGGAACGGGTTTGGGGAGCTGCAGGAGAGAAGGGATGGGTTTGGGGGTCTGAAGAAGAGGAGGGATGGATTTGGGGGCCCCCACACACCACCAGGGGTGGGTAAATCCCGGCTGTCCCGACTGGAGGGGAAACAGCAAAGCCCACACGGGATCTCCCTGCCTCGGAGCAGATTTAGCGCGTTAAGCGCGTTAACCCCAGGAGGAGTTTTACCCTCCCGGTCCCCCCGTTCCGGGACCCCCGCCCGTACCTGTCCCGGGGCTCAGGCGGACTCTGCGGATGAGGCAGCGGCCGGGCAGCGCGACACCACCGGGCCCGACCCAGCGCTTGCCCGAGTACATGCGGACGAAGCGGCGGGCGCGGCCGGGCCGCACGGACACCAGGCAGGAGCAGGTGCGCGGCGCCGAGGCCCCGCCGCCGCCGCCCGCTGGCGGGCGCTCGGGCCGGTGCCGGTAGTGGAAGCAGAGGAAGCCGCCGGCCTCCAGGAACTGGCTGAAGTAGGCGCGGAGCTCGGCCGAGCGGAGCGCGGCCGGGATGCCGCTCACCAGGCAGTAGCGGGCAGCGGCGCCGTCACCGTCGTTACCATTGGGCGCCGCCATCTTGGTCCGCGGGTGCTGGCGCACGGTGATGACGTCACGTGAGACAGGTGCAGGGCGCCGCCTGGTGGCGGGGAGGACGGGAGACAGACCGGGCGCGGGGGTGACAGGGACAGAGGCCCTGGGGGCGTGACAGGGTTAGGGACACAGAGACCCCATCTGGGGGGTTTAACAGGCCCTGGGGGTGGCAGGGCTTGGCCAGACCCCCATGGGGGGCACAGACTCCGAGGGTCGCAGCCCCCGGCGGTTTCAGGGCACGGGGTGTCCGGGCTGCCCGTCCTTGTCCCATGCCAGCGCTCTGGCCTTGTCCCCTGCAGTCCCGCCTTGGCTGGACACCTCGGGCACAGAAATGAGTTTATGCCTGGTGGCAGCTGGCTGAGCCACAGCGGGAGAGGCTCAACACCTCGATTTTTACGGACAATCCCTTTTCATCCCATTCTCTCTTTTCTGTGCCTGCAGTTTTTTCTGCCCACCCCAAATTCAAACAACGTTGCTGAAAAGACACCGCCGTGTTCTAAAACACCAAACATTTTATTAAAAAAATAATTTATTGCATCTTATATACAAACCAAACAAATGTCCTTTTACAAAATACTGACACCTCACCAGCTGGAGGCAGCAGGAGCGAGTTTTCCAGGGGTGCACCTGGCTCTGACTCCAGGGAGGGAGGTTTGGATCTCCCACTAAACCAGCTCTGCTCAGGTTTAACTTTTCACTCAGGCAGGAAAGCCCAGAGCCCCAAATGAGGTGCAGTAGGTTTAGGTGCTGCTAAGTGTTCTTAATCCACTTGTATTTCATGGAATTGTGGAGCAAAGAGAGAATCTAAGGAAAAGAGGGGTGAGTCTGTACACCCTGTAGGATTTAACACCCTGGCTTTTTCCCTGAAGAAATTTCCTGAGTATTTCTAAGACTCCAGCACGGAAACCAGACCCAGAGTTAATTCCACATTTGCCCTCTGTCAGAGATCCCACTGAGGCCGTCAGACACCACGGGATCAAGCTGAGGACAACCCTCACTGCTTGGAGCTCACACAAAATGAGTAAAAACTGGGAGCAGGGCAGAGAGCCCCTCTCTGTCACACAGTCCCTGGATTGGAGAGCAGCCCAGGCCGAGCTGTAAAATCTGCTGAGCCACAGCTGCTTCCGCAAGGATCCTCCAGTGAAACTCAGAGCTGTCCAGAGCCCAGCTCAGCGGGGCAGGGGCAGCCAGGGCGCCTGGGGCCAGCCCGTCACCTCGAACAGCATCTCGGCCAGCAGCTGGCCCATGGCGGCGTCGCCGATGACGGGCCGGAAGAACAGGTCGGTGACGAGCCCGGCGGGGATGGACCGCAGGGAGGAGCTGACCCGCAGGATGCGGGAGAAGCGTGCCTGGTCCTCGGGGTGCAGCAGCTCCCGCAGCGCCCGCTGCGCCTCCCACTGCAGGCTCTCGATGTAGAGTGGGGCCCTGAGCCCGGGCACGTCTGTGAGGGACAGGACACAGGGAGGGAGATGAGGGAAACAGCTGCAGGTTTCTGCCATTCCCACCCTTCCCCATTCCTCAGGAGGCTGCACTAAGGAGATGCACACAGCACTGCTGAGGTGTGGCTGTTCCAGGGAAAATCCTGCTTTACAACTAAAGGAATCCAGGATTCATTGTCTGCAGGGCAGCCAAAGGTTTTGACATCCTTCCCTCCTGCTTCCAGTGCATTTGGGAATGAGCAGAGTTAGGGAAAAGGTGAGCAGCCCTCTCTGCACTCACACCTGCCCATCCCTGAGCATCTACAAGCCACAAGGTCTGGGCAGATGGTGCAGTCCCTATCCCTGGACGTGGCACTCAGTGCTCTGGGCTGGTGACAAGGAGGGTGGTGGCACAGGGTGGACTCGATGCTCTTGGGGATCTTTCCCAACCTCAATGTCTCTGGGGCACTGTGATTCTGTGTCCGGCTGCCAGCACTGGCCAGCAGAGCCACGAGGGCCTGGCACTCACCTGGATTGAAGAGAATGGCTCCCCTCAGGTAGGTGTATTCGTTGGGGCTCAGGTCCAGCCTCCAGAAGCTGTTGAGGCACCACTGCAGGCGCTGCACGGCCGCCAGCGTGGGCTGTGTCCCCTCGGGCTCCTGCCCTTTGCTCTGGCCGCTGAGCAGGATCTTCTTGAGCATGCTGGGGGCCGGGGCCTCCATCACCTCGAAGGTCACCATCTCCTGCACCAGTCCCAGCAGGAAGAGCGGCACCCAGCAGCTGTGCAGCAGCAGCAGCTGATCCTCCCGTGGCAGCAGGTGAAAGGCGGCCACGTTCTTCATGAAGCTGATGGTTTTGACCAGCACATCGGAGGCAGCCTGGCAGGTAAGCTGCGGCGTGCGCAGGCACACGGCGCGGCGCTGCTGGCACAGGCAGCGCTGCCGGGCCCCGCCGGGCCGCAGCTCCTGGCTCAGCAGGGTGTACAGGATGGCAGGCTGCTTGTCCTTGCCATGGCACTGGCACCTCTCACAGCCCATATCCACGCTGGTGCTCATGGCTGGGCCAGCTCCTCGTCCAAACTCAGCTGGAGGGAGAGAGACGTACAATCCCTTCCAGAATCTGTCACGGGCTGGACTGTCCCCGTCCTCCCAGCTCTGCCAGCCCGTGGCTGCTCCAGCCAGCTCTTATAAGGCCAGGTCACAGTGAACACCCCTCCGCAGCCTTGACCGCCCTGATTAAGCAGCCCTCATTAAAACCACCCGACCAACCCCGTTGTTGCTGGGCTGATTGGCCGGGCCAGGCAAGTTCCCGGCGGGGCCAACGGCCGTTTTCTCAATGAATCGGCGCGGGAGGGGTTGTGTGGCCTTATCAGGATTACCCAAAGAGGATAAACAGAGTCATTACCCCAGGCTGTACCATGGCACCAAGGCCCCACGGAGCAGGTGTCGCTGCCAGGGTTCACAGACAAACACAGGGCGCTCGTCTGGGCCTGGCGTTCAATGGCCCCGGCGCCCGGCCTTGGGAAGAGCAACCTGGAAGTTGTGTTATCAGCGGCTGTTTGCCTGGCCTTGATCAGGAGCCTCTTGTTGCTGTGGAGGAAGAGGAACCCGGTGAACTGGCAGGTTGTGATGGGCTCAGGGGTCGTGTGTCTCTGAGGAAATACAGGGAAAGGGAAAAGTAAGGGGAAATGGCCAAAATTCTCATCTTTTCCCAGCGGAAAGGGAGCCGGAGGTGCTGGTTGACAGCAGCTCACCATGAGCCAAAGTGGGCAGTGACTGTTGAGGTGGCACTGCTGAGGTAACTTACACCCCGGGACCAGTTCTGGGCCCCTCACTGCAAGCCAGACATGAAGCGTGTCGAGGGAAGGGAACGGAGCCCCGGAGCGGCTGAGGGAGCGGGGTGGGGAGCTCAGCCTGGAGAAAAAGAGGCTCGGGGGGCGCTTCTCGCTCCCAGCTCCTGACGGGAGGGGCCGGGCCCGAGACCCCGCGGCCCGCACTGCCCGTCGCCATAACAACCCCGCCGCTCCTCGCGCCCCGCCGCTTCCTGCAAGACTGACAGCCCGTGCGACCAATCAGAGGAGAGAGCGGCGCGGGGACGCGCTGGGATTGGCGGGCGGGGCGGGCCCTGCGCATCCGCCGGTTCCGATTCCGGTTCCGGTGGCGGCCCGGTGCGGGAGCGGCGGCGCGATGGGGCTGAGCGCGGAGGAGGCGGCGGAGCAGGAGGATCGCTTCGACGGGATGCTGCTCGCTATGGCCCAGCAGCACCAGGGCGGCGTGCGCGAGGTAGCGCCGCCGGCATCGGGAGCGGGGAGGGCGGGGCAGGACCGGAGGAGCGAGCGGGGAGCGGCGCGGCCTCCGCGGGCCCCGCCCCGGCACGTGGAGCAGGGGACGCACGTGCGCTGCTCGCGGAGCGGCCGTAACGGCCCCGGCAGCGCCAGCCCCGCTCATTAATTAGTGTGGTGTTAATGAGGCGCGGCGTGCGCGGGCGGTGCCCGTGATGGATCACGGCGGGGTGAAGCACCGAGCACCGCAGGGCACGACCGAGCTCCCCCGGTCGCCGTCTCGGCACGGCCCCGTGAGGCCTGGCCGTGGTCATGGGATCCCCTCGTGCAGCATGGGATCTGCTCGCCCGCCCTGGTCCCAGCCTGGGCGCTCTGGGATCCAGGCACTGACCTGCAGCAGGGCTGGAGGGTGTGTGGGAACATCCCACTCGTACCCCTACTCACCAATAATTTTTAAAAAACGGTTCTGTAACTGTCCCTCGTGTTGTGTCAAAACCCCTGCCTGAAATCCCCACGGGACAGGATTCCTGGGAAATAAAATCAGCCAGGTTCAGGGAGAATATGTGTTTGCAGAGGGGGTTTGGATGTGCTGCTCCATTCATCGGTGATCCCTGGCAGCTGCAAAAAGAATTTGTATGCTTTTAGGTGTGAAAAGAAGCAAAATACAGTGTGTATATATATACATATACATAAATATATAGGTATGTGTGCATGTCTAAATCCATCCTGCCCTGCACAGTGAGTGCTTTCTCCAGGCAGCAGCCACGGGGCTGAGCCCAGGGCACAGCCACAGAGAGGGAGGACAGGGGATAAAGTTTGGATAAATGACAAAGGATGAATGCTCCGGACACACGAGGTGGCTCTGAGTGACCTGGGCTCACTGCTCCTTTTCTCTCCACCCTCTCCCTGTTCCCAGCTCGTGAACACCTTCTTCAGCTTCCTGAGGAGGAAGACGGATTTCTTCACCGGGGGAGAGGATGGAGTAGCAGAGAAGGTAAAAATTAAAACTTCAGGCCTTTAACCCTTCTCCCTCCATCCCACCCGGGTCTAGGCCATGCCAAGGGTCCCCTGCTTGAGCAGCTCCCAGCTGTGGGTGCACAGCAGCTCCTGAGGGAAGGAAAGCCAGAGCTGCCCCTGCCAGAGGTGAGCAACACACAATTCCCTGCTCAGGTGGTCCCTCAGTGCAGGTTTCTTGCCAGGCTCTGGCCAAAGGCTAGTTTGGAAAGCAAACCTGCCAGACACACTGACTTAGCAGTGACACAGCAGCGATAACCCCACATTGCTTTGTTTGTTAGCTCAGGAAAAGCACAAAGTCCAGAGCTGTGCACAGGCAGCTGCCCCTGGCCGGGCTGGGCAGCCTGGACACTGCTCCCCTCTCTGATGAAACTGGAGGGGATTTAGGGTCCTTTCAACCCAAAGCACCCTGTGATTGTCTGAAAGGAAGAAAGGTGAACCTGCTGTCATTTTTCTCAGAATAGAGACCACCTCTTCCCCCTTCCTGGAGGCTGTGTGATCCCACCTGAGTGGCAATTCTGCTGTCCTTGGCAGTGTGTGCCTGTCCAAGAAAAGGGTTTGTCCCCTTGGGTGGTGGCATCTGTCAGAATGCTTTATGGGCTCCTGGAAAAGTGCTCTGACTCCATGGGAACCACAACAAACGGGGAAGGAGCTGCTTCCCCAGTGCTGCTGAGCCCTTGGCAGGAAAAGGAAAGGAGAGGGGGGAAAGTCTCTGCATTTTTTGGGTGCCATTGCAGCAGGCTGTGGTGTGGGCAGTGGCAGGGACAAGGCCAGGCAGGGAAGATAATTTCCTCACCGTGGATGATGGGGTTGGGAACATCCTGGGGGATGCACATGTTGCATTGTGCACTCCAGGAGACACTGAGCTGAGCTGTGTAAACAATCCTTGCTGCTAAAGCAAAGCAGAAATACTCAGTGCTTGCTTACAAACTACAGTTTGCTTGGAAAAGGTTCAGGATTTCCCTCCCACTCTGAGGCTCCTGGGATGTATATAAATAAATTTCCCCCCTCAGTTCCTTTCTGAGATGTGTGTGTGTTGTTTTCTGGGGCAGACCTGAGCTCACCTACGTGCTGCTCTGCACAGCATCCCTGCCCTTATCGACCCTGGGGCAATTCTCTGGCTCCCTGCCTATGTACTCAGCTTTCCCATTGAGCACGCAGCCCTTGCCATCAGAGACCTTGGGATTTTGCGTCCCAGAGTCACAACAACCTCTGGAGAATTGGGAGCAAGGCTGAAACCAAAGATTTGTGGAGGAGCTCACCTCTCAGTGTGAAAACATGGGGCTGTTTTGAGAATCTCTCCTCTAAATCATGGCACTCAGCTCCGTCTGGAGAAAAGCCCAGGCGTGGGAGAGGTCAGAAGGAGGTAAAAAAGTTGGCCCTGGTGTGTGCAGCTGTCCTGGAGCCATGGAGCAGCTGCAGGTGGCTGGCCTGGGCATCAGCTCGTCCTGCTGGAATTGCACAAAGGACAAAATAGGCAGAGGATTTTAATTCACTGTTATTTCCCTGTGTAACTAGGAAGGACTGCACTTACATATTTAAAATTTTCTGTTTTCTCTGCCTTTTCACTTCCTCCTCTGCTTTCTGAATTGAAGAATCTGTAGATTTTCACTCAAACAGACTTGAGTGAAGAGGAAGGGAAAACTCCCGATCTGTGTGAGTGCACAGATGTTGCTGTGCTGCTCAGGAGAGCGAGCTGCCTGCCTTTGGGTTTGGGTTTGATGGTGATGTTCTCTCTCCCCTCAGCTGATCACAGAGGCCTTCAGCCACCACAACAAGCTGGCGCAGAAGGAGCGCAAGGAGAAGAAGGCGCGGCAGGAGGCGGAGCGGCGCGAGAAGGCCGAGCGAGCCGCACGCCTGGCCAGGGAGAAAGCCAGGGACTCCCAGCAGGCCAGCGAGCCACGCATCAAGGAGCTCACAGATGAGGAGGCAGAGAGGCTGCAGCTGGAGATCGACCAGGTGAGAGCTGTGCAGGGGCAGCTTTGTCCTCCCTGGGGCTCACAGGGCTTGGCAGGGCTCAGGTTTGCTCTCAGTCCCTTGCTCTCAGCCTTCCCTTGGCACAGCCTCTTCCCTGTAAGGGCTGGACATTCAGTGTTCCAAGTGGGATGCAGTGAGTGCTGCTCTGCAGCTGGGGCTGAAGGGCTGAGGCCATCTAGTGCCAGCTCAGGAGGTGACAGTGCCGCTCTTGGCTGAGCTGTTCCTGCTCTGCTCTTTTCCAACAGAAGAAAGAGGCACAAGGGCAGGGCAATGGTGTCCCAGGGAAACCCTCGGAGGAGGAAGGTGAATCTTCAGATTCCAACAAACAGGTAAAACTCGTCTGGAGATACTCTAGAATCTTAAAATGGTTTGGGTTGGAAGGGACCTTAAAGCTGATCCTGTTCCACCCTCTGCCATGACTCCTTCCACTACACAGCTTGCTCCAAGCCCTGTCCAAAATACACACTTGGAAAATACCAATTAGAAACTTCGGCTTTAAAAATATACAACTCCTAAATGTGCCAATGCAGAGGGCTTTGGGGTTTCTTTCTTGTAGCAACGTTTTATCAGAATCAGCTATTAGTTATGGAGCTAAATTTAAGTGGGTGTAAAATACAAACAACTGACCTGCAATCCTTATAAAAGCTAAGAGCTGTTGTTACAATGGAAACTGGAATAGCTTCTTTCTTCACACTTGAATTGCCTAGGGAACAGATGATGAAGAGGAAGATGAGAAGGATAAAGGAAAACTCAAACCCAACTCTGGCAATGGAGCTGACCTTCCAAATTATAGATGGACACAGACTCTTTCAGAATTGGATGTAAGTAGTGCTTGGGGAATCTGAGAGGGAATAAGAGCAGGGGCTGGCAAGAGGTGAAGCCAGTTCCCTGTGTCTGGAAGTTTGAATGTTCCTAGAGCTGGGAGAGCTTGGTAACTCAGTAAAACTCCCAGGAGCTGCAGTTTGCCAAATTCTGGTCTTGGTTGACCCAGGCATTAAAATCTGCTTCCCTTTTTATGGTCCCTTCCTTCCACCTGCTGCTCCCTCAGAACTTGAGGGAAGAGTCGCAGAGTCCCTGCTCTGAAAGCAAGGCAGGAAGGCTTGGGAGGGTAAGGAGGAGTTTCCCTGGCCTGCTCCTCAGATCTGCTCCTTTCTGCTGCAGCTGGCTGTGCCCTTCAAGGTGAGCTTCAGGCTGAAGGGCAAGGACGTGGTGGTGGACATCCAGCGGCGGCGCCTCAGGGTTGGCCTCAAGGGCCACCCTCCGGTCATTGACGGGGAGCTCTTCAACGAGGTCAAGGTGGAGGAGAGCTCCTGGCTCATTGAGGATGGCAAGACAGTCACTGTGCACCTGGAGAAGGTGAAGCAGGCTGGGCAGGGTTCAGGCTGGGCTGGGTGCCTTGTCAGGGGAGCTGCTGGTAGTGGGGTGTTTGAGTTCCCCCATCTTCAGCCTCATTTTATGCTGTTCCAGGATGTCCAGTGTATTTCTCAGCAGTGCAGGAAAAGCTGGAAGGAAATCAGTCATTTCAGTGTTGTCCTTTAGTGTATTTTGACATCTGTTAGTGACACAAAAAAACAGGGACAGGTCTCGTGTCCCTTCTTGTGTCCCCTCTGGGCCTCTGCAGGAGTTTGTTCTAATCCCACTTATGTCATGCCAAACAAGACATCTGACATTCTTTCAGATCTCCCAGCTGTGAAAATTTAGGCTGCCTAAAGTAGTTTGAAACAAAAATACCCTTTTTCTATGTTCAGATTTTACTGATGTTTAGAAAACTGGCAAAAAAGTTTGATTCTATCTTTTTTTTTCCCGTGGCCGAGACTCAAAAACCCCAGGATAAGTCCAAGAAAGATAAACTTGTTTTTGCTTCCTTATCCTCCAGATCAACAAAATGGAATGGTGGAACAAACTGGTCTCCACAGACCCAGAAATCAACACCAAGAAAATTAATCCAGAGAATTCAAAGGTGAGAATTGTTCTATTTTACGGGGTGGAGCCTGCTCAGAAATGACCTGAGTTGAGGGCAGAGTTGTTCCAATGTTGATCTTGCTTCCAGCTGTCAGACCTGGACAGCGAAACTCGCAGCATGGTGGAGAAGATGATGTATGACCAGCGACAGAAATCCATGGGCCTGCCCACCTCTGACGAACAGAAGAAACAGGATATTTTGAAAAAGTGGGTACAGCTCATTCCTTTGCATGACTTTGCCTTCCCAGGTGCCTCCTCCTCTTCCTCCCTGGCACAAATGAGGGCACAGAGAGCAGCTTCAGTCCCAGCCGTGCTCACATCTGCTCAGTCACTGGGTTTGGCCAGCCACCTGTGGGGGTAGAAAGCCCAGTGGGAATAGCCCAGCTCTGGAATTGTTGTTTACAACAATTGAAATCTGCTGATTTCAAGTCCAGAAGGCACGTTCAGGGATGGAGGTGCCATCTCTGCTGAACTTTGCAATGGTTTGGATTGGTATGTAATCTCCCTCGGTAGCCAGCTAATCACCCCTCCCTTGCTCCCTCCACTTACCCCAGACAGTTGTCCCCAAGCCACTTTTATGGCTTTATTGCCCTGTTTTCCCTGCAGTGTGACAGGGAAGTGACTCCTGGAGCTCCCAAGGCCGTTTGGGAAGGTGTGGAGGCAATTCTGGGTCACAGCTTCTTCAGCAAGTGCAG
>VRYO01001760.1:416243-428383 GCA_009812075.1 Sialia sialis | reverse complement strand
TGTGCAGGGTGTGTCCTTGATCATCAACACCTCCCTTGTGTCTGGACTTGCTGCCCTGCTGGGCTGGCAGCAATGCTGCTCCCACTGACCCCAGGAGAAGCTGTTTGTGGGGAAAATGCAGGGGATGTGTCCCAGGGAGCTCAGCAGAGCCTCCCTGCTCTGGGGGCTGTGGGGTTGCAGCAGAACTGCACAGAGCAGGAGGCAGAAACCCTTCCCTCCCCACCCAAACTCCTGTCTTTGTTTTCCTTGCAGGTTCATGGAACAGCATCCAGAAATGGACTTTTCAAAGGCTAAATTTAACTGAGCTCTCCCCCTTCCCCCCCTCTTTGAGCCAGCCCATTGAATGGGGCAGGATGTGTATGGTTGGATATTCCTCACCTTGGGCAAGTCAAACTTCAGCATCCCCCAGCTGAGCTTGCTGTGGAGGCTCGTGCAGAGTCACCTCAGTGTCCTGTGGAGCAGCAGGCAGGGCCATCTGCCACAATTCCCAAAGGGCACTGAGGAGAGAAGGAGGGCTTAGAGCACAAAGGGGTTTGGGGCTGGGAGAGCCAGAGCTGAGAGGTTTTGGGGTGAATCTTTGAGGCATTGCTTCGCTTCCCTGGGCTGCTCAGAGCTGCTCTGCCACTGGCACTGGCACTCCTGCTCTCCTGTGAAAACAGGGGTCAGTTGATTTTGTACATAAATCTGTTTCTGCCTTCTTGGGAAGGGACAGCAGCAGTTGGAAAACACAGCTGCTGCAGTCAGGCAGACCCTGCTGCTCCTGGTGGTGCCAGAGGTGGAACAGCTGGAGCTGCAGGCTCCCAGCGCAGCTGGACAGGCCAGGCTGCCGAGGGAGGCTGCAGAGTCTGTGCCTGTGGCTGGGGCAGATCTGGGGGCTCTGGGGATGCTGTTGTTGCTGGAGTGTCCCTGCCTCTTTCCCAAGAGCCTCTCTCCCCACTGGGCGAGCTCCTGCTGACGAGTGGCCTCACTCTGCATGTTCATATCTTTGTTCAAACTGCAGTGCAACATAAAGGAAAACAAGTGGAATATGTGAGGCAGAGCGTGTGGTTTCTGTGGCTGGGAGAGGGAAGGGGGTGCCAGGGGGGTGTCTGTGGGTCTCTCTGGTGCTCCCAGCTCAGCTCTGATGGTCTCTGCCTGCCCAGGATCTCCTCAGGACACAGCTGAGCCCCATTCCCAGCTGAAACCCTCAGGGCTGCCCAGGTGGCTGCTCCAGCTCTGCTCCCACAGAGCAGCCCCTGGCCACAGCAGGGAGCCTCCCTTGCCCCAGGTCACCTTTGGGAGCCGACAGGGAGAGTGTCAGGAAATGCTGGGCTCTATCCCAGCTCCCTCTGCCTCCCCCAAACATTCCCACCTCCTCCCGAGGGATGGGCACCAACCTGGAAATCCTGCATGGGCAGAGTGCAGCCTGGCAGCTCATGGCCTGGTGGGGTTGTTTTGGAGCTGCAGAGCACTCAGAGTGCTTTGCATGGAGTCTCTCAGTGTTGCAGGGTTAGAAAGCACTCCCCACCCAGCAGAGCAGCGACCTTGAGGGTTTGCAAGGGCCCAGACGGGGCGGCTGCCTCGGGAGTGCTCTGGCCTGGATCTTCCACCTGTCTGATGTACAGATCACATAGACACCCTTGCTCCACCCCACACATCTTCCTCCACCCCACACACACCCTTCCTCCACCCTACACACACCTCTCTCCACTCCACACACACCTTCCTTCACCATACACACAGCTTCCTCCACCCCACACACACCTCCCTTTACCCTACACACACCTTCCTCCACCCCACATACACCTTTGTCCATTCCACACACCTGCCTGTCCATGCTTTGGCCCTGATAAAAGAGCAGCATCTCTCGTTTTCATAAAAAATTGTTAAAACGTTTAAAAAGTTTAAAAAAGGAGTTAAGCTGGATTTGAAGGTTTTAGCCCCAGGATGAACTACCTGCCTGTCAGCACTGAGCCCTGGTTTGTGGGACAGGTGAGCTGGGAGGGCTGAGCTGCTCTGGGGTGTGATGAGCTTCACCTCATCTCAGCTGTGTCAGTGATGCAGGTGCTGCAGCTGGGGGAGCAGAGCCTGCACCTGCAGCAGAGCCTGCATCCTGGCAGCAGAACCTGCACCTGCAGCAGAATCTGCACCTGCAGCAGAACCGGCATCCTGGCAGCAGCCCCTCCTCAGGGACAGGCACAGCAGGCACCAGTCCAGCCATAAACAGCACAGTCCAGGCACCTCCCCAGCCCAGCCTGTGGCTTTGTTCTTTCCCCGTTTCCTGCTCAGCCCTGGTCCCACAGCAGAGCCCCGAGCCTGCTCTGGGGACACGGTGGGAGCAGCAGTCCCTGCTCTTTGGCAGCTCAGAGCTCCCTCAGCGCTCCCAGGCTCCTCAGTGGGGCCGTGGCTGCTGGGAGCCAGGGCAGGGCTGGGGCAATACCTGGAAAATCCCACATTTGCTGAGTCTGGGGGCAGCTGAGAGGAGACAGAAAAGGCAGCACCAGGACCCCAGGGAGGCTGGGGGAGGTTTTTGGGAGGCAGGAGCGGGGCTGGGAGAATGGGGCCATGCCTGTGGCCTGACCCCAGGAGGGGTGAACGCCCTGGCCGTGTTTGTGAACCCTGGCTGATCCCAGAGCTGCCCCTGGACTTTGGCTCCTGGGCCAGCGGAACAGAAGGTGTTGCACTGATGGCCTTGTCCCCTGCCAACACCCCTGGCCACCGCTTTCCCCAGGCCAGCTGGAAATGGGAGCACCCCTCTGCTTCCTCAGGCAGCTTCCCCTGGGATGAACCCTGCTGGCTCCAGGCTCAGGGAATGCAGTCTGGGTCTCTGGAGACCACAGTGTGGCAGGAGGAGCGTGGCCTTGTCCTTGTGCCCAGGGCAGGGAAACGCTGAGCACCACAGGAGTGCTGGGATCAAACCCTGCAAACACAAACACATCAAACACCTCAAACACATCCAACACATCCCTGCCGTGGTGCCCAGCAGAGCAAGGAGGGACAGGGACAGGGCACCAGGTCCCTTTGCCAGCTCACCTGTGCAGCTCACCTGGAGCAGGGACAGGGACAGGGCACCAGGTCCCTTTGCCAGCTCACCTGCAGAAGCCGTTTCGGTGCTGCCACCAGCCGGAGGCAGAGCCCAGAGCTCTCACCTGCCCAGGGCCCCTCCCCACCTCCTGCACGGGCTCTGCAGAGAGCTTTCCTCAGGGTGATGTTTTCTCCCTAGTTATTTGGGGTTTTTTCCCTTAACAGCAGCTCCTGGCTTAGCTTTTATTAATGAATATTGCGGCTCAGAGCATTTGGGAAATATCCCAGACTCCGGGACTGCTTTGGGAAGAGCAATGGAACAGCAAAAGCCCAGGGAAGGGAACAGAGCAGCGAGTATTGGATGTTTCTGTGTTGTTTTAGGAGGAGCCTCGGCTGCTCTGTTACTGTAAGGCCAGGAATTGGGGTCCATCCATCTGCTTCCTAATGCCCAAGCCACACTGAAATAAATAATTCAGCAGCTCAGGGTGTGGATGTGGAGAGGAATCTCTTTAACATTCCCTGCAGAGCTCCTGAGCTTCCTTGACTCCTTGCCAGGGCAGGACAGGGACCCTTTGAGGTCACAGCACAGGAGGACCTGCACAGGGGGACTCGCTGCAGACTGCAGGCAATAAAACCAAATAGCCCAATAAAAGCAAAGAGTGTCTTCAGGAAAAGCCAGGTGCAGAGAACACAGCTCCATCCACAGCAAACAACTTCCTGCAGACAGAAACCCCACGGATTTATTCCCTGTGAGCAAGGAAACCCAGACTCCGACAGGGGGCCTGACAGGCCCACACGGCTGGTCTGAGGCACACAAACATCCCCAGAGACCCTTCCCAGCCCGGAGAGGGCAGCAGTCACCTGTTCATGGCTCTGAAATCCTCCAGGAAACACATCCTGCTCCTGTGCCCCAGGAACAGAGCCTGCAGGTCACCCTGGGATCTGCTCTGAAACTGGAAGTGCAGAACTGGTCCTTCCAGTCACAGGGGCAGAGGCTGGGCCTCCGTCCCGAACTGATCCTGCAGAGCAAACCCCACACTTGCTGCTGAGCTGGTGACATCACAGGGACAAGATGGAAATGGAAATTCTGCCCCCAGGCTCAGCTTTTGCAGCACTGCCACCCAGGGAAGGTCCAGCAAACGCTGCCCCAGAGGCTCCTTCCTCTGCCCAGACACCAGGCTGGCATTTGCATCCCCCTGCAGCCACCAAATGGATAAAAACATCTTTGTCCCTCTGGGACAGCAGCAATCAGCCCCCACCCCAGCACCCCCAGGAAAACAGGGATGTGACAGTCACAGCACAGGTAAAGAGCACAACTTTTACTTTATAAAAAAGACCAAACCACAACATTTAAGGCCAATGAGTGCAAAAGAACCCCACAAGACACCAGGGGTGATCCAGCTTCAGGGACCATCGAGCTGACAGTCTTCCTCAGTGAGTTTTTGGGGGGCTTGGGTTTTTTTTGCTGGTTTAATCCACACACACTCACTCCTCACAGCCAGACTAGACATTAAAAATGTGTATTTGCTCGTTGCAAGTCCAGCTCACCCCTTGTCTCCAAAGCACAGCCCACAGAGCTGTGTCAGTGACACCTCAGCACACAGCTTGCAGGAAACTTGTCCAAATAACAATGTACAAACCCCTGAGAGGCAGGAGCCAAGCAGGTCCCTCAGGATGGGCAGCACTGGCAAGGAGGTGACCTCACACAGCTGCCCTGGGAGTCCCAGCCTGGCCTTGCCTCAAGTCTTTCCCTTGTATAAACCTGATTTCTCATAAATCAACAGCTCTAAACACAAAGCAGGGAGGGGAAGCCAAATCCAAGGCTCAGTCTCTTCCCTTAATCTTCAAAATATCTCTGTCAGTGTCTCCAGGTGTGGTCTCAGTAATGCCCCTGACTTCTGGAAGCACACTCTGAACAAAGCCAGTGGTTTACCAAACCAGGCTCTGACAGGGACTGGCATTTCAAAAGGTTTTGGCCTTTTAAAGAGAGCTTGTGAGAGGAATTAAATCCTTCCTCCCTGCCCAAACCTCTGAAGAGCAACCACAGGCTGTAAAATAAAGGCACATTTCAGTTCAATAAAGGCACATTTCAGTTCAATTAAGGCACATCTCAGTTCAATTAAGGCACATTCCAGTCCAACTGAGGCACAAAACCATGGTCCACACCAAAGCCTGGGGCCTGTCTGGACTTCCCTCTCCCCAAAATCCAGTGGATGTGTTTATCCTACGGCTGGCAGATTCAGTGAAGTGTTTTCTGTCATGTCCAACGGCACCCACATCTCCAGACCATCCCATGGCTTGCTGTGTCCACTGTGACAAACAACCAGGTGGCAACAGCACAGATGCAGCTCCCTCCTGCTGCAGCCCTCAAGGCCACCTGGCACTGTGCCCTGGGGACAGCAGGGCCATCTCCTGCCTCCCCTGCTTGCTGCAGGTGCTGAGTGCCAGCAGTGCCTCCCAAACCCTCTGCAGACTCTCAGGGGCCTTTCCTTTTGAAACAAACCACTGGCAAGGGATTTTCTAGCAGAACAGTCAAACATTGTGAACCACAAAAGGTTAGGAGTGAATCAAGTGTTCCCCTGACCTGCACAGTCCTGCCCCAGGCTGTCCCAGGAGGGCTGGGCAGGGGAGGGAGGCAGAGCTGCTGGTGCCAGGGGGTCTCCCCAGGATGCCCAGCAGGCTGGCAGAGCTGATCCCCACGCTCTGCCCAAGCAGGGCCAGCCCAGCAGCCACCCCAGCACTGGCCCAGCAGCAGAGCCAAGGGGCCACAGGTGAAATGAGCCCCACAAACCTGAACCTCACAAGGCAGCGAGGAGGTGACACAAGGGTCAGCAGGGAAAGGCAGATCTGGCTACTGAAAACACCATGGGTAGAGGATTTTGGGGTTGTGGGACCAACAGAGGCACTTTAAATAGAGATTTGGGTCCGTCCAGGGCAGGATGTCAGGCTGCACCTCCCCCTCAGCACCAGCACAGACACCACACCTCACTCCCTGTCCAGGCTCACTCAGGAAGCAGGAACTGCAGCACAGGTGCCCAGAACAGGGAAAGGGCTGGAGTAAATGTGATTTACAGAATCACAGAGGCACTTCTGCTACTTCCTTGTCCATCTTCTCCTCCCTGGGCACACATTCCATCTCCAAGTTCATTAGCTCCAGTTTGCTTCCTTGATTGTCCAAAAAAAATAAAATATCCAGTGAAATTCAGATGGCAGGAGGCATCTGGCCTCAGTAAGGATCAGGGTAGACTGGGAAAAGAAAATCAAATGTGGCACAGCACAGTCCAGGTGGAAAGAGCAGGATTGTGACTGCAGCAGAGCCCTGGAGCCTCCCTGCTGCTCAGAGCCTTTAACAGTACACCTGGAGCAGAGGAGCCCCAGACGAGTCAGTCTCTGTGTCCTGGAAAGAGGAATCTCTGCTGGTTGGAGAGCCTTGGGAGGAAAGAGAACAGACATTAGCCCAGGGCAAGCACAGCAGCCTGGCACTGGGGAAGGAGCTGCCACAAAAGCCTTTGTGTACCATGAGGGAGGAGAAAGGCACACAGAGCCACGGCAGGGATCAGCCCTGTCCCAGGACAGAGCTGCTGTGCAGGAGGAAACTTGTCCTGTTCCCCTGGGCTGCTCCTGGCGAGGATCAGAGCTCGGGGCACTCCTGCCTGCTCCCCTTTTGCACAGTTCCTCTTGCTCCCAGTCTCACCCAGCTGTGACCTCTGGCAGGCACACCCCAAACACCGCCCCAAACTCTGTCAGAGAGAGACTGCAAGCTCTCAGGCCAGGTCCTGTGCAAGGACAAGGATTGCCAGTCTTGGGTTTCACCCCTGTTCAGAAAGATCCACCAACCCTGGGAGTGTCTGAGCTCCATCACTCCCAAATCCCAGGAGGACTGAGGGGAGCCTGAGGAGCAGGGTGAGGACATGACACAGGGGAGGCTCAGGGTGAGGAGATGACACAGGAGGGGCTCAGAGTGAGGACAGGGAGCAGGGGAAGCTCAGGATAAGGACGTGGAGCAGGAGAGGCTCAGGGTGAGGACAGGGAGCAGGGGCTCAGGATAAGGATGTGGAGCAGGGCTCAGGGCTCCCAGGGGTGTCACCTGCACTGCTGTGCCTCCTCATGTTCCTGGCCATCACATCCGCCGGCGTCTCCTCCGAAATCTGCACGGCCAGCTCTGCAAGGAGAACCAAGAGGGCCTGAGACAGGGATGAGGTAAAGGATGAGTCAGCAGCGAGGATCCCTGGCAGGGAGCAGCCTCAGGGAGCAGGAGAGGCACAGGCTGATTCCTGCCTTGCTTCTGCCACTGCCCAGGCTGAGCTGGGAGTCCTTAAACGCCAGAGCAGCTCTGCTAATCTGGGAAGCACAACTCCCACACGGCTCCCTCTGCTACTTCTGGATGTCCCCTTGTCCCCCACACTCAGCTTTTCAAGGTTCTTCTGGAACAAGCTCTGTTATAACCTGCTCTGCAGCTCAGACACGTGAGGCTGCTCCCACAGGCAGGAAGGAGCAGGAGGCTCTGGTGCTGAGAGCAGCCCTTCCATCCCTGAGCAGGGACAGACTGCGTGGGGAGTTCTGGGGACACACTGACAGCCCTTCCCTCCTGAGCAGGGACATTCCCTGTGTGGGGAGTTCTGGGGACACACTGACAGCCCTTCCCTCCTGAGCAGGGACATTCCCTGTGTGGGGAGCTCTGGGGACACACTGCCACTGCACTAAGGCTGGCACTAGCCAGGCAGCACAGAGCCAGCTGAGTAACTGGACATCCTCTGGCACAAGCAGCTCGTCTGGTCCTACCAGTTCAGTTTGACTCACAGATTTTCTGCCTCCCTTAGATGAGCACAGGCAGCAGCAGCACCAAACCCTCCCATGGCTCAGCACAAACCTCACGGGCAAGGAAAGACAGGCTCGAGAAAGCCACAGCACAGGAGGGTGAGAAGCAGAGCTCTCCACAGGGACCCCAGTGACACGGCAGGAGAGCAACCCCGCTGGGGACAGAGCAGCTTCCAGCCCCACATCTCCATGGCCCTGACAACACAGCCCCCAGGGACCCCAGGGACCCACAGCGACCCCCAGGGACCCCCAAGGACCCCCCAGGGATCTCCCCTAGCGACCCCAGGGACTTGCAGAGAACCCCCTAGCAATCCCCAGGGGCCTCCAGTGACCCCCTAGGGACCCACAGGGACCACCCCAGGGACCCCACAGGGACCCCCCCTAGTGACTCAGGGAGCCCGTACCGTCCTGGCTGGTGAGCATGGACTCCAGCATGGTCTCGTTGCCGCTGTCGGGCGCGTTGCCCCGGCCGGATCTGTCCTCATGGCCGGGGCTGCAGATGTGGGGCCGCACGCGGCTCTTGCGGGTGCTGATGCGGATGATGCCCCGCACCAGCCGGCACTCGGCGTCCTGCTCGTCCAGGTTGTAGTCCTGGGTGATGCTGTTAATGAGGTCTGAGATCTTGTTGGTCTTCTCCAGGAAGACGGTGTCCGAGGTGCACTTGGCCAGCTCGTCGATCTGGTGCACGCTGAAGAGCTCCGTCAGCTTCTTGAAGATGAGCACGTCGATCTGCCTGCTGGACATGGAGCCGTTCAGCTCGCTGATGTCCACGTCCGACTCGTGGAAGGAGTAATACTCCTCCGAGCTCCTGTGGCTGCTGGGCAGAGGTGGCTTCTCCATGCTGTTCCTGAAGGGCTTCTCCAGCAGCTCCTTGCAGCAGGAGTCAGACTCCAGGTGGTGGTTGGGGCTCCTGTTTGGATAGACAGGGATGCCCTTCAGCTTCACGTCTGGGTAACTGAAACTGCTGCCCATGCTGGACTTTTTGATCTGGTTCCCGTTCTTCTCAGCAGGAGAGGTGTTGGCGGGGCTGTTCGGGAACCGCCCGTTGTAGTCGCCGTTCTTCCCCTCATCCGCGGAGGTCTCGGCAGGCCCCGGGTAGGGAATGCAGACACTGCAGTCCTGGAAGCAGCCCCCACATGTCACTATGCAGCAGAAAACAGCCTTGTACGTGTTCCAGGCCTGAGACAGGGCAGAGCAACAGGAGCTGTGGCTCGGGGGAGCCTCGGCCGTGCCAGAGATGAAGGTGATGGTCTCTGCCTCGCGGCCGTTGGAGTCCTTGAGCTCGGCCTTGCGCCCCTTCCTGTCCCGCATCTGCTGCGCTCTGCTGCGGCCGCCCGCCGCCTCGGGCGTGGAGCCCCCGAACACCTCCAGGCTGACATCCGTGTCCCTCGTGTCCCTGCTGTCCCTGGCTGCCCGGGCCCTCAGGGGCACGGCCTCCTGGCAGGGCTGCTCCCGCGGCCGGCCCAGCTCGGCGGGCAGGCGGCTCCTCCTGCCCAGCATGGCTCAGCACCTGCACGACAGGGAGAGTGAGGTCACAGCCCCACCTCAGCACAGCCCACCTCAGCCAGCTCACAGCCACGCAGCACTGCCGTGGTTTACGAGGATATTTCACATCAAGACTCGCTGCAGTGGTTCTGGTTTGCCAATTCGAATTTTTTTTTTGTTGTGAGATAGGGTTAGGAGGAAGGCAAAACAGGTTGAACTTTAAATGGTATAAAGAAAAACTCTATAACTAGAAACGGTAAGAAAAAAAATACAACTCGGAATAAAACTTTTAGAATGCTCCTCCTCCCCCTACACTCTTCTTGTCTAGTGCAAGAGAGACTTGCCCAGATCTCGACAGATAAGAATTTCAGAAAATCTTCACAAAGCACCACACTCACGCTGTTCTCACTCAGGACCACGCTCCAGGGTTCGCCCACCACCCAAGCTCTGCTGCTCCCTTTGGGCAGATGCTCAAACCAGAAGAGAGATGCTTTAAAAGGGCTATTTTCAGACATCAAAATCCCTGTAACCTTCAGAAGAGTTTCCTGCACGCAGCTGGAAGAGCAGTCAGCTCCAGAGCAATAAAGGAGCAGCACAGCTGGAGGTGGAGCCACTGAAGGGCTCCAGAGGGAAAGTATCTTTTTTTAAACAACTTCCCTTTGTCTTGCATTCCTTGGGATTAGGCTGGGCCCTGACAGCACTCATCCATTTCCAAACACATGTGCCCAGGAGGAGATGACAAGCAATCCATCATGATGCAAGCTGCCGATTCCAGCTCCACGTTATTTGCTGCTATTTCAATTTGGAGGATTTAGCAATGACAGCATTACCAACACTAATGATTTTTGCCAGTCATGCTAAGGCTGGGTGATGTCAAAGAGTTCCCCACGAAAACCCGATGTCTTCATCTGGATTAAGGAGAAGATCTTGCCAAGGAGTGACAAGCACATGAACGCTCCCTATTTTCAATCTTTTTGTTATTTTTGCTGTTAAAGCTCAGCACGAGCAAAGCCAGGTCAGGGCTGTCACTCCACTCCTACTGCTCTGCCTTTATCCCAGGCTGTGGTGGGTCCTGAAATTCTCCATGGTTTCCAGGCTTCTTGGCCAACGCTGCTTTCACCTCCAAGAGATCCTTTTAAATACTAATTAGGGTAATTAATAAGCAGCGAGAGCCCAGCCGTAGTTTAAGTGTTTTAGGGCTGTCCTTGTTGCTTTGCTATAGACTTTGTATAGGACACCTCAAGCATGAATAAATAAATCTGTCAGACTTTGTTAGAACTCTGCCTCTTTTTCTCTGGTTTTTAAACCAACAGTCAAATTTTCCCCACAAAGGAACAGGCCCAGACTGAAAGCCAGGCAGTTACAGCACACCACTGCTTTCCAGGAATATTTTGGCTCTGTTACCTTATGAAAATTCATCCCAGGAGCTCCTTTTGCACATTCCTGGGCAATATGCAGAATAAAAGCCCCAGATGCTCCAATTTCAGTGCTGAGCAAGCAGAGCTCCCTCCCCTCAGCATCACTGGAGAGGTTTGATTTCTTTCACTTCAAAACAAGCAGGGGGGTTTTCCCCTCAACTTCCACATTTTTGCAAGGCAGTTCAAAATTTAAAAACAGACTGAAAAAAACATGAAATGAAATCAAAACGTTTGAGCTGAACTGGGAACTGCTCACTGGGACGTTTCTTTTCATTCCCATTGAGAGACAACATCTGCATCCTTCATATAACAAGAGACAATATCCTGAGATCTCAGAGCACCTGGGACAGAGAGCAGCATTATCCCAGCTCTGAGGAAAGGACCTGCAGGCACAGGTGTCACAGACACCTCTGGGCTCACCCTCTCCCATCACAGCTCACGTTTTTGGGAAATGTGAGCATGGAAAAGCTCCTCAGGAGCACAGCAGGACACAGCTCCCCCAGCACAGGAACAGACTGGACCAGAACTCTCAGTCAGAAATAAAGGCTCAGAGCAAAATGCACATCCAGGTGTCACTCACACAATGGCTGGGAGCTTCCTCTGCTCTCACACAGGCACCACGAGTGACTGGAGAAGATCCCTCTGGAGAGCCTCAGCATCTGCTCCAGAGCAGCCAGCAAGGATCCACAAAGGGTTTGCAGGACTCAGGGTTAGCCAGGGTCTAAGATCTTCATTGTTCAGAGGGAGGGATTTCCTTGGAAAGTTTTAAAAAGCTCCGTTAAGTTGTGAATCTCCTGAACAACGTCACATCCACTTGCCCATAACCACGCTGCTGATGTTGATGGCAGCTAGGGAACATCTCCTAAATTCAGGAGACAGCATTCACACACTGACACAGCTTCTCTGAACTCTGTGCAGAGGTGTGAGGTGTCCTAAGGAGCCTTGGCAGGAGCTGGAGGTGAAGCTCTTGTTCCCACCTGCTCTGCTGGCAGGGGATGGAGATCCTGACCCAGAGCAAACGTGGGTCCAGCATCCTCCCCGTGCACCCCTGGGATCCTGCAGCTTCTCTCCCTCCCAGCTATTTGGGATACAAACAACCAGCTGACAGCCAGGGCTCCAGCACGGGGCAGGCAAACTAACTTCGACCCTTTTCCCTCCCAAAGAAAAAGGAAGGAAAAGGGGAGACCCAGCTGGGCACCAAACAGAGCCCCCTCTGCCCACCCCGCGCCCCACCAAGTCCTGCACGGGATTTTTGGGGAGAGGAGAAGCTGGGTGGGACAGCAGGGAACAGAACCATCCCAGCCCGTCCTGCTCTGCACAGGCTCCCACCGCGCCCCCTCCTCTTTTTCCGGCCCTGGGAAACAGAGCCGAGCCCAGGGAGACGCGAAGGGCCCGGGAAAGCTCCGAGAGACACCA
>VRYO01001760.1:396849-406920 GCA_009812075.1 Sialia sialis | reverse complement strand
GGACAGGGACCGGCACCGGCTCCGCTCCGGCCCTTCCTCCCTGGAGAGGCGATCCCAGCCCCGCGCAGCCCTGGAGAGTGGGAATTGCCCCCTGGCCGTGTTTCCATCTTCCCCCTCCCTCACCCCTGGGACAAGCGGCCTTGAGCTTCATCCCAGTTCAGGAGTGCTGAGAAATGCCCCTAAATCCCGTATTTCCAGTTCTGTTCCGCTGTGGCTGCCAGCTGGGGGATGCTGCAGGTAGAAATGGATGGAAGTTCACCCTGGGGGGATTCCAGGCCTCAAACCCTCCCCACAGCACCTGGCTGCTCCGTGCTCGCCTTGCTGTGTTAAGCTGCTCTTGGTCCACTTCTCTCTTCCCCGCTAAAGCTCTTTAAGTCACTGATCTCGTTAAACCTCAGCAATCGGGTTGTTTTGCCCTGCAAGTTAATGTGCCTAATTCCTGTCCCTGTGCCCACAGGGGCTGCACCAGCCCAGCCCAGCTCCCCCTGCTCTTCCCCTGCCTGGTCGAGGACAGGGGTTCCTAAAACCTTTCTCCCTCCAGGAATGCCAGGCTGGAGCTGGGCACTGCCCAGCCACGATTTTCCAGGGTTCAGGTGTCCCTGCCTGTCACCTCCTGCCGGGGCTGGCTGGGCACAGAGCAGAGTCTCTATTTCGGTGCTGGCTGTCCTAATCCCATCCCAGCCCCTGCCCGTGCCCGGCTGCTCCTCCCCAGAGCCCGCAGGTGCTCCCGGGCTCTGCAGGGTTCCTCTCCTGTGTCCCAGCACTGGGAATGATCCCCCTGCTCCTCCCCAGAGCCATCCTGGGACCTGCACCTGCCCCTTCCCACAGCGCCAGCGCTTCCCTGCACCCACAGCAGCCAAATCTGCGGATTGGCAAATCCTGGGGAGGGCAGAGCAGTGAGGAATGGTCCCCAAAATAGCTCCATGACGTGTGCAGCAAAGGGCAAGGGGCTGCTGAGGGGTTCTGCCGTGCTGGCTGTCCCATCTCCTGCTGGCAGATCACACAATGTCTGTAATTGATAATGAGCATTTAAAATGGAATATAGGAAATGGAATGGGTAGAGATGAAGCCCAGCTCCCAACCTGCAGCCTCTCAGGGACCCCTCCTCTGTCCCTGCTGGTCCCCAGCAATCTGAGGTGACAGGAGCCCTGTAACCTGACCACGCCTCATTAAGAGGTTTAACAAGATTAATTGCAAAAGCAGCAGTTATTGCTCGCACCCTTCCCTCGGGAGGATCCAGAAATCCCTGGGCTCTGGGGTGTTGGTGAGGATTTCCTAAAAACTGCAGCATAATCCTCAGAGTGGACAGATTTGGGGTTTTGGGGTTTCTTTTCCGGACACACAGCTCCAGGTTTCCACCTGTCCCAGTTCCAGGTGCTCGTCCTTCCCTGGCTGCTGTGGGTGGCACCAAGCCCTCGGTGTCCCCAGCCCCAGTGCTCCCAGTCACTGCGGGAGACAAGGATTTCAGTAAAAAAACCCGAATTTTTCCACCCTTCTGCTGTTCGCAGTTGGGTTTTGTTCAACCAGCGAAGTTCATTCAGAAGAGCTAAAAATGAGGGATTTGGGTTGTTTGAGTGATCCCAGTGCAAGGATCGCACTGGGAAGGGAGGGAGGGCTGTCCCCGTGCCATGGGGTGAGGGACATGGATGGGAACAGCCCCAGGCACAGCCCCGAGCCCCTCACCCCCCACGGGACCTCCGAGTGCCACCGGCGATGTCCCCGGGCCGTGCCGGGCCCGGCGCTGACGCTGGCGACTAAATCTGTCGGTGACAGGCAGGAAAGGAATCCAGGGAGCAGAGCCAGGCTCAGGCTCCTCTCGGCGCTCCCCGCCTCGCCTCTTATGGAGAGGAGCAGGAGGGAAGAGGGGCCGGGAGCAGCTCCCGTTATGGAGAACCCTGGGGAAGCCCTGGCTCGCCCGGCGGGGCACGGGGGGAGCGGCGTGCTCGGGACATGCCACCCCTCTGGGGACAGCAGTGATACTCCAGCAGTGCTGCCGAGGGGTCCTGCCCTCCCCGAGCAGCCCCAGAGCCGCTGTGATCCCCCCACAATAAAGGGATTTAAATCTGACCTTAGACCTTACCCTGTCCTGGAGAGGAGGAGGAGGAGGAGGAGGAGGAGGAGGAGGAAGAGCTCACAGCAGGCACTGGTGCCCTGTTGGGAGCAGCCAGGCCGTGGCCTTGGCCTCACCCCGGGGCTTTCCGTGCCCTAATTCCCAATTAGCGCTGACCCCGGTGCCCCAGTTGCTCGCCCTGTGCCGAGGCAGGAGCAGGAGGAGCTGGGGAGCTCAGGAGCTCTTTGGGGTCCCGGGGTGGGGGGGAGGCTCAGGGGGCTCAGGGCTGGTGCTCAGCCCTTCCAAGAGAGCCTGGGCAGGTGGGGACCCTCCGGAGCTGGGAGGTGGCTGCAGCAGCATCGGGGGATGTCACCGCCCCGGGGGTGCCAGAGCTGGAGGATTTCCAGGGCAGGACGCTCTCACTATAAAAGTGAGGAACAAAGGGGCTTTAAAGTGACACAGACACAAGGAAAAGCCTCAGGAGGTGAACCTGGGGAAGTGAAATGATGGATGGGATCCCCCAGGTGGGCTGCCACTGGGAGGGACAATGGCATCACTGAGGGGGGACATCCCACGTGCAACACCTGATTCGGGGCTGTCAACGCTGCTCAGCCTCACACGCAGGTCTGGGGGCAGATCTGGGGTCTTTGAGATTCTCTAGGACAGACAGCAGGCCACAGCCAGGCACGGGACAGTCCCACCTGCCCCTCATGTCCAGAGGGATTTTCTGAGCCCATCCAAGAGCAATTCCCCTTCTGGGCTGCAAATTGAAACCCATGAGTGCAAACCCAGAGGTCCAGAACCCTATGAGCTCAGCCCAGCGCCAGGCCGGGCACAGCTGAGCCCCCACGGCCGGGTCCAGCTCCCTGGGAACCTCCCCCTGCAGCCAGGGAAGCAAACCCTGCTCTTTCCCACGTGCTGTCGTGCTGGACAAATATTTGTTTTGGAAAGCCTGCCGTGCCCGAGCCCTGCAGCCAAGGCCGGCCCTGGCACCAAGGCTGCTCACAGGGACAGATCCTGCTCCCACCAAACCCTTGCCCTGCAGGAGCAGCCCGGGGCTCCTTCCAGGGGTGATCCCTGGAGATCTGCACCTTCCCCGGGGCAGGAGGAGCTGCCACAGCGGGGTTTGGGGGCTCTGAGGAGGGGATCCCCCGCTGGGGCACTCCACAGTGAGAATTCACCCCGGCAGGGGCAGGGGCAGGGTCAGCGCCCCATCCCGGCACTGGCAGTGGGGACAGGCACGGGGTGCTCAAGGATGTTTGATGTCCAGCCCCCCAAAATCCTCGGGACAGGCTGGGGATGCACCTGCAGAGAGAAAAGCCCTGGGAAGCTTTGGAAGTGTCGGAGGGAAATCCCAGCGCTCCTGCGCGATTTTACCACCTCTCCTGGCCTCAGGAAATGCGCTTTTGGCAGCGGGAGCACCGGAGGGGGGATCCGGGCCCGGGGGTCCCCGGGACAGGAATTCGGGCGCTCCCCAGCCCTGGCCCCCGCAGCGCCAGGCCCGGGACACTGCTCTTTGTTTCGAGAATAAAGTTAGCGCTGTTACTCAGCCTGTCGCTATTCCAGCAATTCCTGCCTCCACTTTCGCTCGGCAGCGGGAAACATTCCTGCCCGGGGACTGCCAAGAGAAATACCGGGGGGACACGCGGGGACGGGGATGGCAGGGCCGTGGTGGCAGAGATGGCCGTGGTGGCAGGGAGGGATGGCTCTGGTGGCAGGGAGGGATGGCTCTGGGACCGCGGCCTCCCGGCTCTGGACATCGTCCCCTTTACATCCCATAAAAACCCGTCCCCACGGGGAGCACCAGCATCCCCTCAGCAGCAAAGCTTTGGTCCCTTGGGTGACCGAACAGCAGCCAGGGGTGCGGGGACAAGGCGTGTCCCCTCCGCGTGTCCCCGAGGTGAAGCTGTGTCCCCTGGTGCCACCGATTTCCATGGAAAGTTTTGCTGCTGCCAGCGGGGCTCCCACGCGGAGCCCGGGGTTTATTTTCGCTGCCTGTTTTCAGCTCTTTGCCCTGCGATAGCAGAGCCGTGCCGAGGTCCCCGCGTCCCCAGGAGCTGCCGTGTCCTTGGGCTATCGCTGCCCCTGGAAAGCGGCGGCTGCTCTGATAACCCCGCTCCGAGGGGGGAGCAGCTGCGGCCAAATCCCACACACGGCCCCCTCCTGCTACTGGGGAGCCCTGCCGAGCTCCCAGCTCCCGGCCCGGCCCGCAATCCCGGCCCGCAACGGCTGGGGCTGCGGGACACACGGACAGCCGGGGCTGGATCCTCCTCCGGCCTTTCTCGGGGTTGGCTCCTCTCCCCTCCGCTCCCTGTGCCCCCGGGGAGATGCTGGCACTGCATCCTCACCCAGAGAGAGAAACCCCAGAGAGCAGAAACCCCTGAACATCCCTGTGAGCACCAAACCCGACAATTCCAGCCCCAAACCCCGGCAATTCCTGCACCAAAACCCGGCAATTCCGGCACCAACAAACCCCGGCAATTCCTGCACCAAAACCCGGCAATTCCTGCACCAAAACCCGGCAATTCTGGCCCCAAACCCCGGCAATTCCAGCACCAAAACCCGGCAATTCCAGCACCAAAACCCGGCAATTCCGGCCCCAAACCCCGGCAATTCCAGCACCAAAACCCGGCAATTCCGGCCCCGTCCCTGCAGCTCCAGCCCCATCCCGGCAATTCCATTTCCCAGTGCCAGAGAGGCCGGGGCAGCTCAGCCGTTCTTGGGGCTCCGCGCTACAGTGCCCAGCCCAGGAACAAAGGGAGGACAGGACCGAGGCTGGGAACGTCCTTTCCCAGCCCCAGGGACATTAAACAAACCCCGAAAGTCCATTCTCCCCTTGTCAGCCCCAAGGTTGATCTACAGCCCGGTGCAGCAGATGGAAAAATTCCCGTGTGGGTTTTGGATCAGGTCCTGCTCCTTTGGATCCTGCTCCTTTCTGGGGAGCTCCAAAGAGCTCAGCTCATCCTCCAGAGCCCTCCGAAGGGAACACAGGGGTCTGCTCTCCCCACTCCCTTCTTCCTGAGAGCTCTTCAATCCTTCCTGAGCCACAGATCTGCTCACTAGCCTGGGAACTTCCTGAATTTAAACCTCAGCTGCACCCAGAGCTCCCAGAATCTCAACCCTCTGAGCTGCCATCACCTGCTCTGCTTTCAGCCCAGGATTTTAACCCAAATCCACGCTTTCTGCCAGTTTCAGCCAAGATGAAGTTGTATTTCCACTCAAGAAGAGCTGCTGAGAGATTTGCAGCAAAACAGGACAAGTGGGAGAAAGGAGGATGGCTTTGAACTTGAGAAGGTTTAGATCGGATTTTAGAAGAAATTCCTCCCTGTGGTAGTGATGAGGTCCTGGCACAGGTTACCCACCGCAATAAAAAGTTCTTTAAGGTCCCTTCCAACCCAAACCGTTCCCAAAACCTTGTGTTGTATTTAGGCTCTGCCATGTGGCACCTCCTGACACCCCTTTACAGCTGAGAACATCCCCCAAAGTCCTGCCCAGGGCCTAGGGGGCAGGGGGAACCCTGCCCGAGCAGGAGGGAGGGAAGGGAAGGAGGTGACGGGGCTAATGAGGAGGGATTTCCTTAATTACGGGCTAACGCCGGTAATCGCGGCTTGCCGGGGTTTAGGGAGCGCCGGCTGGGGATGAGCCTTCCTCCCGCCCACGGGCTGCTGAGTGAGGAGAGCTGAGCCGGGGAGCAGAGCAGCTCCCCGCCTGCCCACAGACACCACAGACACGGCCTGGCACCCAAAACCCTGAGCAGCCTCCCCAGAACCCACCAGCACCTGCAGCACCCGGCCTGGGTTCAGGAGCCGGCTCCTGCTGTGGGTTCCGCTCTTCCCTGGGGCTGGGGGAGCTGCTGGAGCCGCCAAGGGACCCTCACAGGGAGCAATTCATCCCTCATGTCCAACCCACCCCTGCCCTCTGGCAGTTTGAGGCCATTCTCTCTTGTCCTGGCACTCCAGGCCCTTGTCCCAAGTCCTTCTCCAGCTCTGCTGGAGCCCCTTTAGGCGCTGGAATGGGCTCTAAGGTTTCCCCAGAGCGTTCTCTTCTCCAGGCTGAACACCTTCAGCTCTCCAGCCTGGATTCAAAGCAGAGGGGTTCCAGCTCTTTGAACGTCTCTGTGGCCCCATCTGGGCTCGTTCCAGCAGCTCCACATCCTCCTGATGCTGATCCCCAGCCCTGCAGGTGGAGTCTCACCTGAGTGGGGCACAGGGACAGATCCCCAGGCCCTGCTGCGTTCCCAGGCCCTGCTGAGCTTCTGACCCGCAGCAGCTCCGAGTCTCCTCCTCAGGGCTACTGCCATCCCGGGCTCTCCTGGCTCTCCGCACACCGGGATGGCCTCGGGGCGGGTGGGTCAGACCTAACTCAGCCTGCCTGGATAAAACAAATCATCAGCTCAATAACCACGGCGCAATTAGTGTCATTAGCAATGCACCATCTCCGATTCCCTGGGCATTAGTGGGGCGGAGGGCCCGGCCCCTCCCGGGCTGAGCTCAGCGCTGACGTGGGGCGCTCTGAGGATGCTCTTACTCAGTCGGCACGAGCCGGAGCAGCAGCACCTGTCCCAAACGAGCAGCTTGGCTTCAAAGGCTCCCTTCTTCCCTGGAAGGGCACGTTCCCAGAGCCTGCAGCTGCTGGGAGCGATCCCGGCTCCTCCATCCCTCCGTGTTCGTGGGGAAGGGCCGTGCCTGTCGGGCACAGTCCGGGGGTTTTGGTCTCTGATCTCAGCCCCGGGCAGAGCAGCTCCTTTGGAGGCGCCGATCCCTGCTGGAAAACCCCTCTGCCAGGGGGGATCGCCCCGGGGCTCGGCCTAGCCACCATGAGCTGAGGGAAGGAGGAGCAGGAGGACAAACTGGCTGAACTGGTCCCACTGGTGACATTTGGGAAGGGTGGCTGGTGCGTGGCATGCTAACCATTGTGTCCAGTCCTTGAGGAATGCGCGCAGGATGCGCAGGGCAGCCGCGCTGCGGTGACTCACGGCACGGACACGCGGATCCAGCCGCGATTTCAGCACAGCGCTCCTGTAATTGCACATTAGCGCAGGGATGCTGCAGGTAATCGGCTGTTCCAGGCACGCCGGGGCGGGGGGAAGGGAGCAGGGCTGGAGGGGTGTCCGTGCCTCCAGCCCCTCCTGGGATTACAAGGCACAAATGTAGGGCACGAAACAGCCCGGGGAGCGCTGGCTTCCCCTTGGAAGGCAGGGTGACACTGCTCCAGCGAGCCCGGGCTGCGACAGCAGCGAGATAAGGAGGGTAAACACCTGGTGGTGGAGAGGGCAAGGATCAACCACCCCAGCAGCCGGGGCTGCGTCCCCGTCACGGGAACGGCTGCGGAGACACCCGAGCTGCTGGCGGGGAAAGCTGGCGGTGAAAACGCGAGTTCTCACCTGCACACACAGATAACACCCGACATCTCACACTCTGACATCCCACACCCTCAGATCTCACATCTCACACCCTCACATCATCACATCCCGCACCCTCACATCCCGCACCGCCCTGAGCCTCCCCGGGCGCCGCTCCAGCCTCCCACAGGCTTCAGAGCCACGGTCCCACCCTGGGGATGTCACCGGGGGACAGGAGGGCAGGGACATTCCGGGCCGGGGGACAGCAGAACAAGGACACCCCGGCGCGGGGGACAGCAGGACAAGGACACCCCGTCCTTGACTCCCTTGTGCAACACCTCCAGGCTGGGTGACGAGGCAATTGATTTCTCTTCCTCCTTTCCTCAGGAAACGCCTCTGCCGTGGCTGTCAATCACTGCCCGGAACACCTCGGGATGCCAGCGGAGGATTTCAATCCAATTTGTCAGAGCCATCGTGTTTCTACAAGCTGGAATGCGTGTCCGGGCTCGGGATCCGCCCCAGCGAGGGAGCACAAACCAGCGGCACCTTCCAGGCCGGCCACGTGCGGTTCCTGCTGCGAGGAAGGGGAGCTGGGCAGAGCCGGCACCTCGGGCTTGGGACAAGCTGGAATGCTGCGGGGCAGGCCAGAGGCTCCGATCTCCGCTCGGGATGGCTCAGGGAACGCCTGAGCTGCTCCTTCCAGCCAAGAAATCAGAGCTGAGAGAAGGTGGCTGTCAGGGAAATCACGGAGCTGTTGGCCAAAAAGTCTGTGGCAACCTGTGTTTGGAGATGAGCAGAGCAAATACTGCATGTAAGAGGGAATAAAAAGCTTTTTGAAAGGTTTTTTTAGAGGCTCCTCCTCCTGTGTGCACAAAGGGTTCTGCAGCCGGGGCCGGGCACTGAGCAGCTCCCCAGGGATGTGGGGACAGCCCCGGGTCTCGGGGAGAGCTCGGGAGCTCCCGGAACCGCACAGGGGCTGTCCTCGCTGCTCTGTCCCAGCCAGGGCATGCCACAAACCCTGGGGAACAGGAGCCCGAGCAGGGCCGGGAGGAGAGCTGGCAGGGTGACAGTGACACAGGGACACCCCCAGGCTCAGGGCAGGGGGTTTGTGCCATCCCTGGGGCAGGGACGCGGCATCAATGCAGCGTTTGTGCCGTGCTTGGCACACGAGGAGCCGCTGCTGCGGCTGTAAATGGCCAGAGGAGCCACGGCCACGCTGCTCTGTGCTGCTGCTACACAGGCTCGCTGTTCCGTGCTGCTCCGTGCCGCTCCGTGCTGCTGCCACACAGGCTCGCTGTTCCGTGCCGCTCCGTGCCGTTCCGTGCCGCTCCGTGCTGCTGCCACACAGGCTCGCTGTTCCGTGCCGTTCCGTGCTGCTCCGTGCCGTTCCGTGCCGCTCCGTGCCGTTCCCCGCAGCCGCCGCACACCCGCACTACCCCAGCGGCTCCCGGGCACGGGAGGAGGAGAAGGGCAGCCAGGGAGAAAAAACTAAATGGAGAGATTAAAAACGAAATGAAAGGCCGTGCTGGGTCTAGCCCGGAGCTGTGCCACCCCGGCTCGGGGCCAGCGGAGCAGGGAGGCTGCAGCACGGCTGCAGCAAATGCTTCTCGCATGCTGCAGGCAGGAGAAATTCCTGCTGTTTCAGCGAGCCTGGAGCCCGGCCAGGTGTCCTGCCAGGAGGAAAAGCTGCAGCAGCCACAGCAGCCGCCCCAGGAGCCATCCTGGAAGGAGGAGGATTTTTGGGTGATTCTGCAGGCCTGGAGCTCTCAGTGCCACCCTCTCCTGTCCCACACAGCCCGAGCAGGGCACTGCATCACACACAGCTCACTGCAGCAGCACCAGAGCCTGAACTTCACCCAGCAGAGCCTCAGGAACACCCTGACTCACCCACCACCCCTCTGCTCAAAGAGGAAAATAATGACAGACGACCGGCTGTGAGAAAATATAGAGTTTTTTTTTTTTTATTTGACAATTAACAAAAGAGGGATGGGAATCTCGGCTGTAAACATTGATAGCTCCTTTCTGATCACAACGAGTACTTTCCACCAACATCCCTTTGTATGCCCTGATCCGCTCCAACAATGCCCAGCCGCCTCTGTCAGGGCTTTTGTTGCTCTGCTCAGGGTCACAAATCCAGAGGCAGTTCATTCCCCACGCACCAGCAGCAGGGCCAGCCACCCACACAAAGACAGCTGAGGGACTCAGACACGCCAGAGCTGCTCCCACACGTGAGACACACTCGGAGAAGGCAGGAGATGCTGCTGGGCTTGTGCCAGGAAGGGAAACTTCTCCAAATCCAGGAGGGCTGAGAGAAAGGAGCCCTGCAAAACACAGGGACGGGGAACCTGGCAGTGCAAGCCCAGCAAGAAATGCCAGCCCTGGTGGCAGAGGGAAGCTCCGGCCCCAGACTGTAAAAATTTGGAGGTGCAGAGCCAGCAAGTTTGTCCCAAAGAGGGACTGGCACAACGTCAGCTCCATTGTTGCAGTGGAACCAGAACTGCCTGGAGCTTGACAGGGGGAAGTGAAACTTCATCTCAGGCTGGAGGGCAGCCAGGGCTGGAGGAGCTGCACCCCTGCCAGCCATCCATCCCACGGGAATGGGGCCTGAGCAGCAGCTCACAGCCTCAGCTCACAGCTTCTCCTGGGGCTGAAACCCTCCCCAGCCCCTGCTGCTCCAGCA
>VRYO01001760.1:355913-382300 GCA_009812075.1 Sialia sialis | reverse complement strand
TGGGCAGTGTCCACAGTGGGCAGTGTCCGGGGCGGGCAGTGCCCGGGATGCCAGTGGGAACTGGATCCCCTGCGAGGGCTCAGCTCCAGCCTCGGCTCCTGGAGAAAAATATCAGAGCCCAGAGGCTCCCAAGGCCCTCCCTGGGGACAGGAGCTTTATCCCGTGCCAGGCTGGACCCTTTCTCCCGGGATAACACACGGGATCGGGATGGGCAGAGCCGTGCGGGGACAGCCGGGGCTGTGCCGGGTGATCCATCCCTCTGGAAAAGAATTTCCCTAGGGAGAGCCTCCAACACATCCCCACACCGCTGCAGCTCCAGGGATTTGGGAGCCTGGGCTTTGTCTAAAGCCAAAAGTGGGAATGGTTTAAAATGTCCCCCTGGGATGGGGCTCCAGCTGTCCCTGAGCCATGGCAGGAGGGTGAGAGGCAAACTCTCCATCCCTGTGATGGGGATGAGGTGTCACAGCCACCTTGCTCCTCTGGGACAGCCGGGACCGTGAGGCAGCAGCAGGAGTCTGAACAGCTGGAAAAACCCCCACTAAAAATTAACATTAATTTATTAGAATATTTATGATAAAAACCAAGAATCTCTTTACATGTGGGTTTGTTTTTTTTTCCTTTTTATACAAGAGAATTTCCATTGCTTTTTTTTTTCCTCCTGGAAACAGAGCAGGGCAGCAGGCAGGCGCAGGCAGCGACGTGGGCGCTCGCCCCGGTGACGCAGCCCCGCGGAGCTGGGGGTGCCACGGGGTGGGGAGCGGTGGCATGTGGGACAGGAGCCACCAAGGCAGCGGGGCAGAGCGTGGCAAGGCACGGCACAGGGAGGGGACAGCGGCCGGGGTCCCTGGGCAGGGGGTGGACAGCACCCCGTGGTACCCATGGCCAAGGTGGCACGTGGGGTGCCACCCAAGGTCACCAGGTGACAGATGCAGGGCACCCCTGGGGCTGGGGAGGGCTGCAAGTCACCAGAACACCCAGCGGTCCTCCCAAGCCTTGGGGAAACAATGTCCCCTTGCTGCCGACCTTCCGCAGCCAGCGTGTCCCCAGGCTGGGGGAACTGGCACTCGGCTCTGCCCCGGCTCCTCTCGGCTGCAGGGACACGAACAGTCCCCCTGGCACAGCTGGCCCATCTCCCCCTGGCACACCTGGTCCATCTCCCCCCATCACACCCGGGCCCCATCTTTGGTTCAGGAGCGGCCGCTGCGGCGCTGGCACAGGGCGAGGGGCCAAGGCTGGCGGAGCGTCCCCGTGGGGACAGGGGACAGCAGTTCCAGGAGGGATGGAGAGGCTGCTCAAAGCGAGGGGGGTCCCAGCTGCACCCCTGCATGGCTCTAGAGTATTTATTTGAAAAGACCTGGCATGAAATGTGAGGCACAGCCGGTCCCATGGGGAGTTGCCAAGGCGAGGAGCCCGAGGGGCCTGGGAGGGTGCAGGGGGAGTGTGTGTGTGTGTGTGTGTGTGCGTGTGCGTGCCAGCCCCGGGACAGCTCCTGCTGTCCCATCTCTGCTCCAGAGCAAGGCGAGGGGGCAATAAAGCACAGGTGGGGAGGGGGAAGCTGTGCCGTGTGGACACCCCTGGTCAGAGCCGGCCGCAGGTCCTGAGTGGGTGGGCACCTCTGGAGAGCCCCGCGGGGGCTGTGAGGCACCTGCAAATCCCAATCCCGGGCGGAAAAGTGTCCGTCACCCCCAGGGCACGCAGCCCGAGGAGCCCGGGCCATCCCAGGCCTCCTTCCCTGCTCCTTGGGGCCAGCCCAGGGCTCGCTGGGCAGAGCTGTCCTGGCAATCCCAGTCCATCCAGGACAGTCTCCCCTTCCTGAACCTGGTGTGTAGTGACGAGAAACCAAAAAAGGAGAGCAAAGAACGAATGAGTGAAGAGAGAGAGAAACGATCCGGAGGCTTTGTGGCAGCAGCTACTGCCCCTTGGGGATGAAGGGCTCCCCCTCGTCGGGCTCCGGCCGCGGGCCGGGGTCACTCAGGCACCGCAGCATGCGCTGCGTGCTGGGGCTGTCGCTGTTCCCCGGGGTGAAGACGTCGTCAGTCCCCGGGGAGGAAGGCTCCTTCACCCGCATCACCAACCCCTCCTCATCCTCCTCGGGCGAGGGCGGGAGGCCACTGCAGCCCTTGGGCTCCTCGCTCATCAGGTCCACGGACTCGGGGGACTGCGGCGAGGCCGGGTCGATGGTGATGATGGGCAGGTTCTCCGAGTCCTCCTTGGGCTCGTAGGCCAGCGGGTCTGGGAGGCACAGAGGGGTCAGCCAGGGCAGAGGGGTCTCAGGGATCCCCGGTGGTGCACCCCAGATGTTTGTTTGGGGCTGTCCCGCTCATTTCCAGCTCAGCCGGGTAATCCCTGCTCCCGATCCCCACAGGCAGTGGAGTTGCCGCAGCCCGGCTCGCCGCGAAGGGCGAAGCTGCCCTCTGCTGACGAAGCGCCGGCTCCGCAGCCACGCCACAGCCCACAGCCCACAGCCTGTCCCCGCAGCAGCAGGGGACACGCAGGACACGCGGAACCGAGGGTGTCAAAGCAAACGTGCGATGGACAAACTGGGAACCCAGGGGCAACAGGTCCTGCGGCTGCTGATTCCCTCCCCTGAGGAGGGCTGAGGGGCACGGACAGAGCCAGGCTGTGTGGATGGAGTGAGCTGAGCTCCACAGGGACAGCCCAACCTGGGAATCGTGCTGGCTGCTCCTGCTGGGAGCAGCAACCCTCTGGCTGGGGATGGCAGTGGGATGGGGATGGCCGGGGCTGGAGAGCCACGGGGAGCCGAGGAGGTGCAGGACAGCACAAACTCCAAGGTCCCTGCCACCTACCTGAGCCGATGCGAGCCCGGGACATGGTGGGCGAGTCCAGCCTGTGTGCTGGCACTGTCAGGTAGTTGTTCATCTGCAACAGAGCGGGGCAGCATCAGCAGCGTGCCCGGGGCGGGAAGCAGGCCTCAGGGGTGAGCAGGGAGCAGCGGGGGGATGCAGGCCACACGGGCACAGATCCTCCCAGCCACCCTCCAGGGACCTGCTCGGAGCCTGGGGCAATCAGAGCATCCCCATGGCTTGGAGTCACCCCCTGCCACCCTCCCTGTGCCTTCCCTGGCCCCCGTCCTGCCCAGCCCCTCACCTTCTGTTCCAGCTGCCGAGCCTTCTGCCTCCGCAGCAGCATCTGGTTCCAGGCCTCCTCGTAGGGGTCGGCCACCAGCGTGTGCCGGTTGTAGGATCGCAGCTGGGAAGACACCCCAAGGAAAGGAGATGTTAAAATTCCACACAGAAAGGGAAGGCAAGGCCCCAGCCCCACTCTTGCTGGAGATGGATGGAACAGCCACCAGTGGGCAGAGCAGGCCCAGGCAGGCCTGCGGCTCAGCCCTTGTGTGCCACCACGAGATGCTGATCCTGACCCACCCTGGCCCAACAGGGGTTTAAAGGCTGGGCTCAGGCAGTGACCAAACCGGCCTCCCCTTCAGATGCAGCATCCCAGGAGGAAGAGTCAGGCCAGGAGCACAAGGCACAGCAGGGCAGGGACAGCAGGGGAGAAGGGCCCATTGGTGGGCAATGTCCCTGCCACTCCCAGCATGGCAAAGGGGACACACACGGTGGGGGAGTGACAAAGGGGACACACACAGTGTGGGAGGTGACAGAGGGGACACACAGGGCCAGGTGACACCTCACCCTCTGCCTGGTTTTCTGCAGGTTGTTGCGGAGGATTTTCCGGATCTCCTCCTCCTTGTCCTTGGACAGGGCAGGAAGGACGCGCTCCAAAGGGAGGGTCTGGGGGTTGATGTTCCTGCGTGGACAGACAGCATTCAGAGCCACGCCACAATGGCCACGCAGTAGCCAGGGCTGCTTGCCCTGTGGCCAGCAGCAGGGAGCCCTCAGGGTGCCATGGGAGGGTGCCCAGGGCAGGAACTCACTGGATGGAGACGGTGGAGACGGCCGAGGGGATCTTGCCGATGCCCCCGCTCTCCACCAGCTCGATGGCCTGCTTCATCTCCATCTTGTGGTAGAAGGCGATGAGCTGGGGCTCCTTGGAGCGCTCCCCCGCGATCAGGCACTTCTTCACGTACTTCTTGTTGAAACGGTTCAGCCTGCAGGGAGGGTGCCAGGGGAGGAGCAGCCACAGGTCAGCCTGGCCCCAGCCCAGTCCCACTGCCCACTGCCCACTGCCCACTGCCCACTGCCCAGCCCTGCCCAGGACAGCTCTGCGTCCGGTTCAAGCAGCATGGCTCAGGCCAGGCTTCCCTGATCCCCTCCACCTGCTGGTGCCCACCAGGGATGGCCTGGCACAGAGCTCTGAAACCTTCTGGGGGTGACTGGAACCCTTCCCCAGGCACCAAAGCTTCCCACTCACTTGTCCTTCCAGTGGTGATGCCCGTAGTGACCACAGATATCCTCAATCCCCGTCAGGAGGTGATCCAAGAACTGGAAGAGATGGTCCAAGGCATGAACAGCTCGCAGGGCTCTTGCCCACCCTCTCCCTCCCCTGACACCCACACTGACACGTGGGGAGAGCACTCAAGGTGTGTAAAATCAGGGCTGTGGGTCCAGGTCGGGCTTTGGGAGGGCAGGATGGACCCACACAAGCGGGCTTGGCTCTACAGGCACTGGGGGTGTGGGTCAGAGCGGGCACTGGACGACACAGACAGGGGAGAGCCCTCACTCTGCCCCCCCTTACCTTGGGCACTGATTTAGGGGCACGTCCCAGTGACAGTGGAGTGGCAGAAGCAGAGAGAGCAGAGGGCTGAGGCAGCGCGTTACCTGCGTGTGGATCTCCTCGTTGATGGAGCGCTTTGTCTCCTGCTTCTTCTTCACAGCCAGCAGGTCCACCAGGGGCCGGATGGTCATGCCCTGGGGAGGGGAGTGGGTCACACCTCTGCCCACGGCACAGGGCTGAGAGGGGCATGGGCTCAGCAGCTGCTGGTGTCACTGTGCAGCGTTTTGGGGACGTGGGACAGTGACAGGGTCAGGATGGCCCTGTGGAGGGCTCCCCACTCTGCACACAGCCATGAAGAGCCCCCTTTCCCTCCGAAAACACAGCCTGAGCAGCACCAACCTGCACGAACACGGTGAAGAAGATGACAGTGATGATGGCAGTGAGGAACATGTCCCTCATGCCGAAGTGGTGGTAGTCCAGCAGGTAGCCCAGGGAGAAGGCGATGGCTCCCCGCAGGCCTCCGTAGGCAATGATGAACTGGTCCTTCGGCGTCAGCTTCACGATCCGGAACTTGTTGATGAACCAGGTGAGGACAAGGACACCTGGGGGAGCAGCACAGTCCTGTGTGCATGGCCAAGGAGCCCCTGCAGCCCCAGAGAGCCCACCCTGCAGCCCCTCGGGGCTGTGGGTGCAGGTGAGAGCTGTCTGCTCATCCCAACATCCCCGAGCAGCTTCCACCTCCATGTGGCACAAGCACAGCCTCAGTGTCCCTCCCAACACCAACCAGCATGGGGGATGCCCACGGTGGAGCAGGGCCCCCCAGTCATCTCCAGCCTCCCCAGCAAGGGGAACCATCATGGTCCTGAGAGTTCACCATGACCCAGACGGCCACTCAGGGCCAGGCTGCTGTGGTGGAAGGTGTCCCTGCCCATGGCAGCTGGAATGAGACGGGCTTTAAGGTCCCTTCCAACCCAAAGCATGCCACAACTCTTTTACCACCCGGAGGACTTTGCCAGGACCCTGGCACTCACCGAGCACCCTGGCAATGAGGCAGAAGAACAGCGTGCTGATGACAAAGGTCCAGTTCCAGTAGTGGTGACCAGCCACGGTGGACACACCCAGGAAGATGAAGATGAGGGTCTCGCTCACACTGCTCCACATCTTGAGGAAATACTTGATGGTGGTGTGGGACTTGTGGGAGATGTTGGCTTCCACATAGGGCCGCATGACCACGCCGGCAGCGATCAGCCTGGGGGGAGGGAGGTCAGGGCCCTCAGCAGCCATGGGGACATGGGGACAGCCCCAAGCCCTGGCCCTGCAGCAGCATTTTGTGTTCTGGCACCAAACTCAGGGCAGGACAGGCCTTGTGAAGCACCAGCAAAGGCAATATGAGGTTTCTCCTTAGCCTGGCAGGGCAGGAGGGAGCACTGGAGCACAAGCCCAGCTGTCCTGAGTGCTCAGCACGCCCTGCCTGCTCCTGTGTGCCCAGGAGAATGGGAACAGGCTGTGAGCACCCTGGGGGACACCTTGCAGGACTCACCTCCCTCCTGTGAGCACCCTGGGAGACACCTTGCAGGACTCACCTCATTCCTGTGAGCACCCTGGGCTCTGAGGGACACCTCACAGGACTCACCTCCCTCCTGTGCACATCCCAGCCCAGACACCCGCTGGGCCTCCCTGGCCGTGCACTGACCACAGCAGCCAGGACACGGTGGTCACACCCTGCAAACCCTGCGAGCTCCTGGGGACACAGGGCCCGACTCACGCCATGATGCCGGACAGGTGGAAGAGCTCAGCAGACAGGTAGGCCATGTAGCTGTAGAGGAACACGAAGAGGGGCTCGATGACGCGGATGTGCGAGGTGAAGCGGGACGTGAAGGCCGTGATCACCCCGTAGATGACGCCCACCAGGACCCCGCCCAGCGACACCACGAAGAAGCTCAGGAAGCCGAGGATGATGTCCAGGATGGTCACCTGCTCGAAGCTGGCAAACTCCTCAAAGAGGTGGTACAGGACCTGGCAGGGAGAAAGGAGAGCAGGGTCCAAACTGTCCCTGTGGTGACTCCTCGGGGGACATCCACCCAGGGCTGTCCCTTGGGAATGTGGCACACCCAAGCTGAGTGGTGTCAGTGCTTGGTGACCCCAGCTGGGTCCTGTGCTTGACCAAGGTTCACACTAACACCAGCTGCTGGTGCTTTGCTGTGGCAGACACAGACACAGACACAGACACAGGGGGATCAGCTCTCTGTCCTCTGTGCCCACAGGGACACGGTGCCACCGAAGATGTGGCTGAGACAGTCCTGTTCCCCAGCTGTCAGGACAGAGCCAGGCTGGGAGACTCCGGGCAGATGCACAGAGCCACCATGTGCCCTGCACAGCCCAGGGAAGAGCCCAAACCCTTGAGGCAGCTTCTGTAGCTGAGGGAAACCTGAGGAAAAGGCTCTGGGCTGTGCTGCCTTCGTCCACCCCGGACACTGCAGAGATGTTAAAGCACGTGTCAGGATGGGAAACAGGATTTAGGGCATCCTGCAGGAACAGCAGCACCTGCAGGCAGGGCGGGGGTGAGGTGCCAGCTCCTGCCTGCCAGGGCCAGGGGACAGGGGCAGACAAAAGCATCACCCAGGGATGAGAGTGAGGACACAGACCCTGCAGGCACCCCTCTGCTGAGAAATGAGGGAGAAGTGCCTGGGAAAAGCCCCGTGGTGGGACAGAGTGTTCTTTGTCACCAGGAACCTTGTCAGCAGGGACTGATCAGTCAGCTCCGAAATGAACAGCTGGGATGTGGGAAAAGAGCCAGGAAAAAGCAGTGGGTTAGAAGTCAATGTAGAGGTCAGCTCTGCAGAGAGAAGGCCATGCTGGCCCAGCCAGCACCTGGACAGTGATGTCCTTTGGAAGGCAGCAGGCCTGGCCCCACCTCCCAAAGGTCCCTGCAGAGCTGCTGCTTGGAGTGGGGCGATGCAGGTGGGTGCCAGCCTGGCGTCAGCCCCTCCAGGTCACCCCTCTGCCATGGCCGATGTCCTCCCCTCCCACTCTAGCAAGGGTGACCACGTGCAAGGACACACACAGAGCAGAAGCCACAGGGCAGTGCTGCCTGACCCAGCAGGAGATTCCCAGAGCCCACGGCACCACGAGGCTGACTGAGCCTCAGCCTCAGCCTCCCCAGCCCACCAAGGCAAGTGCTTCACCTCAACCCACCTCTAAGTGTTTAAAGCCTCTATTTTTAGCTTTACACCTCAACAAGGTTGGGTCCAAGTGGAGCTGCCAGCTGCCAGCACCCTGAGGTGCTCCTGCCCCAGAGCAAAGCCCTCCCTGGGCCCAGGCCTCACCACGGTGACGGCGTCGTTGAGCAGGGACTCTCCAAAGACCAGGATGTGCAGCAGCTCGTTGATGTGGATCTCCTCGAACACGGCCAGCACGGCCACCGGGTCCACGGCCGAGATGATGCTGCCGAAGAGCAGGTTGGCCAGCAGGCCGATGTGGTTGAGGCCAGGGCCGCCCAGCTGGCACACGGCGTACATCAGCCCCCCCAGGAAGAAGGCGTTCCAGAGTGTCCCCACCACGGCGAAGATGAGGATGGTGCCCAGGTTCTCGGTGAACGGGCGCAGCGGCAGGAAGTAGCCGGCATCCAGGATGATGGGGGGCAGCAGGAAGAGGAAGAAGATGTCCGACTTGAGGATGGGGGGCTTCTCACCCACCCCCTTGATGAGCCCCCCGACCAGCAGCCCCACCACGATGAGCAGGCAGCTCTCGGGAACGATGCTGGACACGGAGGGGATCACGTGGAAGCCTGCAGGGAAGCACAGGGGAGGACACACGTTGGCTGTGGAATGGAGCATGTGCCTGCAGCGGGGCAGTGCAGAGCCAGGGACCAGGTCCCAGCCCTCCCTACACTCCTCATGGTCTGTCACTCCTTCTGTGCCTCAGTTTCCCCTCCTGCCCTGCTCTGCCAAGTACAAACTGCAGCTGGACCAGGCCGTGGTACTGCAGGTCTCAGGCCAGAACTGCTGCTGCTTGGTGGATTTTGGGATGCAGTTCTCCTTCCTGGGGGTCTTCCTGGCTGGTTGCAGCAGGGACAGGATGTGTCCTTGGGGTGCAGGGTCACAGGGAACACATTTAGCCCTCTGTCAGCCACAGCACAGGTCTATGAGCCAGCCATGACCCGCTGGTGACATTGCCACCAAGCCCCCCCAGCCGGGCATCTGCCAGCACATCAACACCCACAGAAGGGTTCTGGGCTCCCTGCATCTTCTCCCAGGCTTTATAATTATTATTTTGAAGCGAGGCATATTTGTTCCCTGGCAAGGGAAGCGGTTTAAAATAAGGAACCCTGCCTTGGCATGCCGTGTTCCTCGTTCCTTCCGGCCGTGCCATCTGCAGCAATTCCTCCACACATTCACATTCCCTCCCCTCGGAAGGAGCCAGATCCCCCCAGAGCCTGCAGGGGCCACATCTGTGCCATGGCCAGCTCCTCCCTCCTCCACCTGCTCCAAGCACCAACCCAGCTCCGAGGGAACAGCCCCCACTTCCCCAGTGCCCCCCTGAGATCTCAGCCCCGTGCAGCTCCCCGCAGGGAGGATGAGTCCCCAAATTCCCCCTGAGCTGCAGGGCCGGGCTCCATTAGGGCGAGCCCAGAGGATCCAGCAGCCCCCAGGCTCCAGGAACCATTCCAGCTGCTCCCAAGGGTCCCTGGTGCTGCAGGGATGCTGGAAGGAGGCTGTTCCTACCTGGGCTCTGCCACAGCAGCAGCAAATCCTGAACAAACAGCTCCAGGGGCGGCTGGCAGGAGATGGGAACACCCAAACTCTCCCAGTGCCCCAACACCCATCACCGGCATCCAGGGACTTCCCAGTCCAGATGCAGCTCCTGATTTACCCCCATGGGATTTCTCTTCTTCCTTGGATCCCTTGGAGCCCACCCAAGCAGCCCTGGCACGGAGCTCCTGTGGGAGGGGAGGTGAACATCCCTCCTCCACGCACAGCTCATGCAAACCCTGGGAAGCACTGACCCTTCCAGCACACCCGGCAATTTCTGGCTGGAGTAAGGCTGAAAGCCACACAAGCAGCGAGAAGCCAACAGCAGATCAGTTTTTGCTTGCTAAGTATGTTCAATCATGAATAAAACACAAACATTGACAATTAAGCATCTCTCACTTCTTCCCCACAGGCCCCCAGGATTCCATTAAACTGGAACATTCGTGTGCTGATGGGAATTCAGTGGTTTACAGCCTTTTTGTAGGGCCCTAAAAATACACTTACACGGGCTGCATTTTAATTATGCCTTTGATTTCACTGAATCTCAGCCATTTTTCGCTCCCTGCTTGCTCTCAGTATTTTTAGAGCATTCCAGAGCTCCTTGGTACCAATCTGTTGGTGGGATCCTGCTCCATGTATCCCACTTTGGGATGGGGGTGACTGATGGGCAGGAGCAGCAAAAAGGGGAATAAACCTTGATAATGGCTCTAAAGATGACGATGATACGATAATAATAATAATAAAATAATAATAATGTGACCCCTGATCCCTAAATCCATAGCAGTCACTCAAGCTTCCTCCTTTGGAAAACAAACTGCACGGGAACAGCTCCCTCTGACCAGAGTCAAACAGCACCAGAACCATTAAAAGTGAGACACTCGAGTTAAACATGAACCCCAAGGGCTTGAGCAAACACGGAAAAAGAAGCCCAGGAGATAAAAGCTCCTACTAAAGCAGTTCCTGGCCCACACCAGGCACCCAGCTCCCACGTGCAAGGCACACACAGGGATCCCTCCCTGTGCTCAGCAGCTCCTTGGGCTGGGGCAGAAAGGAATCAGGGATGGGAATCCCAGTTTTAACCACAGACACTGCAAGATCTGGAGGAAATGCTGTCCTTCAAATTAAAGAGATTTTGGGCAAGGAAAGTTGGCTCTGACTAAGTCTGTTCTGCAGCTTCCGAACGTTTCTGGTCTTTATTTTGGGGTCAGCAGATTTGCATGCAGCAATTGAGGGCAACATCAGGAATCTCTCCCAAGAGGTTTGCAGATGTGAGGGCTCCATTCTGGCTGCTAGAGGTTCACCCCCATCCCTCCAAGGAATGCTTTTTGCAAGGCTCAGGCTGCTGGGGGATGCAGTGCCATGGAAATATTTACTCCTGACCAGCCAGCCTGGGATGGGATTTTTCCTTCCTGGGCTCTTGGGTGCTGTACCTGGGGTTACACAAACTCCATCCAGCAGCTCCTTCCCTGCCTGAGGACTCAAACTCCCCTTATCTGATCTGCTTCCACCTCAGCCCGGCAGCAGGAGCCCGGCGGGACCTGGAGGGAGGGAGGGGTGGCACCAAATGCACACCTGGCATCCCCAGCCTGCAGGGTGAGAACCAGCCAGACCCGCCAGCCCCTGCCTGAGGTGACACTTGTCACCGTGCACTGAGGCTGAGCTGCTCCCTGCCCCGAGGTGCTCACAGCTCTTGGAAAACCTCTCCCAAGGCAGGAGGGAATGACTGGCAGCTTCCCACGGCCCTGGGCCCTACAGCTCCACACGGCATGGGCTCCAGAGTCAGGCTTAGTCAGAGCTCTGGTTTTAGAGACCTCTCTCTGTGGAAAGAGCATTATAAGAATGTTTTAATCAAACCTTTGATGCAGGAAAGGAGGCAAAGCCTTCAGGCATTTCCCTGATGCAGGCCAGCTCGGGGAGATGTCAACATCTCCCACCTGGCTCCCAGCACTGCGACATTCCTGCAGCTGCAGCTGTAAGAGGCTCTGCAATTCCCACGGGCCTGAAAATTGCTGGTGGTCAGATGTGAGAAATGAAGAATAAAACTAAGAAAAATAATTTAAGAAAAATGTATAATGCTGATGCTAGAGCCAGCCTGCACCAGGAGACCCTGTGCCAGCTGTGGGGACAAGGAGATTGTCCCCAAGAGCCATCAGACATCACATCCTCCTGCAGCTTTGGGTGGGATTAACATCCCCTCCTTCCAGAGGAGGAAAAGAAATAGGAGGGAGGAGGAAGAAAAGCCACTTGGCTGCTGTCAGGACGGGGAGGGAGCAGGAAGGGAGCACACAGCTCGGCTGGAAGGGCTCGGCACGCTCGTGGCTCAGCCGGATGCTCCTGAGGCTTCAGCCCAGATTCCCAAGCACCCACGCATGGGACAGGGCCTGGGAAAGCCAGGATGCTCCCAGGATGCTCCCAGTTAGCCAAGAGGAGGCACAGAAAGGAGAATGATTACACAAACCCCATCCTGCAGGCTCCAGCAGGCAGGCACAGAGCAATCCCTCAATCATTAACCAGGGACAGGAGCTCTCCCACCTGGGGACTGCTCTGGTGCTGGCTGCAGGCTCAGCGAGGGCAGGGGGTGCTGCAGTCCTGGAGATGCTCTCTGCAGTTCTGGGGATTGCTCTCTGCAGCCCCGGGATTCTCTCTGCAGCCCTCAGGATGCTCTCTGCAGTTCTGGGATTCTCTCTGCAGTTCTGGGGATGCTCTCTGCAGCCCTGGGGATGCTCTCTGCAGTTCTGGGATTCTCTCTGCAGTTCTGGGGATGCTCTCTGCAGCCCCAGGATGCTCTCTGCAGTTCTGGGATTCTCTCTGCAGCACAGGGATGCTCTCTGCAGCCCCCTGGGAGCCCGGTGCTGCTCGGAGTGTGGAGCTGCAGAGCTGGGGAAGCAGGCACAGGGTGGGAAGCAGGCATGCTCAGATGGGCTGCCCTTCTGAAGGACACTGCAGAGAGCAGGGCTGGAGGAGCCACACGTGGCTGACAGCCCCAAAGGCCACGTTAACCCTTCAGGAGCCCGGGCTGGCGGGGCAGGGCAGGTGGGGCCAGCCCTGGGGCAGGGGTGCAGGTGAGGATCCCTCCCACGTCCCCTGTGACAGACACAGGGACAGCCCCCACACACTGACACTGCGCTGGCTGAACCCCAAAATCACGGATGTGTCACCAGCCCTGGGGACAAGTGATCCACAGAGCCATGACTCAGCAGCATCCCCTTCTTTCTCCCGTTGGGAAGCAGCAGGGATGGGAGGGAGGGAAGGAGGGCTGGGCTGGGCTCCAGGGTCTGCAGAGCTCTGAGCCCTGGGATCTGGCTTTCCCACGCTGTTCTGGGCAGGTGGAGGCTCCAGGATGGGGCTAAGACCCCAGCAGGGTTCAAGCCCTGTGAGGATGGTGGTGCAGTGACAGAACATTTTGCAACTGGCTCCCAGGGGAAAATCCATCCCAGTCCTCCAGAGTTTGGCTGCAGCTTCTTTCCATTTATCCCCTGACCTCAGAAAACACCACTCTGGATTCCTCTCTTCCCTGGCCTGAGCAGCAGTTGCCCAAAGATCAGCCAGGCTCTGCAGATTGCTGCTGGCCCAGCAGGGCCATCAGGAATGTCTCAGCCCTGCTGTGCTCCCCCCTTGGAAAATGGAGCCAGAGCCAGCACTCCCTGCAAAGACAGGAGCAAGGAGAACGCAGAGAGCTGCACCAGATGCAGCAGGCAAGCCTCGAGGGAAAGGGATGAAAATTGAACTTGCTCAAAAGGAATTAAAGAGCTGGTGATTTACACCTATAAATAGAGCGAGGCCAGGGCTGGTGTCACCCTGCCAGGAGAGGGGGTAAAACCACTGTACTTAAATTACATCCAGGGCTCTCTCACATCACCACTGCCCTGGAACTGCAACCCCACAGAGCTCCAGGCTGGCTCGCTCCCACAGCCATCCCAGGGAGGGCACATGTGGGGCCCTGACACAGCCTGGGCTCTGCCAAACCCTTTTCTGTTTCACCAGGGAGCAGCCAGGGGTTAATGCAGCTCCAGGTCACCCCAGTGCTCCCCTGCAGCTCTTTTTGGGTTGGTTTCAGCAGCTTGCGTTGATTTGGGCAACCTTTTAAAGCACCCAGTGGCTCCAAGGTCCAGAACGGAAAAGCGTTGATTTTCCAGCCCAAATGCCATTTCCTGGTGAGAAGGTGACTTCTTGTTTTTTGTGTTAAGGCACAGGTACAGAAAGTGCTTCTAAGCAAAACAATTTCCTCCAGAACAAACCAAATGTTTCATTCAAGCCTCATTATTTTGTTGTCGCTAATTACAAAGCAAAGCCAAGAACCAAGAAGGTAATTAATCTATGCTGCTTTTTGTGAGTCACTGAATGAATGCAGATCCCACACAAGGGCCACAGAGCCACCCTCGCCATGGACACAGCGTGCAAAGCCAGCACAGGGAGAAGGGAAAAGCAAAACACCCAGCCCTGATTTTGGGGTCCCTCCTGCACCCCAGACTGGGGTGGGCAGGGGCTGCAGCCAGGACTGGGTTAAAAACCATCAGCACCCAGCAGTGCCCACAGCCTGCAGGCATTTCCAGGAGTCAGAACCAACCCCAGCCTGGGCTGGTCCCCCAGGCTCTGCCTGCCCAAGGTGCCCAGCACAGCCTGGCTGTGGCCCTGACCAGCTGCACTGCACACAACGTCCCCAAAAGCCACGCTGCCACAGCCAATATGCACAGCACGTCCCCAAAAGCCACGCTGTCCCTTGCCAGATGAGAAAGGGACTGTTTTATTTTCCCCTGGTGTGGCATTATCACCCCTGTGCCTGCAGATCCTGCTCACCCCACTCAGCCCCAAGTCACAGCCACCCAAGTGCCCCTGGTTTTACCCTTTTCCCACCCAAAGCAAACACCCTGGGCACAAAAGGAAGCAGTTCCTGCCTGGTACAGCCCCCCAGCCCCAAAGCCTGAGGCAAGGCAGGTGTGTGTGGGAAGGTGACCTGGCTGGACCCTGCTTGCTTTGCAGAAGATAAGAACAGGGCTGATAGCATCAGGCCAGCCCCTGGGTGACTCAAAACCTGAAAGCCACAGGACAAAAAGCAGACACTGCCAGGTACCAGCCTTGCACACAGCCCACAGCTCGAGCAGGCTCCACACAGGAGGACTCTGGGGAACAGCTTGGTTGAACCCTGGAGGCACAGCCACATCAGCAGAGCAGGAGCCCTGGCTAGTGCAGGCCAGGACAGAGCCCTTCAGATGCTCCCCTGACCACTGCAGCTGGGGCTGTGGGCACAGAGATTCCCGGGGATGAGGATGATGATGGCACTACCAGGAAACCCCGAGGCTGTCCCTGCCATGCAGGGCTGCAGCTGGAGATGCAGGGAGGTCCCCAAAAAGCTGAGCAGCCTGGAGAACACGACCAAAGACTCACAGCATCCTGCCAGGAGCCGCACGCAGATGAGCCCAGCTCCCAGCTGCCCTGGCACCCTCCAGAACACACTCCCCTGGGAGGCAGAGCCCATTTCCTCCCCTGAAGGGGCAGGACAGGCTGTGTATGGCTGTGCAGGTGTGTGGGTGTGTGGGACCCTGTGAAAGGCACAGGGCAGGCTGTGTGTGGCTGTGCAGGGTGCTGGGACACCTGAAGGTCGCAGGGCAGGATGTGTATGGCTGTGCAGGTGTGCGGCTGTGCAGGACCCCGTGGCAGCACAGGGCAGGCTGTGTTGGCTGTGCAGGTGTGTTTTTGTGCAGGTGTGTGGCTGTGTGGCTGTGCAGGACCCCATGGCAGCGCTGCAGTGCTGCAGAGAGCACTGCTGCCTCTGAATCATCTGCAGGCACCCTGGCTGCAGCTGCCAGGATGGGCGGCCCTGTGTGCACTCCGAAAGGAGCTGTTTACACTGGGAATGAACCACAACACCCACACCTCCTCCTGGGCCCTTCGGCCTCAGCACCCAGCACAGCAGGGGCTCCCTGCTTTACTTCTCCCCCGGCACAGCTCAGGGAAGGCTGGGGAGCCTCTGTGGGTTCCAGCACCTGGAATTCCCCACTCAGCACACACTGCTGAGCCTGCAGCCAAAGAACCAGCAATTCCTCCAGCTCAGCCTCAGTGCCCCGACCCTGGGAAGGACTGGGAAGACCTGGAGCAGCCTGCAGGGAGGAGAAGGTGCCCACACACACCACAACATGCCCTGAGAAAATCCATGGGCAGAGACCTTCAGCAGAAACACTCAAACACTTTTTTTTTTTGAGAGCAGCAAGAGGATGTACCCTGGTTTTATCTGAAGCACTCACAAGAAATTAAGAGATCAATTGGGAGTCTTTTACAGAGCTGGTATTAATTTTCTCCCAGCTGTAAAAAGGAAATGAGAGACAAAAGACATTAAATGGACTTGCCCAAGTCCCCAAGTGAACGGCGTGAGAAGCCAGCAGCTCCCAATTTCCAGTCCTGTCTTTAGATAATGCTTCTCCTTCACACCAGAAGGGAAGCCAAGGACACTCTGCAAGAAAAGCACATTTTAAGGAATTCCTAATTGCCATTAAAGACTGAGAGACCCAGGGCCCTTGGGCTGTCACCCCATGGCTGCAGCATTCCAAGCAGGGAGGAAAACACACAACCAAGTGATGGCTTGGGAGGCTTCAAGGCTCGGTGCCACCAAATCTTGAAAAACCCTCTTGCCAGCCCAGCTGTGCACAGCTGTGCAGCTCTCCCCACCTCTCTCCAGGTCCAGAATTGCTCTGTGACCAGGTGCCAAGCCCAGCCTGCCCTGAGCTTGGGGCAGCCCCGGGTTTGGTGTCACCCTGCTAACCCCGATCCCTGCTCACTGCATTCCTGCCCCGGGCACGTTCCAGAGCCACTCCCAAACCCCAGCCTGCAATCACCAAACCTGTTCAGAGCCTCTGGGCAGGCTCCACACGGCTTTCCAGGGCGGGACCGTGAATCTCTACCAGCCCATGGCACTGACCCAGCAGGAGCCAGGCACTCGGGGACAAACTGCCACCCACATTTCCGCTGCCCTTGTCTCAAGACTCATGTTTGACTTTTGGCCACCAGCTGTGGATAGGTGCAGCTCACAGCCAGGCCTGCAAGGCTGGGACCTTCCTGGCACACTGAAAACTGAGTTTTCTGCAGGGCAACAGCATCCTCACCCAGGTTTATATCCCTCAAAACAGTGACAGAAGCTGGACTTGTGTGTTTGGAGGAGGTTTAAGGTCTAGAAAAACTTCTTTAGCTCTGGGGAAAGAGACAAGCAGCTAAACATAACTCAGTTTCACTCTTCCCAGATTCCTTCAGCTGCTCCAAGGCCTGGATGCCATGAATAGCTGGGTTAGGAGGGGTCAGTGCCAGGGGATTTCTGCATAGAATCCTCCCAGTTCCCATCTGCGTGGTCAAAGGGAACCCTCACACTGCCGGACACAGATGGACACAGCAGGGACTCAAGGTGATGCAAAGAGACAGTACCTCAAACCCAAAATAAGGCTCCAGTTGCTCTCCCAGCTCCTCACCCTCAAGCACAGCACAACATTTAATTCCAGCTCCTGCTGGAAGCCTTGGGGAGAGTTAAACCTGAGCCAGCCTGAGGTGAGCACAGACTAAATCCCCAGGCAGAGCTGTGCCAATCGCCCTTCCCAGGAAGGGCAGATTTCCTACCGGGAACAGGGGCAGGAAAGACAAACAAAAGCTTTTCAGGAAATAACCTGCTGGTCTGCCCTCGGACAGCAGGGAGGAGTAATGGCAATTAGCACTGATTACTACCGGGCTTTGCAAGGCCAGACAAAGTGACACCAGTCTCAGCACACGCCAGCACGAGCACCGAGCACCGGCCACTGTCACCTCCTCCCCAGGACACATAGACACCGTGGCCACTGTCACCTCCACCATGGCCACTGTCACCTCTTCCCAGCTCACACACAGACACCAGGCCACTGTCACCTCCTCCCCACACACACACCAGGCCACTCTCACCTCCACCATGGCCACTGTCACCTCCTCCCAGCTCACATAGACACCAGGCCAGCCTCCCAGCACCATCCCCAGCCAGGACACTCCTCACACCCAGCCCAGCTCCTGGGAGCAGCTGCTGTCCCTCCAGAGCAGCTGAACAGGAGAGGAGCTCCGAGGGGACCAAGGCTGTGGGAAAGTGTTCCCAAGGGAAACTGAGGCACTAGAAGGGCTGGAAACACCAGATCTCCTCTGTATGTGCTTAAATCCGTGCCTCTGGCGTGTGTGCTGTTACATTCCAGCAGTGGGGTGGGAAGCTGCTTCTCTCCAAATCCCTCATTAAGATGTAGCATGTCGTGACTCCAAAATGCAGAATAATTCCAGGCACTGGAAATAAAACTGCGGCCACGGGGTGTCTGCTCTGCAAATGTGTGTCTTGCACAAGAGAGGGGAACTATTTCCCTAGCAGCACCCTCTGTTAAGTGGGATTTAAGTGCTGTCCCTGGAGGTCGATTGTACCGTGACTTTCTGGAGACAAAGACCTCGGATGCTGAGATGTTTGTGAGTCACTCCAAAAAAACTGCGTGTGTTCTCTTCTGACTAAAAAAGTACTTTGCATTCTTCAACTTTCCACTCAAACAGCCTCCCAGCTTCCTTCTTACACAGGCAGGTTCTGGGAAGGAGCCCCAGGACTCGGGTGGTGTAACAGCAGCTCTGTGTACCCCAGAGGTGACACAGCCCCAGCTCAGCCTCACTGCTGCACCCGAGCAGGGACCAGCCCTGCATCTGCCTGTCCCAACAAACACAGCAACGGGTGTGTGCACGCCCATCTGCTGAGCTTTCCATTCGCTTTCTTTCTTCCCAGCAGAAACCCACCAGCTCTGCTGCCCCGGGAAAGAGGCACAGCAGAGAACATGAGGAGACTGAACACACAGCTGGGAGCCACTGTAACCCCAGAGTGAGATCCTGCACCATGGAGAACAGCTGGTGGCACCCAGAGGAGTGAGAGAGAGGATCGAGCACCAGCACTCGCTGCAGCTCAAACCATCCCTGCTCCTCTGCCGCTCTGCTGCTCTGCAAGCTGCCTGGCCCTCATCTCAAAACACTGAGCTTCCCACCAAACCTACAGCAGTCCTTTTGAGCCCCAATGGGTGAGGAAAAGCTGCTGCTGACTCAGGCAGCCCAGTGAGGACAGGGGGATGAGGTGCACCCCAGCTCCAGCTCCAGCTCCACCCAGCAAGGCTGTGTTTTCACAGAGCACTCCCTGTGGATTTCAGGTTTTATCTGAGCAAATCAGGCCTTGGGGACCCAAAACTGAAGAAAAAAATAAAAGAAACCAAATGTTTACAAGGCAGCTGCAGTAATCCATCCCCATGTTTGTGTTCCTCGGTCGGTGCCCACAGCTCCAAGGATGCAAAGGACCAAGCCCTGCATGACCTGGGGCAGGTCAGAGCCCCCTCTGCACTGCAGCCACAGCCAGGGCTGGCAGCAGGGAAAAGGGGAAGGCTCCTGCTGAAGTATTTGCTTGCAAGCCTAACGAGCATCTGGTTTGTACACGATACCTGTGTCCCCACAAGAGGGGCTGCAGTCCCCCTGTGCCACAGGATTATTGTCACCCCAAGAACGACGCTCTGCCCTCCACCACCACCTGGTTTTCCCTTCCCAACCGCAAAGGAGACTATTGAGCTATATTAATTGAGACAAAAGACTTGTCCTCCACGCCACTAATTCCCAAGGGAACTCCAGCATCTCTGGGTGTCGTGGACCAGCTGTGGTTGTGTTATTGGGCAGTTTTGGGAGGAAGGATGTGAACCAAACATCGACACTTCTGCTGTTACCCCACAAACCACCATGCCCGGAGGTCCCAGGGAAGGAACAGCTCCATGGCACCTCCCTGAGAGCCAGGCCAGCACAGTCTGGGCTCTGGCTGCCACAGGACTGGCAACACCCACATCCCAGCCCGTGTGGGCAGCCAGCCCTTCCCCGACCCTGCCATCAGGTCTCCAAGCCTTTGTTGATAAATGGCATGAAACAAAAGCTTTGTCTCCTGAGGGCCTTGAGGTCCAGAAGCTGCCACAGGCAGCAGGGTCCCTGCAGGGAGCAGAGCCACGGCTGCAGAGTGTAATCCTGCCTTAATGGACATCAGGGCTCACCAGGGAGGAATGGCTGTGATTACAGACCTGTTCTGCTTTTCCCACTCCATCACCATCCCGTGTTTCACAGCAGGAACCTTTCATTCTTCCAGCCATAATTAAACTAATGGTTTTCTCAGATCCACGGAGGGAACAGTTTGGATGTTTTTTAGCTCAGACACCCGCAATGTGCAGATCAGAGAGGGAAAAACAAATGTCGTGGCTGTTCTATGTGAGATGGCAAAGCAGGGGAAGAGGGAACCAGAGCATGTGTTTGGATCATCCCCCAATAAGGGAGTGTGACTGCAACAAGTCTGCACTGGAAGAGACTGTTTAAATTCATTGTCACGACAATTTACACTTCTGTGGCACCAGCTGCAGCAGTACTTCAAAATCCTTTCCCAACAGTCCTTCAGCAGGGCCCAGATTCCTGGAACAGCTCCTGACACAAGTGGGGGCACTGGGGTGATCTTGGCTCTCAGCAGCACAGGGTCTGCAGTCAACACGTGATAAACCAGGTGGTAAGACAAACATTCCCATCAGGAACAGACAAACACTTCCCTGGGCTCAGTGAGGGAACCAGGATCAGCCAGAGGCAGGATCCAGCAGGAACTGCCCCTTCCACCAGCCCAGCCCAGCACGGCCACCCTCCGTGTCAGCCACAACTCCAGCACACTCACCCCACAGCCACACACCAATTCCCAACACCAAAGCACTTCTGGGAACGTTCCTGGCTGTGCCACCCCCACCCCTGCAGGTGGCACTGGCAGAGGTGTCCCCATGCCAGTGGCTTTGCTCTGGGCTGTTTCTGCTGTGTCTGCTCCCGAGATCCAGTTCTTCCATCCACAGCCACCACAGCAGGTTTTCCTACCCCACTTATCAACCCTCACACAAAGGAATCCTCAAGTTCCTCAACTCGCAAGGCTCTGTAAGACTTTGGGGTGGCCCCTCCAAAAGCCACGATTTCAGGGCAGGGATGTGGGCTGATAAAAACATTTGAAAAGCACCCAAGTGTTTCAGCACCCAAGAGCTTTAGCACCTAAATCTCGCTGCCAGCCAGCAGCCACCAAACGTTTCCCTGGCCATTTTGAAGTTGTCTCTTTTCCAGGCACAGGAGTCACCCTTCCCTCCCCTGTGGGGCTCCACAACCCCACCTGCACCCAGCTATCAGCAGCTCACAGGCCCTCAGAGCTCCTTTAATCTCACTCCTCCCCAGGCACAGCAGTGCTGGGGCCCAAAGGAGAGTCACAGGCACTGGTGCTGTGCTGGCACAGTGGGCTCAGATGTGACACCAAAGCTCCCCAAGGCACCAGTGTGTCCCCACCTGACCCACCCTGGCACAGCTCTGGGCTCCCTCTGCTCTGAGCACAGACCCTGTGCCCGGCTCGTTTTACCCCAGCACAAGAAGCACACAGAGGGGACACGGAGGGGACACAGAAGGGACACGGAGGGGACACAGAGGGGACAGTTCTGTGAGTGCCAGGCTGGCACTGGCAGCTGTCACTCGGTCTGGAGGAGCAGGGAATCCCCCAGACACAACAGGGCTGCCAGGGGGGAAGAAGAGACAGAGCAGTGACTCAGTGAGAGCCACAGGTTCCCAGCACAGCGAGCAGTGTCTGGGGAGGAGGGAGCTCAGCTGTGGGGACCCTGCAGCCACCGCTGTGCACACAGGGAACCATGTCCCCACGCCCTGCTCTGGCTGAGCTGGAGCTCATCTGCCCCACAGCAGCCTCGGTGCTGTGTTCTGGCTGAGCTGGAGCTCATCTGCCCCACAGAGCCCTCGGTGCTCTCTCCTGCCCTGGCTGGGGGGTTGATAACATCCCGTGCTTCAGCTACATCACAGCATCAGAGCTGCCCCCAACATCTGCCCCACACCAGGAGCTGGGTGGGGGTGGGCAGCAGCCTGGGAGGGGACACTGCTGGGACTGCCCCAAGGTGACCAAAGGGATGTTCCACACCACAGAAAAGCAGAGAGTAAAGAGGAAGAGAGGGTGGGCAGCTCTAATTACGACACTGGCTTTCCGGAGCAGCCACTGTGCTCCTGAAGGCACTTCCCAGGAAGTGGCTGGACATCATCTGCTGATGGGAAGTAGAGAATAAATCTTTTGTTTCCCTTTGTTTCCACACATGACTTCTGCTTTTGCTTTATTAAACTGCCTTTATCTTGACCCACGAGTTTTTTTCCATCCTGGTTTCTCGTGCAGAGGAGGGAAGTGACAAAGCAGCTTGGAGGGCACCAGGAGCCACAGAATTATGGAATGGTTTGGCTTGGATGGGACCTCAAAGCCCATCCAGTTCCACACCTCCCACCCCAGGAGGGAGGTCTCCCACTGCTACAAGCCCTGTCCAACTTCCAGAGATGGGGCAGCCACAGTTTCTCTGAGCAGCCTTGCCAGGGCCTCTCCACCTTCTGAGTAAGTTATTTCTTTCTTTAATCTAATCTAAACCTGCCTTCATAAAACCACTTCCTTTGTCTTGGCACTACACGCCCTGTTATGAAGCCTCTCTCCACCTGGGGAGACGGAGAAAGAAGAAAAGGCACCATCCAACTTTCAAATCTTGGGCTCAAGACATGAATTTTAGGCTCCTCTCCAGCCAAGGTGAACCCAGCATACCCTTGGTTTCCTTGAGCTGCTGGTGGGCTGGGCAGGATGCTCCAGGGAGGCTGGGGAGCCATTTGGTGCAGACAGACAACAGGACATGCCCCAGTGGCAGGTGGCTACTGGAATATCACTCTGCTTTCTGGCTTTAGAAGGAAGGGCTTTGCAGACACAGGCAGCCCCAGCTCTTGTCCAAGGTGGGTAAGAGCTGGTGCTCAGCACAGAGCTGTGCCTGCTGGGCCCAGCACAGCCAGCAAGGCACTGCTGACCACAGGCTGTTATTTGCACTCCTGACTCACTCATTCCCTTTCCCTCGAAACCAGCAAGTATTTACAGTCAAACCTGAGTTCCTCTAAACATGTCTGGGAGGCTGGGAGCTGAAAGGTCAACTTCAGAGTGAGGAAAGCAGGTTTTCCTGCTGGGAAACCCCTCAGTCTCCCAACCACTCCCTGGGCACGGTGTGAAGGAACCCTCACAATGTCCCTGCAAAACCTTGGAGAGAGCTCTCTGGGTGTTCTGTGAAGGTCTGACCTTCTGCAGCAGCACAACAGCTTGAGACAATGTCTGCCTGCACCCTGCAGCTGCAAAGGTCTCTCCTGGCAAAGTCAGGCCACCACCAGACCTGAGCTGCACGGGGCTGTAGCTGCCCCTCACTCCCTGTTCCCCTACACAGCCTTAAAATACCGTGAGTACTCAGTACCAGCACCAGCTTCCCCTTCTGCACTGGGATTAACAAAGGACAGGCTGGGGAGACACATCCCTCTGTGCCCTGTTAGGTGAGGAATCCTCCAGAAACCAACATCTCGGAGCATTTTACAAAAACTGCAGCAGGAGGGGAAGGGCCCAACTCACACCTTTGATTCCCCAAACAAACTCACAGTGAGAGCTGCTGGAGAAGGGACAAGTCCCCTGGATGGGCCAACAGGAGGATGTGTTTAACTCTGAGGAGCTGTCTAAAGCATCAAGAGGGGAAACTGAGAGCAACAGGACAAGGTCGGGCTGCATCTCCTGGCCTGGAGCAGAGCCCTGTGAGCATTTGTGAGCTCCTCGACACGGCCACCCTGCACTACCCCTGCAGGTGACACCCTGCAGCAGCTCACAGCATTGAGGACTCCGTTTTGTAGCAACCTGTGGCTCCATCACCAGCTTCAGCCTGGCAGGGAGGAGCTCTGAGCTGGGGAAGTTCGGCCAGGAGGTGCTGAGCTGTCATGCACAGCCCACACCGCAGGAATTCTTGTTCTTGGAAAAAGCAGATCTTGGTCCTCTCAGAATTTTGCAGGATCACCCTGATGCAACAATGAATGCACACTGCCAGGGTGGGGAGAAAGAGGAAGCACTGCAAACTCCTGCTCTCTTTGTCAGCTCCCTTCCCCTTTTCCTGGAAACGGGATGGGGCAGACCCTGCCCGGGCCAGGGAGCTGGAGCTGTGTGAGTCCAGGTGGCACTGCCAGCAGTGCCCACCTGTGTCACAGCTACCCCTGGCTGGAAAAAGCCAGTTGTGCTGCTGCTCAACAACACACTGTGATCCAGGGCGGGACAGACAAGGCTGGCATATGGACATGGAGCAGTGAGATGTTTTTTGCAGCTCATGAGCAGAGGGAGCTGGACCAGCAACTTGGGAACTACCTGCCAAGGCAGCACGAACAAGAAATGCAAAACCCTGGAAAGGAGGCCAAGGAAAAGGGTGTCCCAGGGCAAGCCTGCTGTCAGGCCCTGTCAGAGCTGTAGGTAAGCTAAAGTTTTGGCATAATCAGCATCTCTGGAGCTCTGCAGAGCACCTGCCACCTCCAAAGACCTTTGCCAAACTTGCGGGGCAGCCTCTCCTAAAATACACCCCTTAAAACACACAGTCTTGCACAACATTCACAGCATCAAAGCTGACAGCTGGCAGACACAACTTTTCCTGCAGCACAAACCAGCCCTCGCTGCAGGCAAGGGCGACAGGAGCAGCTTCCCCCAGCAGCAGTGACAGAGAGCAGGGTGGGTGTCCCCAGTGACAGAGAGCAGGGTGGGTGACCTCACTGACAGAGGGTCACAGGGTGGGTGTCCTCAGTGACAGAGGGTGACAGGATGGGTGTCCCCAGTGACACAGAGCAGGGTGGGTGTCCCCAGCGTGTCCATCCAGCCCCAGAGCCACTCTCCTCTGCCCATTCTGGTGTTTTCCAGCACAGCTTCCCCGTGATCCCCGGCAGGCCCGCAGGCCATTGGCCCCTCCTTTCTCTGCCAGCTTCCGTGCAGATACTCCTGATTTCCTCACTCTTTGCTCCCCGAGCAGGGCTGTAGGTGCAGTGCAACAGCAGAGCCCTGCCAAAGGAGATCTGCCTTCCCTAGGGACAGCTAAACGTGCCCCAGGTGGTTTGGGCAATGCCAGGAAGGCACAAACCCCGCGGTTCCCAGCTGGTTCCACCCTGTCCTGACTGCCTGTCTCGCAGACAAGCCTCCGGCTCTGAAGTGCTCTCACTCCTCTGCCTGCACGTAAATAAAACACTCGGGAGGGATTGAATGGAATTGGAAATGGGGCTTCACCTGCCCACGCACGCTCACTGCGCTGAGGAGGGGACAGGGTATTTTGAGGAGCACCTGGGCAGGAAGGATCTGAGCTCCTGGGGGTCTCTCAGACCCCTCCAGACCAGGACAGGGCGCAGTTCACGACAGGAGCCAGCTCTAAAAAGCTCCCAAAGCAAGAGTTCCCTCAGCAAGTGAGTGTTATTAAACCACTGATGGCGAGTGAGGAGCAGAATGAAGGAGTGCAGAGCTGCCTTCCCTGCTCACCTGCTCCAAGGCAAACGTTTCACCTGTCCCCCTGGCTTTGTCACCAGCGACAGGAGCAGGGCCAGCTCCACCTCTGCACTGCCGGGGGCCGCGGACAGCACGGCAGGGCCGAGCACAGCGGTTACATCACAGCTTTGGGGGAATTCTGCTGCTATTGATCCATCTGCAGAAGTTTGGAAAACACTTTGTCAACAACTCCCGCCCCGGCAGAGTGATGCTTTCTTTCCCAGAGCCGGTGACTTCTCCAGTCCCGAGCCGTTCTCTCTAATGCGGGAATCTCGGACGCTTTGCAGCAGAGGCAAACCCATCCCGGTGTGCTGCGGAGGGGAGGAAGGGGAGGCCGAAGCACCGGGAGGCCTTTGAGCGACTTCTCCAAGGTTACAAAAGGCATCGTGTGGTTTGGAGAGGAAGTGAGCAAACTGGATGCCTCCTCCCCGAGTGTCAAAGGGAGGAAAGCCCCGGTGCAAGCGGGGTCAGGAGCATCTCCAGGCCCGCTCTCAGGCACCGAGCAGTCCGTGGCAGCGCACGGACCGGGATGCCGCTGTCCACCAGGCCCAGGACAGAGAGCCAAGGTCGTGGGGAGAGCAGTGCTCACCCCGGCCCAGCCAGCCCGGGAGGTCTGCAGATGTGCAGGAGATTTTGCCCCGGGATGTTTGAGGTGGTCCCACCCCGGAATGCTCAGAGGGGTCTCTCCCTAGGATGCTCAAAGGGTCCCTGTTGGGATGTTCACAGGAGTCACTGCATGGGATGGCTGGGGGTGTCTGTCCCATGCAGCTGGGGGGTCTCTCCCTGGATGCTCAGAGGGTCCTGCCCTGGGATGCTCAGGGGGTCTCGCTCTGGGATGCTGAGAGGGTCCCACCCTGGATGCTCGGGGGTCTCGCCCTGGATGCTCGGCAGGTCCCTCGCTGTAGAAGCTCACAAGGCTCGCTCCTCGGGATGCTTGGGGGTGTCTGTCCCACCTGCCCGGGCGATCCCGCTCTGGGCTGCTCAGGGGGTCCCTCCTTCTCCAGGCCCTTCCCCACCACACCGCCCACCTACCCAGCTTCATGAGGCAGGCCAGGAGGATCCAGAGGGAGATCTCGAAGGGGATGCGGACGTGAGTGTAGTCGATGCCGATGACCGGGAAGGCTTTGCGGGGCTTGGCGTGCCCCTCTCCCGAGCCGTTGGCCGGCTGCTCCTTCAGCGGGTGGATCACCTCGGGGGCGGCGGGCGGCGCGGCAGTGAAGCCGGGCACGTCGCCGCCGGGCAGCGGCGCGGGCTGGCCCTCGGAGGTGAGCATGGGGTTGGCCTGCAGGACCTGCCCGGGCAGCAGCGGCCCCAGCAGCAGCAGCGCCCAGGGCAGGGCGCGCAGGGCCGCGGCGCCCATGGCGGCGGGCGGGGGGCGCGGGCCGGGCCGGGCCGGGCGGGCGGGGGGCGGCGGGGCCGCCGCGGCCGCGAGGGCTGAAGCCGCCCCGCCACAGCCCGAGCGGAGCTGGGGCGGCCGCGGCGCCGGGCTCGGCCCACAGAGCGGGCGGGAGGCACCGGCGGGAGGGACCGGCGGGGGCGGCGCCGGCGGCGGGCGGGAGCGGAGCGGAGCGGGGCGGGGGGAGAGGGAGGAGATGGGGCCG
>VRYO01001760.1:338580-351138 GCA_009812075.1 Sialia sialis | reverse complement strand
ACTCACACAGCCTGACACAGCTCCCCAAGCTGGCTCCCTGCCTCCCCAGGAGCCCTGCTTTCAGTCCCAACCAGCTCCTCTGTGGATCTGCTCGTGCAGCACCACGGCACGAGGGTCCCTGTCCCAACCCTGCACACCAGTGTCTGTGGCATTTCATCACCAGTAACGGGGGCTGCACGTGAGGCTCCCATGAACACACCACCCTGCTGCTGCCCCCATACCTGCCAAAGAAGTTGGCCTCCTTGATGTCGGTGGTGGTGTTGCAGTGGCCGCAGTAGCGGAATTTGTAGTCGTAGCTGCGCTCCCTCAGCACCATCTCGTCCTCCGAGATGGAGTCCTTGCGGCCCGTGGCTCGCAGCCGGATGGGGCCTCCCCCCTTCTTGTCCTCAGCTGCAAGGACAACACATTTCCCTCAGCACCACCGGGGGAGTTCTGAGCACAGCACACCCCAGGAGACCCCAGCAGCCTCAGAGGAGAGTTCAGGATGACTCCAGCAGGGAGCAGGGCTCAGAGCAGGAGCCTCCTTCCTTCCAGATTATCTCCTGGCTACATCACACTCCTTTTATCACACTTTCACTCAAGAGCAAACCAGGAGCAGGCACAAGCAAAGAACAGGCTCAGGCCAGTTTTTGTGCACAGCCACAATCAATCTCTCTCAGAAGTTGGAGCTTGACTTCAGAGGGGCAGTTTAAGGAGGAAAGTGCTTGTGTGCTCATTAGATTTCAGAGTAACCTTGGAGAAGCCCAGCAGCAGCAGCACTCACCGTTATCACTCTTGGAGAAGAGGGCAGCATTGATGTCCCTGTCTAGTGCATCGCAGGCACTGCTGTGTGCTTGTTCTGGAAACTTCCCTTTAAAGTCATCCAGACACTCCAATGCTTCTGCCACGTACTTGAGCTCGAAGAGGCAGCGGGCAAGGCGGAAATGTGCCTTCAGGTGGCATGGGTTTAGGGAGATGGCCTTCAGGCAGTCCCTCAGAGCATCGTAATGGTCCCCATCCCTGAGGAAAACACAGCCCTGCATCAGCCAGCCCCAGCAGCAACAGCAAACATTTTCCACTGCTGCTTCCCAGCCCTCATTGCAGCGCACAGCTTGTTGTTTCCAGCTCTGCACACAATGCCACACCCCGGGAGCTCACTCCCAGTCTGCTGCGGCTCGGGGGCACCACCTGAGCCAGGCCAGGCTCCCCAGGGCTCTGCAGACGCCCACAGGCAGCTCTGGGATGTGACCACAGCAGGCTGCCCCGCCAGCCCTGACCTGCCATTTTAAATCGAGCGAGCAGAGCTGCCTGCTGCAGCACATTTCGGGAAGTCCTTTGAAGATGGAGGATGCAGCAGCCCTCTGGGCAGGCAGCTCAGCCCTGCCGTGCCAGCCGGGCTCCTGTCACAGCTCAATCGTGCCCCTGTGTGGACACACGGCACAGCTCCGGCCACCCCGCGCCACCACCGCCCTCGAGGGGACACAGGCACAGCAGGAGCCTTCCCTCACCTTCACGGGAAAAATCCTTCCAGTTTTACACGTCTGAGTTCTACAGCCTTGGAGTTTTAGCAGAGAGCATTACAGCAGAGGGGCTGTACTGGCTGTTTGTGTCTTTTTACAGCCTCATTTCCCTGACCTGGGGGCTCTGAGATTTAGGCTGTTCCTGTCCATGTCCCTGCCCTGGGACTGAGCCTGTCCGTGTCCCTGTCCCTGCTCTGGGACTGAGCCTGTCCCTGTCCCTGTCCTGTCCCTGCTCTGGGACTGAGCCTGTCCCTGTCCTGTCCCTGCTCTGGGACTGAGCCTGTCCATGTCCCTGTCCCTGCTCTGGGATTGAGCCTGTCCCTGTCCCTGCTCTGGGACTGAGCCTGTCCCTGTCCCTGCTCTGGGATTGAGGCTGTCCCTGTCCCTGCCCTGCTCTGGGACTGAGCTTGTCCATGTCCCTGTCCCTGCTCTGGGACTGAGCCTGTCCCTGTCCCTGCCCTGGAAGCAGGAGGGACCTGCTGAGCCCCGTGTGGTGCTCAGCTCAGGCTGGCAGGGCAGACACACCTGGGGTCCCAGCACAGAGCCCCAACTGCTCAGACACCACAAGCTGCCTGAACAGAGTGCCAAGGCTCTATTTGATGGTTAATCATAGTAATAATTATAATTACAATGTTTCATACCTGCCCATATGCCCCACTGTGGCTGCCCCATCCCTGGGAGTGTCCAAGGCCAGGCTGGACAGGCTGGCAGCCTGGGACAGTGGCAGGTGTCCCTACAGCACACCCCTCAGGATTGTGTCTCCAGTGAAGGAGACTCCAGCCCTCTGTGGGCAGCCTGTCCCAGTGCTCTCACCCTCACACACAGGTGTCCCAGTCTGGACTCAGGGGAGCTCCAAATCCTGCAGGAGCTTCTTTCACGAATCAACCTGCAGCTCCCTCCTGCCCAGGTGTCCACTGGCCACTCCCCAGCACAGCCCTGCCCATGAGATCTGCAGGGCTCTCCAGTCCCTGCAGCACTGCCAGGCTTAATTCAGGACACACTGCAACAGGCTGCTCATTTTTAGTCAGAGAAAGGGGAAATACAGCCACCTGTAATGATGACAGACAGGTGTCTCAATTCCCACACCTCACTGGGCTTTCAAACTGCTCTGCCACCCTCAAACATCCTTCCAGCCCAAGAGCCTGGTGTGAAAATGGACATGGTGGGATGTAAAGCAGGCTCTGACTTCTCCCTTTGTTACAGGATTGACTCAGCTTGTGCAAAACTAGAAATCAGCTCAGTACTGCCAGCGTGGACTGCTGAAAGCAATCCAGAGGGGGATGCAGTTGGCTTTTAGGAGCAAAATTTCAAAGGACAGCCTTGAAAGTGCTGGAAAATATGAGCAGCATCTTAAGGGGGATGAACAAGGGGAGGTTAGGAAATTACAGACCTTCCTTTTTTCTTGCTCTCTCTGTTATTCAGAGAACGAGGCCAAAGCAGGACCTGCAGGGTGCTGAGGGTGGCCTGTACCTGCTCCTGCTCCAGACATCAAGAACACCTCAGAGACACGTGGTGGTTCAGCCTGGGTCACTGTCTGCCTCTCCTCCTGCTCACTGACATCCCAGACACCTTCTCCACACTCCACAAACTGTTCCTAGCAGAAGAATGCCCCTTTTCTGCACCTGGAAGGTACCACCTCAGAGCTATTTAAATTCTAAGCCCTGCATGCCACAGGAACCCACTGTGTGTATGTTTTTCACATCTTCCTGCTACCCAAAGCTGTGGCAAAGCAGTAGCTGACACACTGAAAGGTTCAGATGTGCCAACATCCTTTGGGAAAAAAAGATTCCTATAAGAAAAATGTCATTCATGAGATCAGCACTCAGCTTCTGTGTTCCATCCCTTAATCCCAACCTATTGTTCTTCTCCTTCTGAACACTGAGGTCTTTTTGAGGCAGCTCCCAAATCTCTGCTATTGCAAAACAGCCAGTAGGCCAGTTACCAACAGTCACAACAACTGCTGGCTGCTCTTTATCTTGGCAAGAAGAGAAGAGAATTCATACTGGGGATTTCAGCAGGGAGAGGAGAAGGATATCCTCACAAAGCAAATGGAGATGAAGGACCACAGCTATTTTAAATATGTTAATGGCAAGTCATGGTGCTCAGTCTTACCCTGCTCAAGGGGACAGGCACTAAAATAACTCGGCTGTATCTTGCAGATGCAGCTCTGGCCACTGGTCAGAGCAGGCATTACCCACTGCAGAGGCTGACAGGGTGTTTTGCAAGCAGCAGGGCAGACTGCAAGGAGCTGCCACCTCCCCAGACCCCTCCCAGAGGTGTGGGGTAACACAGGGACTGAGCTCTGAGTGTCTGCAGTGTGAGGTGCTGGAGAAAGCAGCCAAAGGCACCCAGCAGCCCTGAACAACCTTGTGTCGAGAGCTGTTATAAAGCACAGTCACCATGACATCATGTGTTGACAGCAGATTTAAGAGCCCTTCTCTAATGCAAATCAGAACCACCCAAAGCAGCACAGACACCCATGGAGACACCCAGAATGCTGTGAATCAGATGTGGATTTGGGGTTTCTTTCTAAACAGGAAGGATCAGGATTTCACTCAGCACATCAGGAGGTGATACCACGAGCTGCTCACCAGCTGGGCCTCCCCTGAACGTCCAGCACACACAGTGAGACCCCCTGTGTGCCAGAGGTGTTTCAGTGATGCCCCCAGCCCCACCTGGCACAGGGACACAGTGGGGTCCCTGCAGTGCCCCTGGCCCTTACCACTTGCGCTTCATGTAGGCAGCAGCTCTGTTCCCGTAGAGCATGGCGTTGTTGGGGGCCTTCTGCACAGCCTTGCTGTACAGCTGGATGGCCTGGGTCCACAGCTGGCAGGCAAAGGCCTCGTTGGCTTGCTGCTTGATCCTCTCCAGGTACGGGGGCAGCTCCACCTGGGGGCTGCAGGGAAGAAGGGAGCAGCACAGGTGAGCTCCGCGTCCTCCCCTGCAGGGCACAGTCTGCAGGGTTCAGCTCCAGCTCAGTTCATGTTTGCTAGACTCCTCAATAAAAGGTTCAGGAAAAGGCAGAGGGGACTCTGGACCTGAACAACTGGATTTTAAGAGGGAAATTTGGTTTTGACTGCAGAATCCCAGAACAGTCTGGGGTGGAAGAGACTTTAGCGCCCATCTCAGTCCACCCCTGGTACCATGGCAGGGACACCTCCCACTGTCCCAGGCTGCTCCAAGCCCTGTCCAGCCCAGCCTGGGCACTGCCAGGGCAGTCACAGCTGCTCGGGGCACCTGTGCCAGGGCCTGCCCACCCTCTGGCAGCCTCCCCACATCACTGTGACCATCATTTGACTGCTTCCATTTTTCCTTTATCTGCAGAGACACACTCCAAATTGAGCAGTGGGTATTTTAAGCATCAGACTTCACCAACATGTCTTTGTTTCTGCATAAACGTTTCCAGTCCCCTTTTAGCAATGCACAACAATGCTCATGCAGAAGCGTCTGAGCTCAGCAGGCCCAATGCAACCCAGAAGTGCAGCCCCAGTGCTGCAGCCGCGGTGGAGGGGCCATCTAGAGGAGAGGAGCTGCAACAGGCCGGAGTGACACAGGAACCCAGGCTACCCTTATATGGGATTAAATAAGGGGATTGACTTGGAACAAGGCAGAAAAACAGCCACCCACATGTGCTGCTGCTCCTTCACCCCACTGCATTCTGCTCCTAAAGAAAGGAACCAGCAGGAGCAAGAGAGGAGGCTCCACCAGCCCTGGCCCCCACGCTGGGAACGGCAGTGATGTTCCAGTGCTGGTGTCACACAACAATTCCAGCTGCTCCACTTCTGTCTGCAGCAGGCAAGTGCCCAAAAAGTAGCAAAGGGGAGCAAGGTTCCTTCACCTGCCAGCCTCTGCCACCATCCCCACACACAGCTCCTTCAGGCCAGGGAACAACCACCCCTCAGGGCACTTTGCTCCCAGGCCTGAGAAACCATTTCTTAGTTTTGTCCACATTAATTAATCATTCACAGACAATTTCTCCCAGGCTCCTGCCTGGTGTGAGCCCTGCTCACAGCCCGTGGCACCCCAGGAGCAGGACAGGGATTTTGGGAAGGCAGAGGACAGGACAAAGCCCCAGGGCCTCACCTGCTGTGTGCCCGGCCCTCGGCCAGGCGGAAGCCGTTGCTGTGCAGGTGGATCCCGTTGGACACTCCATTCGTGGAGGTTTTCCCATTCTGCACTTCTGAAGAGCAGAAAATGACACATTCAGCCAGTGTATCAGCGGAGATTGCACAAACTCAGGGTTTTCTTATAGCAGTCCCATTCAGAGCAGAAACAAAACTGCCCTTATCCCACCTGCTCCTGCATCTGGATTTGGTTTGTCCTCTTACATTTACAAATCTCTGCAGTGTCCTTTGCAATCCAACTCTGGATCAGAAAAGCAGACACACACAGCACTAAGGGCTCACACCCAGCAAGGGCAGCTCCACGGGAGTGACCCCTGATTGATTCCAGGCCCCCGCAGAATCAGGGGATCCTGGAATGGTCTGGGAGGACACCAGGCCCTCAGCCCTGCTGAATCCCTGAGCACAGCTTTGGGCACTCCCAGCTCACACACCCCTCTCCACAGGTCACTTCTGTCCCTCTGCAGAAGGATTTTTATGACCTGCAGTGCAGAAACAGCCCGGCACCACCCACCTCCCCATTCTCCTCCTGCACCCTGGAAATGACAATCCACTCTGCTGCTCACTCCCTCTGTGACAGCTCCACACTTACCCCCTGAAGTGTGGCACTTCTTTGGGAGGAGAAAAGTGTATGGTCGCTGTTTGTATGTCAGATCAAACAAATAGACCTGAGGAAAGGAAAAAAGAGCTTGAGACAAGTCTGCAAAACAGAGATGCTCAAGTCAGAAATAAAAGAGAGCTCAGTAGGTGCACAGTTCCATGTCTGTGCTTGCTGTTTCCAATTTTCTCACTGGGAATCTTTTCTGCAGATGGACACACAGGGATGGCAGCAGTAACTGAATGTGTCCCAGTCCAGCCCACTTCAGAGAGAACAACCCTGAGAAACAGCAACCTGGTGTGACTGCACATCTGCAGATCAAAGATTACCTGACCACTGACCAGCCTGCTCAGAAAGCTTCACCTTACAACCAAACAACTAAGAGATTTCAATTAACACAACGACAAAGAAGAAACCAAACACCTATTGACAGAAAAGAGGTGGGACACTGAGAAAAAGTCTAAGATGAAACCAGAATTTCCCAAAACTCCCAGGCTGCTCTGTGCAATCCAATCTCCAGCTGTACTGGGACAGGATGGAGAGCCCAGGCCAGGCCCAGGGTTCACCTTCTCCTAAAGGCAGAGAGGGCACGTGTGAGAAAGCTGCAGAGGACAAGCACAGAGCAGCCTGCCCACAAGCACAGGGCCTGTTTAACCCACCCCCACTAATGCTGTCAGGAGGATTTTCTCATTCCATTGCTAGGCTTTACAAAAGATCCATGAATATCACCCAGAGCTCAAAATTAAAGCAATCAATATTCCAGGTGAAGGCCTGTGCTTCTCCTTACTCACTACATTCTATTACAGAAGCAGTTTGATGTTTCAAGAATCAGTTATGAAATCCTTTCTAAGTCAACAAAGGTCAGTTCCAGCACTGGTTTTGTTTATTTTCTTTCTCCTCTTGCAGAGAGCGAAAAGTGAACTGGAAAACCACAACAGAACAGGGTTTAACTTTGATCAGTGACAGCGTAACAAACATATCCCTAATCCCAAGCATTTAGCCTGAATTCATCAGAAAGCAGTTTAAAATCAATCCCATTACCCACAGAGAAGTTGCTGTACCTATTTTCCACAGCACACAGTGACCCACGTGAAGCTTTTCTGCCTCACCTGCTCCCCTCCCATGTTGACCAGGAGCTCGGTGCCATCGGGGCTGAAGGTGACATACGTGGCCACCAGGACCCGCAGCCGGTTGTTGTAGTCTGGGAGCTTCACTGGCAGGTGCCCTGAGGAGAGGACAAGCCCACAATCATTGCCTGAACTCCCAGCTGCTGTCTCTGTCCTACCCCAGCTGCTCCTTGTGCAGAGCAAAGCCACGGAGCACCAAGGGATTTTCCATTTCCCACTGGATCCTCCCAGGAGGAGCCAGAACAGGCACAGAGCCTTTCCAGGCTCTGGGGAGTGAGCCCCATCTCTGGGAGTGTGCAAGGCCTGCCTGGACAGTGGAAGGTGTCCCTGTCATGGCACAGGGTGGAACAAGGGTGTTTTAAGGTCCCTTCCACCCCAAATCACTCTGTGATTCCATGCTTGCAATTTTGCACAGCCACCTCAACACGAAGACCAGAATTCTCACTGCCTTGCTCACAATGAGCCTGCAGAACCCAGCAAATCTCAGTTTTAGGGATTCACTAGGATTTGGCTTTTGTGATTTGTGGCCATCTGCAAATACCTCCATCCTCAACCCCCTAATTAGGTTTCCTTAATAAAGCCCTCAGCACAAGGAAACCAGAGCTCCTAAATATTCAGCTCACACACAGGTTCTGTTCTTCAGACAGCAGATGTGTTGCATGACCAATTCAGGGGACCCGAGGAATCCTCCAGTGGGACTCATCAGGAACAGGACTGTCAGAACTAGTCTGCTGAACAGGCTGGTCTGAGATATTAAAAAAAAAACAAACAACAAAACCCCAAACATTTTGGGGTAAAAGATAGCAAATAATGAGCACTGGAGAAAAATGTCATCTAGATTTCTCAGACACTGCATCACTGATTCTTCATCTGCAGGATGAGGACAAGTCACTTCTGTGCCAAAAAGATTTTGAACAGCAGCTTTGCTGGGACCAGTTCCAGAAAAGCTTATAGAGCCCAGGTTACACCCAATCCTTCACTTTGCAGCAGCAGTGACAAAAACACATCCATGCTGGACAAAAAGCAGCAAGGCTAGCTCACCACCCCAGTGAAATGACCTGCAATTCCACAGACCATCCCCTGTGAGCAGGGGCTGTGTGTGAAGGCTTTCTCAGTTTCCTCAGGCAGTGAAGTACCCCAGTGCCCCGTACCTGCCACGTAGTACTGAGCTGCCCCATCCGGGAGCGGCTTCTGCCGGTCACAGAACGTGTGCACCCCAGCTGAAGGGCTCTGCTTCATGCTCTTCCTGCCCAGAGAGAGGAACAGAACTGGTGACACAGCATGTAGCTGCTGGGAGCCCCATCCACGCTGGCCTTCCTGTCCCCCAGCAGAACACAGCCAGCTGCCCACACAGCTCTGGGTGCCAGCCCACACCACCCCAGTGCACCCATCAGAAAGGCTCTGGGTGAGAGAAGAGAACAGAGCAGAGCTGCCCAGGAGAGGTGAGTGCTGGCCCTGCTCCCAGCAGAGCCCTGAGCAGCCCTGAGGAGCCCTGCAGAGTCCTGATCAGAGCCCTGAGCAGCCCTGCAGAGCCCTGCAGAGCCCTGAGCAGCGCTGCAGAGCCCTGAGCAGCCCTGCAGAGCCCTGAGCAGCAGCCCTGCCCCAGAGCAGCCCGTACCTGTGGTTGTGGATCATGCGGATGTCGTAGAGCCGCACGAAGGGCCCGCTTGCCCCCACGGCCAGGTAATTGTTGTCCTGGGGGTTCACTGTCAGGCACTTGGCCTCCACCAGCTGCCCACAGTACTCAGTCAGGTCAATGAGCACCTCGGAGCGCTTGCTGTTCTCCCGCAGGTCGTACTGCCTGCACAGGGGGCAGGGAGGGACATGGACCAACAGGAACAGCCTCTGCAACTCCTGAGCTGGGAGGGACCCACAGCCAGCCCAGCCCCTGGTCCTGCACACACACCCCAACAACCCCACCCTGTCCAAACGTTCTTGGAGCTCTGGCTGCCCTGGAGATGTGACACTGCCCGGGGAACCTTTCCCAATATCCAACCCAAACCGCTCCTAACCCGCCTAAGAGATGACACCAAGGACATGGACAACAGCCACTGGTGCCACAGGGAACTGGGAGCACCTCAGTCCAACACACACACGGCCTCAGTAGCTGGATAATCATTAAAAGCAGATCTATAACGTGCACAGGTTTAGTCAAGTTCCAAATTAAACGCCCAAGTCATCACCTGTTCCTTTCCTGGCCTCCCTTTGCAGCAGTGAGGAAAATGGAGGAGCTGAGGAGAGTATTTATGACTCCACAAGATAAATCTTTGCAGTTTTAGGAAAGGGAGAGATGAGCTTAAGCTGTTTAGTACAGAGACAGCCTGTGTTCAGGTCTGTGCACAGCACACATTGTGATGGCTCCCAGAACCAGAGCAGCTGGAGTTCTGTACCTGATTAAGCCATCTTCTGCTGCGCTCCAGAAGGTGTTTGGCCACATGGGAGCCGTGGCAATCCGCTTCACTCTGTTGGTGTGATCCCCAAACATGTGCACCGTCTCCTTGACAGTCAGGTCATGCACGTGCACCTTGGAGTCGGCAGCTCCAGTGATGAGGATGCGATCCCCCGAGTGGGGCAGGAACTGCAGGAGGGCAGGGGCACTCAGGGTGACAGCCAGCAGGCACAGGGCAGGAGCTGTGCCTCAGGAAAGGGGCTAACCCATGCTGTTCCCTGCTGCACAGCTCACTGTGCACACTCCAGCCAGCAGGACACACCAGTGTATCACCACACATCCCAACCTGCCACAGCTCACACAGCCTGGGATCAGCATAAACTAAGTTATATTAGATTATACTAGATATTAGACATTCGATTATATTAGATTTAATCATTCCCCCCACAATTAGAAATATTAAACTTTCTTGGGAGGAACTGCTTACAGGAAAACATTTCCCAGCAAGGATTTATCCTTTTACTGTTTCTGTTAGCTGCTCATTCCTTTAAGCACATACCTTGACAGAAAAGATGTTTGCAGTGTGCCCTGTGTGCATAGAAAGGAGTTTCTTGTGGTGCAGAGGATCCCACACAATGGTATGCTGGTCATCAGAGCCAGAGGCCAACAAGCTGAAAGGAACAGGAGACAAACAGGCACCGTGAATTCCTCTGTCCCTCACCGTGCCTGGCTCTGTGGAGCTCTTGGACCAGACACACATCAAGTTAATTCAGCCCTGACCAGCCCATTTCCTCCCCTCCCTCAGCTCTCTGCTCCTGCTGCTCCCCATGCACCCATCCCTCCAGCAGCCCTAGGAGCTAAAGCACACAAACAGCAATTCCCCAGAAAGCACAGCTGGCTGGAGCACTCAGCAGTGTTTGCCTTCCTTTCCACCCTGGCTGTGTGATGCTCCACATCACCTCTAAGCCCAGCCAGGGCATTCCCTGCCAGGCTCCAGAGGTGCCCAGGCAGTCCCAGGGCTCGTGGGGTGAACCACAAACTGCTTCTGAGGGGCAAGGTGCTCTTGGCCTGTCCATCCATCTGCATCTGAACCAAAGCAATCTGACATCTGCAACCCTCCGCTCTTTCAACCTCACATTTCCTTGCAGCCATTCTCCTTCAAGCACATGAAATTTTCACTGGCAAACAATTCAGAAGAGTATCAGAAATCAGGTGCAGAAATATCCACTCTCCCTCCAATCCACTCATTTCTCACAGAAACTCTTCATTCCACTTAGTTACTGAAGTTGCTCTTTAGTTTCCCTCTAAAACTGCAGAGGGGTGAATTCTCCACCTCCTTCCCTCGGATATTTGCTCCCCAGCAGCAGCTTTTAACAGCGTGGTGAAGGGGGTGGGGAGATGTCACCACCAGCTGGGCAAATCCCAAAGATCCATTATAATCCCTAATACCACTTAAGAGAAGAGAAGCAGCCTTCCATCTCCACTTCTTAGTATGACCATTTCCCTTCTGAACTCACTAAAGGGGCATTTCTAATAATATCCAGATATATTTAACAAAATAAAGCTTCTTTTGAAGCGTGAGCTCTACTACAGCTCAAAACTGCAGCTTGAGCTCCACTTTACTAGAAATGGGAAGCAGCTGCCTACGATAACATGACCTACATCCCACTCCTGGGAAAACCTGGGGTCATGGCTCTGCTGATTCCCCAGATGAAGCCACATACTTACTCTCCTTTTTCATTCCATTCCAGACAGTTGACACACCCAGAGTGACCCTGAGGGAAGGAGGCAAGGGAAGATGGCATTACTCAAACCTCAGATGCATCAAACAGAGCTGTCCTAAGACAAGGACACAGTGAGCCCCTCACAAATAACAACTTTTTCCAATAAAAGCAGCTTTTCTTTATTCCAACCCTGCAAAGAACTCCACACACTTGGTAGATGAGCAGCTCCAGAAAAGACAGACATGCTAGAGCAGCTGGGGTAGAAAAGGCAAAATAAAACAAACAGAAAAAGGAAGTGTTGAATAAAATGGCAGTTTAGTCTCAGAGGCTACAGCTGAAATCCTGCTGTACACAGGGAAAGGTGACTTTGCTTCCAAAGCCCTTGGCTAGGCTGACAAATTACATGTACAGGCACTCTGGGAACACAGGGAAAATGCACTTTTGATAGCTCTGTTAGAAGCACCTTGCTGCTGGGTGACTGCATCATCCATCTTCATCCACATTAACCAACACTGCACCAGGAAGTGGGGGAGTGCTGAGCAGCATTTGATGTGGGAGATATGACTGAAAAGGGGGACAAAAGAATCCTTTTCTCCCCCAAACCAAGATAATTGATGTGTTAGAGGTTGGCTCAGTTGGGTACAGCAGGGTGTGGATAATGCCAAGGTTGTGGCTTTGACCCCAGATGGGGCTGGTCACTTCAGACTTGTGGGATCCTTCCAACTCAGAACAGTCTCTATCCTCTTAAAATCCTTCCTAAGGTATGCCAGAGTGCACTACAAGCTGTTCCTTGGGGATCCCATGAGAGCTGAGCATGTTCAACAGCTGACAATTGTCTCCTCCAGGCACCAGTGCTGAGCCTGGGTGGTGCCCACCCTGTGAGAGGCTCTCCTGCAGGTGCACCAGGCAGGGCAGAAAGCTCCCACTGAGCTACCCCTGTTCTAATGCAGTTTGGGGGACCAAAAACCAGTGTTTACCTCCTAGAACAGAGAAATTCACTCTCACCTGGCAGCCAGGTGCACAGCAAGGAGCTGCATTCTCTGACACTCACCTGCAGCCAGGTGCACAGCAGCAGCTGCATTCCCTGGCACTCACCTGCA
>VRYO01001760.1:313677-329506 GCA_009812075.1 Sialia sialis | reverse complement strand
TGAGTGCTGTGCTGTCCTTGCAGAGCGAGACGCTGAACGGGCGCGTGGTGGTGGACATGGAAGGCGCCTCCCAGGCCAACCAGCGGCGCATGAACGCCGACCCGCTGGAGGTGATGCTGCTCAACATGGGCTACAGGATCACGGGACTGACCAGCGCGGGGGCGGCCGGCTCCGACGACGAAGACAGCTCAGAGGGGCAAGTGCAGTGCCGGCCCAGCTAAAACAGAACTGCCTCTCCTTCCTCTAAACGTTTGGCTGAAAGGGAACCGAGTTTCCTTGGTCCTGAACTTTCTCTGGGGAATGACTGCACTGTTTCGCACTATGCACAGGGTAGGACAAGCTGGCAGGGGCAGGAGCGGCCGTCTCTAAACCATCACCTCCTCCTCCTCCTCCGTGGCAGTGCAGTCTGGGGTTTGCCTTTAGTGGAGTTTAGTCCCAACAGGGGTCTTTGAGTTGTCTGTGAGCAGTGTAACTGGTGATTATTTTTCCAGAGCTGCTGTATGATCTGGTACAGGGGCTGTTGCCTGCATTGCAGGGGGGATGTTAAATTCCTGAATAAAATACAAACCTAGGGCAGGGGTTATGGAATGAATTTGCTGCAGTGATTTGGAAAGCTTGACTGTGCTACCAGCTTGTCCAGAGGCCCCCAGTTTACGGTTGTTGGCCATGGAACACCTGTTTTGTCCCATAACATCTTCTGGTTTCCATCTCGGACACATCAGCAGATGTGGCTGAGCTGTTTTGAGGACTGGAGGTTGCCTGTCTTGTCCCCCTGACTTGGCTGAGGGATCAGTGAAGGCACTGGGTGTGCAGCTCCAGGGCAGAAGGAGCTTGCCCGGTTCTGATGCTCCCTCCTGTCCCTGAGCTGCGGAGGGAGGTGACAGCAGTGGGCACGGGCTGCATCAGAGGCCTAGGACTTGTAGCTAAAGCTGCTGAGGAAAGGGGCAGGTGCCAGCCCCTCTGCATTGCCCAAGATATGTGGCTGTGTTCTGCTGCTCCTCTCTGCCTCACTGTGCGGGGGCTGGGGACGTTGTCACCGTGGCAGATACAGCACAGCCTGCCGTTGTCAGAAGCAGCGTTTTTGTGCAGCCAGCTGCTCTGTCTTGGCCAAGCTGGGCCTTCCCTGCCTGTTTGTTGGTGTAACATCAGATGGATTCGTGGTCCTCTCAGGAATCCTCCTTCCTGTTACCCCTCCCCACGCCCTGTCTGGCTGCAGAGCCCGGAGCACACCTGGAAACACAGCACTGTACTTGCATCCTTCCCCCTCCTGCAGCACACGGCCCCGTTCCCCTCTTGCAGTTGCCAAACACTAAATACCCCACAGATCTCACACAGCTGTGCTGCAACCACCTCTGGAGGTTGTTTTTTTCTAGGACTATCAACTAAGACCAAAGAGCCCCTGGAGATCTGCACCGCTCTGCTCTGTCTCGTCCCTTCCTGCCGAAGGTCTGAACATGTCAGCCTTGGTCCCAGGGGTGTGAGGTGTGTGTGTGCATGTGTGTGTGCTGTTCTTCCATGTGCTGCAATCCCTGGTCTTCCTGTTGCCGTGGAAAGATGAGAGGCCTCCCTTTCCTCCCTGCTGCCTCTGCCAGGCACTGCTGAGCGCAGCTGCTGCCTGAGCCAGGCTGCTCTGCCTTCCAGAACAATCCTGACTGGAGCAGGGACAGAGGGCAGTGGCAGGCTCTGCTCTGTGCAGGGTGCAGCTGAGCCCAGCTCTGGAGGCTGGACCAGCCTCCCTGTCCTGCTGAGGCACAGCTTACCTGGGCCAGGTGTCCCTGAGCTCCTGGGGCAGCTCTGGCTGTTTTCCTGCAGTACCTGTGACTGTTGAGTTACCTGGCTGGGGCGTAGCCAGGTGCACCCCGGCGTTTGCTGCTCTTCCAAACCCAGAGGCAGCAGAAAATTCTCCTCACTTGGGTGGCTTTCTGACATGGTCTGCCCTTTCCTTTTTTTGCTCTAAGGCTTCCTACTAGACGCATCCTCTTCTTTTTTTTTTTTTTTTTTTTTCCCCTCTTCTCCTCCCACTCAAACTTTTTTTTCAGCTTTCAGTAGACAACGTCTGCAGACTTTGATTTTTAAACTGAGAGACTGAGGTGGAAAGCTCTGAAGAGAACAGACCTCTCCCTCCCCATTCACCTTTTGCTGTGGCAGCTATTTTTTGGTTTTTTTACCCTTGTGAGACAGTGCAGCTCTTTTACCTGCCAGTTGCAGTATGAAAGCAACCAGATTCCCTGCCTCTGCAGTGGGTTGCTGTTTTTAATGGCTGCTTTGGTTAAATAAAAAGATTAATAGTAACAGGAGAGAAGGGGAGAGAAAAACCTTTCTGCCTCGAGCCCCTTTTCCCCTTGCTGTGGGCAGATTACCTGCTTGTCGCTTGTTAACGAGGAATTTGTATTTATTGGTGAAGGAAAAAAACATGCTGGGGAAGTCAGGAGAAGATGTTGCTTTATTGACCTCTGCTGTTTACTTCAACCCCCTCTTTGGGAAAGCTTCTTCCTGCTCTTTCTGGTTAACTCCTTCTAGCCTGGGATATGCAGGGATGCCTCCTTTATTTTTGTATTCTAGCAATGGGCTCTCCGTTAGGAGACTCTAGGATTCTCTTAGTGTTGCAGTGACCATTGCTTCTCGCTGTTTTGAGTACTAAAGACGATCATCTCGTAAACTTTGCCCCTGCAGTTGTAGAGGTAACACACGAGCCTTACTGCCCTCGTTAGAAGGAGCAGAAAACTTGTTTCTCTGGTCCCTGGAAGAGAAAGGGTTAAGCGATTAAACAATTCTTTGTTCTAGTTCTTTCTCGGTGTGTTTTGTTTGGGGGATGTTGTGGCTTTGTTCTACCTCTCTCTGTGGGGTGGGAGGGCTGGCCTGGCTGGGCCAGGTGCTGCTCAGAGAGCAGAGAGCTTGGGGGGAAGGGGCTGGGGAGCCCAAAACGGGTCAGTGCTGGGTGAATTTATCCAGGACTGGGGAGCCCAAAACGGGTCAGTGCTGGGTGAATTTATCCAGGGCTGGGGGCTCAGAGCTGCAAGCGCTGGGAGGGGAGGGGAGCACTGCCTGGGAGGAGGGCAGGGCGGGGAAGGGCAGCAGGTCCTGCAGGGAAGGACAGTGCAGCAGGTCCTGCAGAGCTGCTCCCTGTCTGAGGGGCTTTTCAGACACAGCAAAACAGCAAAATGCTGCTGAGCCAGAGGGGCAGGGGCGGCAGAGCTGCAGAGGGGCAGAGCCCATCCTGCCTGGCAGCGCCCAAGGAGTGCCCTGGGCTGGGCTGGGAGCCCCGGGTCCCCTCCTGAGCCCCCTTCCCAGGGATCCTGTGCCAGCAGCGGTATTTCCCTGCCTCTCAGGGTGTGTCCAGAGATGCTCTTTGCTAAAGGATTTCACAAACTCACTTTTCCCTCCAGGTTCCTGCTCCCAAACATCTCCTTGCTCTCCAAGCTGCAGGCCTGAAGGGAGAGCTGGAAAACAAGGCTGATAGTAGCAGAATCCATTTGAACTCTTCTCTTAAAAATTCCTGTTGGACACCTTTCAGCCGAAGGTCTTTTGAGGCCTCTTCATTTCAAATACTGATATAAATTATTGCTTTAAAAGGCAGCTCTGCTGTAACAAAGCAATGAGCATCCATAGCTGGAATTGGCAATCAGCTAATTGGGTCAGCTCTTGGAGTGAGTGGTTGGAAGCTGAGTGTTTGAATTGTGGGTGGAAATGGGTAGAAGGACCCAGAAAATTAGTTTTATTTGTCATTTGGATGAGAGGATTGGGTTGAGGAGGCAGAGGAGGGATATGCTCTGGGGGGAGGAACAGTTGCAGCCTGACTGACAAATTCACTTTTCTCTGATGGAAATGCTGGCAGTGCCAGCAACAAAACTGCTGGAGACGCGTCCTGTGTGTGAGCACAAAGGGAGCAGGGTGCTGGGAACACTCTGGGTGCTGGGGCAGCTCAGAGGCTGACGGGGACACCCTTGGGGCTCCCTGCAGAGGAGCTGGGCTTTGTCCTGGATTTCATGGCTGAGAAATCCCCAGAAGCAGCACTGGGCTCTGAGTGCCCCTGTCCCTGGTGGCTTCTCCTTGAGGCTGGAAGTGAATCTCCGTGGCTTGGCTGTGTTCAGAGGGAGAGGGAGAGGAGGAAATGCAGTGACAGGAGAGAGGACAGCCCCAAGGCTGGAGCTGGGGTGGCTCAGGGGACTTTTGGGGAGGTGGCTGAGCCCGGCGTGGCTGTGGCCGTGTGTGAGTGGCACCAGCAGAGCCCCAGGGATGATTTTGGCTCCCGGTGAGCCAGGAGAGGCTGAGGGAGCAGAGCAGGGGAGCAGCACAGACCCAGCGCAGGGAAGGACACGGGGCCCATGTCCTCCAGCAGCCCCAGCCTCGGTGACATTTCCAGTCAGCTCTGCTGCCGCTGGGCTGTCAATGTCAGGAGGGGGAGGGGATCTCCTCCTGGAGTGCTCTGGTGCTGGCAGCCCCTCCAACGCTGGAGCTGTCACAACAGGGAAGGTTCCCAAGGAGCAGGAGCTGGCCGGGCGCCTGCAGCTCCCAGCTCTGCCCCGAGCCAGCCCGGGAGGTGCCCGGATCCGGGCTGGGCTCCAGGAGCGGGGGACAGACCCTCCGTGCCCCTCCTGTCCCCCTCAGCAGGGCCAGGGGTCACCGAGGCACCTGCCAGAGCGGGGACGTGGCCCCTGTCCTGAGGCGCAGGAGCCATCGGTGGCCATCCCTGGCAAAGCCTTTTGTTTCTCCTCAAACGAGAGCTTGCACAAACAATGATGGCACCATTCCTGCTCCGCACATTGATCCAGTGCTCTAGTCAGGCAAGAGAGCTGCAATAAAACCCCGGCCTTTAATTTTATGCATGGAGAACTTCTTACCTGCTCTCCCCTCCCTGTCCTCCCCCCCACAGCTCCTTTTCCAACTGCAGCTATTTTTCCCTGCTGACTTCAGGTGTTTTGTATTCTGCTTAGATCAATAGCAGCACAACAGCAGCAGCTTTCCAGTTGTCACCAGGAGGACCCTGCTGTCAGCTCGGGCTGAGCCGTGCTCTGCCGGGGCTGGAGAGCCCTTGTGCTTCCCTGACAGACACAAAGAGCTGCACAGCAAACCAGTGCTCTATTGATTTCGGGTTTAATTATTTTTTTTTTAATGCAGCCTGGGGAAAGCGGTTCTCTTCCCGAGCTCCAGCAGCTGGGTTTGCCTTCCTGCACTCGGTTCCCAGGGAGGGAAGTGTCTGAGCTGCCCCTCGCCCAGGCGGGAGGTGGCACTGCGGGGACACGTCCTGCCGAGGCTGTCACCGCTGTCCCTGCTTTGCCAAGGAGCTGCTCCCTGGTGATATCCTGCTTAGCAGCCTCCCAGCCATGAGCAGGAAGAGCAAATCCATTGCCTAATCCGACAAACGTGCCAGGACCACATTAGCTGATGTGAACATTGGCCCTCACTCGTGGCTTTTTCACAATCTCTGATATTTATGTTGGCCTGGAGCAAATCAATGCCAAGGCTTTTTTTTTCTTTGTCGAACAAAAAGTGTTCACTGAAACACAACCTTTGTGTGCATCTTCCATCCCAAGTGCCAGAATGGAATCATGGAGTGTTCAGGGTTGGAAGGAGCATCTCCTCCCAACCCTGCCATCCCTGCACAGCTTCCCTTGGCTGCCCCAAGCCCTGCCCAGCCTGGCCTGGGCACTGCCAGGGACCCAGGGGTGGCCACAGCTGCTCTGGGCTCCTGTGCCAGGGCCTCACACCCTCCCAGGGAAGAATTCCTTCCTCTTACCCAATCTAATTTCCCCGCTTTCAGTTTGTACCCATCACTCTCTGTCCTAAAATAGGAAAGCAGAAACCAAAGCACCAGCCACAGCTTCGCTCTCAAGAGTTTGACTTCCTCAGCTTTCTCTCCTTTGGAGACTATTTTGTGGGCTCCTTTTCCACCAGAGAGCTGAGTGGAATTGCTGTGGCTTGCAGGGGCAGAGGCCACCTTGACAGGAAACTTCAGTGCCATTTTCTGCTCTCCCAGCTCTGAGGGCAGAGCTCACCCAGCTCCTGGGCTTCCCCTGGAGGCCTCAGGGCTCTAAAGCTCGGTGTGTCAGAGCTGTTCTGTCCTGGAAAACAGAACCTCCAGGGCCAGACTCAGCCTGACAAGGGGGACAAGCAGAGAAGGGAAAGCAGCACAGAGCAGGGAGAAGCCTTTGGTGAAGAATGTCTGCCAAAGAGGGAGCTGTAAGCTCATGGTGAGTGCTGGGAACGGGGTTTGTCAGTCCCCAGACGCAGACCTTGGCTCCGTGTCCCCTCTGTGCCACGAGTAGGAAGAGGCCAAGGCTGTTTGTTTTGATTCCCAGCCCCTGGCACAGCGGCTGACACTGATCTCCGGGAGAGGACGGGAAGCACGGCTGCCTGAGGAGGAAACGAGCGCTCCCAGGACAGCGTGGAAGGATGCAGAGCTGGAAGGGGGACACTGGCAGCTCTGCAGCAGCCCTGGGGCAGAGCATCCTCATCCCGTCCTGGGCTGGGGCAGAACATCCCATCCCATCCCTGTATCCTTGTATCCCTGTATCCCATCCCATCCCTGTATCCTTGTATCCCTGTATCCCATCCCATCCCCTCCCTGTGCCTCCCTCCGGCCCCCGGGCTCTCACGGCTCCCAGTGTGCCGTGGGTGGAAATCTGCAATAAACACATTTCTCCAGCCTGCTCGTGTCGTTTGAATTTAATTTCCTAGTACAGCGATTGTTGTTTTTCTAACCCTGTGTTTTCCCTGCTGCCGTGGTAGTTCCTCCCCGGTCCCGGGGGCTCTGGAGATGATGATTTCTGATTTTCGGGGGCTCCTCCAGCTCCTGCCCGGGGACAGCCCCCGAGGGCTGAGGGGACCGGGAGGGGCGGCCCGGGGGGTCCCGGCCTGGGGACCTGAACCGTTCCCGTTGGGGTCCTGTTCCCGGTCAGTTCCCGTTCCAGCTCCCCTCCCGTTCCCCGTTTCCGTTCCTATCCCGCTCCCGTTCCCGGTTCCCCGTTCCCCGTTCCCGGTTCCCGGTGACCGGAAGCGCGCGCGGCCCGCCGGAAGTGACGCGCTGCGGGCGCGCCCCGGGCATGGCGGCGGCGGAGCCCGGGATGAAGCAGTTCAATGGCGGCGGTGGCGCCGCGCCGGACGCGGAGCGCGGCCGCTTCCCGCACTGCGTGGTGTGGACCCCGATCCCCGTGCTGACGTGAGCGAGGCGCCGGGGCGAGCCGGGGACGGGCGGAGCGGCGGGGCCGGGCCCGGGACAGGACCCCCTGGCTGCCCCGGGGCCTCCCCTCCCCTGTCCCGGGCCCCCCGAGCCCCTCCGGATCCGTCCGAGCCCCTCCGGATCCGTCCGAGCCCCTCCGGATCGCCCCTCGCCTCTGTCGGGACCTTGTCCCGGCTCCCCCCTTGCCCGTCCCGGTTCTCCCCTCGCCGCTCCCGGTTCCCGTTGCCCTTCCCGGGACCCCGGCCCGGGAGCGGCTCGTTGCTGCAGCCTTGGCGAGGGCGGGGAAGGCTCTGCCGGCCGGGCCGGTCCTTGCCGGGATCCCGGGATGCTGGGAAGCGCTTTGTGGAGCCGGGGTTGGGCGCTGGGAGCAGCCCGTGCCCCGGGGGATCTCGGCGCGCTGCTTTTCGCGGCTCGGGACCGGAGCCGTGCCAGGCTCGCCAGGGAGAGCTCGGCAGCTCCGCTTGGCCGTGGGAACGAGCAAAGCTGGGCTGCGGGGGTTGCCTGGGCACAGCCAGGCTTGTTTTTCCAGCTTCCCCTTGCCCCGGGTTCCCGTCAGGTGATGTTTGCCGAGCTCGCAGTCAGGTACAAGATGTGGTGTGGGCTGTGCCGGGATCGGGACGGCTCGGCTCTGCTCGCCCAGGACAGGCTGCACCGCCCCTCTTGCTGCCTCTTTTATCTCTTTCCTTTTTTGAACGCTTAAAATTTTCACCTCAGTTATTTCCTGGAGGATTTTTCCGGAGCTTTGTAACATTCCTAACCCCAGCTGGGAGTGCTGGAGGGAGCTGCCAGAGCCACTCAGTCCCTCAGGGAGGGAGAAATCTGGGAGACGAGCAAACCTGAGGGTACTGGAGCATGTGGGGGAGCTGGAATGTGAGCTGGAGTGTTCACTGCTCCCTGATAGTGATGGGAGGAGGCTGCACATGGGTCTGGCAGTGTAGATACAGATATATGGATGTACATCTGATGGTGGAACAGGGTTGGGATGTAGGTCTGCTGCTCCCTGAGGCTGTAAATATCCATCAGGGAGAAGGACTGTGAAAAAATGGGATTGTTTAGGGGAGGGAGTGCTCTTCCAAAGGCAGGAACTCTGCTTTCTGTCTGGAGAGGAAAGCTGCAGCGGGATGGGAAGGTGGGCAGGGTGACCTGGTTTTTGGTTGCTGGAGTGGAAAGTCCGGTTTTATCTCGGGCAGCTCCTGCAGGATCTGATCTTTGTGCTTGGCTGCACACAGGGTTTGTCTGGGCTCTGGCTCGCCCTTCCCTGCCCGGGCTGTGTGCAGGGCACTGTGCAGAGTGGTTCTGTCCCACCCTCCTGCACTGCAGCTGGGGCTGTTCCTTTGCTGTTCTCCTGCTTCCCATGTCCGCCCAGCCCTGGCCTGGCCCTGGCCCCACTCTGCCCCTCCCAGCCCGGTGTCCCTGTGTCCTGGTGTCCCTGTGTCCCGGTGTCCCTGTGTCCTGGTGTCCCTGTGTCCCTGTGTCCCGGTGTCCCTGTGCTGTGCAGGCCAATCCCCTGTGTCCCTTGCAGGTGGCTGTTCCCCATCATCGGGCACATGGGCATCTGCACCTCGGCCGGCGTCATCCGCGACTTCGCGGGGCCCTACTTCGTGTCTGTGAGTACTGCTGCAGCTCCTGCTGCAATTCCTGCTGCTGCAACTGCAACTGCTGCTGCAACTGCTGCTGCAACTGCTGCTGCAGCTCCTGCTTCCCCTGCTGCACCCAGAGCAGCAGCACAGCTCCTGCTGCCCCTGCTGCTGCCCTGCCCCGGGGGTTTCTGAGCAAGCTCTGCCTTCTCCAGCTCCATTAACACCTCTGGCTGGGCACTCATTTGGGGATGTGATAAATAATGGCTGGTTTGGTGAGGAGAAGGGGGAAAAAAAATCATGTACTCCAGGCTCTAAATTAGGAGTTTGGGAGCGAAATTCTTTTAATTCTGAGACTCAGAAGTGCCTAGGCATGGCAGGTGAGTGCTGTGTGCAGTGTAAATATGCCCGTGGGCAGAGCAGAGAATGGAAACCGTGGCATCCCAAAGCCAGGCACGGCAGGATGGGTGTCTGGGGCAGTGGGATCACCCAGCCAGCCAGCTGGGACACCTCCAGCACCGGGCATGCCCTGAACATTGGCTTCATCCTCCTGACACAGATTTCCTTTTTTCTTTTTCAGGAAGACAACATGGCATTTGGGAAACCTGTGAAGTAAGTGCTGTGTGTTTTGTTGAACTGCCCTGCCGTTCCTGGGGACAGACCTGCTGTGACATGGCTGTTCCTGGTGCTCAGCTGCCCTCACCACCTTGGTGGCTGCTGTTTCTCTGCTTTTCAGGAAACCACGTTAAATTAAATCCTTTTAGCAGCATGACAGCAACGGGGTGGTGCTAATAACCAGAGCTGTGTGGAGCCTTTGTTAGAGAAAAGGGAAAGAAGAGGCTAAAGCATTCTAGGATGGTGTTAACAAATGCTCTGAGCAAACACTGCCTGGCTGTGCTGATGGACTCACTCACATCTCTGGGGAGGAGAAGGGCCTGGGTTTGTGTTCACAAGGGCCAGGAGGTTCCTTTGGGGTGTGGGAGCTCTGATTTCTCTCTCTGGGGTGCTGAGTGTGCTGGGCAGCCCTTCTGCTGCCTCTGCTCGTCCTGAGAGCTGGGCTGTGAATTTCAGAGGCACTGCATTTATCCAGGCCCTCAGGCAGTGCAGAGCGGGGAGCTCAGTGATCCTCGTGGTCCCTCGCAGCTCAGGAGGCTGATTCCATGGTCCTGGCAGGAGGAGCAGGCCCTGGGGGAGGTGCAGCAGGGCACAGGGAGCTGTTGTCACCCTGCAGGTACTGGAAGCTGGACCCCAGCAAGGTGTTCGCCCCCGGTGCCAACGCGTGGGACACAGCCGTGCACGATGCGTCTGAGGAGTACAAGCACCGCATGGTACGGCCTGTGCTGCAGGGAGGGAGGGACCCAGAGCCCCCAGGAGCTCCCACACAGCCCCAGGGAGCTCCCACAAAGCCCCAGGGAGCTCCCACACATCCCCTGGACACCCCAGCCCTGCTGGACGTGCTCAAGGCCACCTTGCAGCAAGGAGCTGTAAGGTCCATCCAAGCCAGAGCACTCCACATCTGTGCAGGGGTGTGAGGGATCCCTCTTGCACTGAGACCTGTGGCTCTGCAGCAGGGCTGGGAAATCTCAGGGACAGGATTTCTGATCCCTGTTTGTGTTCCAGCACAACCTTTGCTGTGACAACTGCCATTCCCATGTGGCTCTGGCCTTAAACCTGATGAGGTACGACAACAGCACCTCGTGGAACATGGTGAAACTGTGCTTCTTCACACTGCTCTATGGGAAATACGTCAGGTGAGCTGAGGGGCAGCTGCCCTTCTCCTGAGCCCTCTGAGATCACCTGGCCCATGGAGAAGGGACAGACATCCCCCAGGCCCTGGGTGGGTGGTGCTGTCACTGCCTGTGCTCAGCAGGAGCAGCAGGAGTGCCTGCTGGCTTGCACTGGATGCTGCTCCCAAAATACTGTCTGGCTGCTGATTTGGAGTGCCTGGAATTTGGGAAATGCTGGCTAAAGCAAATCTCATTCTGTGTTGTCTTCTGGCTGGGTTAGGTCGGAACATAAGGTCACAGGATGGCTTCTCTCCAAGGATTACTGGTTTTCCTCCCCTCTCCTGAGTCTTGTTTACATAAAAACTGGTCTGATTTCCAGCTGCTGTGGAGCTTCCAACTGGAGTGGGGAGGGAAACCCCGAGCTTTCCTTAGGAAAGAGTTTTGAATCTCCATTTCAGCTCCTTGTGCCTGAGGAGCAGGTTCTGTGAGGTCTGCCCTGCATGAAGCTCCGCTTCTGTGGTGTCTTCCTTTTCTGGAAGCTTCTTTACCTGGCTTGGTTAAATCCACCAGAGTCGCAATAACAAGCCCTGTGGTAATGGGTTTCATTTTTTGTGGCCTCCTGTCACCATTCCTGTCTGTGCAGGTATGAAATGGGCTCGTCTTTGACTTAATTTAAGCTGGAAGGAGACTCCAGCCCTGTTTGTGATAGATTTATTGGGGTCCTGGTGGAGTCTGAGTTTTTATCACTGAATTTCCAGGATGGGTGTGTGGCAGTGCAACACGTCAGGCATCTGTCTGCCTCTGATTTCTCCCGTTTCTCTCCCATCCTTCTCTCTGCTGATTTCTCACATTTAAACCTTCCCCTTTCCCTCTGCAGCATAGGGGGGTTTGTGAAGACCTGGCTGCCCTTTGTGCTGTTCCTGGGGGTGATTGTGACCGTGGTTCTGACCCTGCACCTGCGGTGATGCAGCCCTGCCCCCAGCACACGGAGGAGGAAACTGTGACTGACCCAGCGCATGGAGCCCCGCGGCTCTGGGAGCCTTTTCCAGGGGAGGGGCAGCCCCTCTCCCCGTGCCAGCTCCTCTTTGTCTCCTGGAGCTGGCTCCTGTTCCTCCTGTTCTGTCCTGTCGCTGGTGTCTCCCAGTGCCAGGCTCTGGAAGCTTCTGCTCCCTTTCTGCAGCTGGGGAGGGATCAGGACACAGCAGGGTGGGCACCTTTGCTTTCAGTGCCAACAACAGCTCCGGGGCAGGCTCTGCTCCTGCACTGCCTGGGGGGTCTCTGCACCCTGCGGGGGTCTCTCTGCTTACCTGCTTTCCCCCTCCTCACCAGACGCTCCCTCCAGCTCCCTGGGTCTCCAGCTGGCAGGTTTTGTTTTCCCTGTGGCACATCCCTGGTAGCACACACTCCAGAGGGAAATGTGGGGTTCCTCCTGGGAGGAGGGGGTGCCCCAGCACCCAGCCATGGCCCAGCAGTGGCAGGTGAGGTGGGACTCCCCGAGGGACGCTGTGTGGCAGGGCCAGGTGCCCTGGTGCTGCTGGAGAGCCCAGGGCTGCCTTGGGAAGGGCTCATGGCAGGGTGCCCCCCTGGAGGAGCCTGCTGCAGCTCTGGGAGGCAGCCCTGTGTCCCTTTCAGCTTGTGCCAGAGAAAATATCCCTGCCCTGCTTCTCCTGGGGCTCTCAGCTGCCGAGTCTGGCGCTGCAGCCCTCACAGGGCTCTTGTTCCCCTTTGATCCCCGTGCAGCTGGAGCTGAGAGGCCGGGCCTGGGGCTCGGTGGGAGCAGCACCTGAGCCTGGAGCTGAGAGGAGGGGAAGGGCTGGAAGTTGCCTGTCTGGCTGGGCTGTGCAAGCTGGGGCAGTGGCTTTCTCCTGGCTGATGACTGAGGAGTGGTTTGGGGAGCTCTGGAGAGCACACCTGGGCTGGTGTGAGGAGCACAGCTCGGGCAGGGTGGGCCCTGGGAGGGGATTGTCCCTGGGTGCCAGGCAGGGAGAGGTTTGGGGTGAGCTGGAACCCTTCTGCAGCTGGGTCTGCTCTGCAGCTGCTGCTTTGGGAGGGCTCTGAGCCAGGGGGATTTTAAAGCCAAGCCTGGGCTGAAGGGCCCAGGGCTGAGCAGGGCTCTGCTGCCTGCTGAGGTGGGAGAAGAGCTTTTCCACGCACACCTGGAAACCAGCTCATGACTCCAGAACCGGGTGGGTTCCGAGGAATCCGTTTTGAGGAGTGCTTGTGCCAGCAGGAAAACTTTCCTGGGGTCCCAGCTGTGTCTGCAGCTTCCTCTGGAGCCCACTCAGTGTCAGCCCTTGGCTTTCAGGCCCCTTCCCGAGCCCTCCAGGGGTTGGACCCTCTCCTGAGCTCATTTCTGTGCTTTCCCCTCTTCCTCAGTCTCTTTTCAGTCACCCCTCCTGCTCCTGTCCCTCTCTGACCCGCCGTGTCCCTCCCCGTCACCTGGAGCTGGAGCTGCTCTGTGCAGCCTGGGCTGCTGCAGAGATGCCATCCAGAGAGAGCCCGGGTGAGGGGATGGAGCGTTCTGAGCTCTGTTCTGTGCCAGGAGCCTCTGCCCGGGCTGGGAGAGGGCGGTGAGCGCTGTCCCTGATGAGTTCCGTGAGATCCCCGGGGCTGGATCCACCCTCAGCAATAACCTGGAGCCCCTCGGCCCATCCCGTCCGTGTTCCATCCCTGAGCTCTGCAGCAATTGCCAAAGCTGGGACTTGGGGGTGTCAGGGCCCCCCAGATTTCCAAATCCCCTCTGTGGAATTCCCTCTCGTTTGCTCCCGATGCTTTTTGCAGAGCGGGGTTTGGAAGGCGAGGGCGAGCCCGGTCCCTCATCCTTTGTTCCCTTCATCTCTGCGGGGCGCTGGATTTCTTTGTAAATATTTAAACTCTGCTTCTGTGGTTTCATAATCCCGACGGCAGGGAAATAAACTGATTTCTGTGGATATCTCCAAGTGCTGCATCTCTTTTCTGCTGGCAGCCCTCAGCCGAGAGCGGGGCTGGGACCGGGGTCTGCCCTGGCCCCTCTCCCGCCACAGGAGCCGGATCTGCAGCTCCCTCACCTTTGCTTTTTGAGCTGCCCTTTTCCCTGCTCCATGGAGAACTCAGCCCTGCTGCTGGGGGGAGGTTGGGGGGCGGGAGAATCCAGGAGAATTCAGAATTCAGGATCCCCCGTCCCTGCAGGGCAGGAAGAGCTGTGGGATGCGATGCGGGGCAGGGGCAGCCAAGTGGAGATGCTTTTTCCAAGGCTGATTCCCTTCGGTGGGAGCAGCTTCCCTTTTGTCTCTCCCGTGTCCATTTTCCTGGCAGGCTCTGCTTTCCCCGCCCGAGTCCCCGTGTCCCCGGGGAGGGGACGCCTGTCCTGGCCCTGGGGCTGCCCGGAGCGCAGAGCCAGGCTCCTTCTCCTCTCCCAGCAGGATCTGCAGCCTGGGCTGGAGCAGGGAGGGCTGTGCTGCTGACTGCAGATGCCGCCGCTGATTCTCTGTTCCATCTGATATCCAGAGGCTGAGCTGTGGCGGGGAGTGCATCAGCCTGAAAATTAGGTTGTGTCCGAGGCCAGGGGATTTCATGGTGCAGCCATTTTATGGAAAACCACCTGGATCCTGCTGCTCGGCCCCCGGGCAGCCTCAGCTCCTGCAGGAGCCAGCGGCTCCAGGGCTTTATCCCACACACATCTGTCGCTGCAAGGTGAGCTGAGGATGCCAAAGCCCTGGGGCCGCCTCCCAAGCCTGGCAGGATTTCCAAAACCTCTCCTGCTGCCGGAACCTGCCGGCGATCGGGGTGGGATGTGTGGGAGCTGAGCCACACGGTTCAGCTCAGGGAATTTGGGGTCCGAGGGTGCCCAGGTGGCCCCACTCGGATCCCCCGAGCCCCCAGCCCGGGGCTGAGGCTGCTGTGCGAGCCCCGCTCCCCTCGCGTCCTCTGCAGGCTCTGAGCCCAGCCCCGGAGCCAGGAATGCTGCAGGATGGAATGTCAGGATCCATCCCAGCTGCCACATGGCTGAGCGCTCATCCCGGAGTGACCCCGCCTGTGACCGACCCTGCGTGTCACCAGGGCTGGGGGCAGGGCTGCGGGTCCCCGAGCTCCCTCCCCGCGGGGATGTCACCGCCCTGGAGCCGGAGATGTCACCCCCCTGGAGCCGGGAATGTCACCCCCCTGGAGCCTCCTTTGAAGTGGGGTCACTTTTCTGCAGCTGCCGGAGGGGAGGGGTTCCAGGAGTCCCAGGGGTCACCGGGTCCCGTTGCACTGGGGCGCACTGGGAGCTCTGGAAGCTGCCGGGGGCTCTGGGGCCTCCCAGGCTTTGGATCCCTCCTCATCCTCACCCAGGAGCCAGCGCTGGCCTCCCAGCCAGGCTTGGATGTGATTCCCAGCCAGAGCCACAGCTGGACACGCCTCGAGCTCCTGCTCTGCTGTGGGGATTTCAATAAACAATTCAAAGTGGGTGCAAGCAAAGGGCCCCCAGCCCGAGGGAGTTGGGGTCTGTCACCACCAGAGCTGGGGTCTGTCCTGCAGGATGTGGCACAGGATGGAGGATGGACGTTCCAGGGTGTCCAGGCTCTGTCCCCATGGGATGTGGCACAGGATGGACATTCCAGGCTCTGTCCCCATGGGATGTGGCACAGGATGGACGTTCCTGGGTGTCCAGGGAGCGACTGAGTGCCACATCAGAGTCTCTGGGAGGGCAGAGGGCACAGAAAGCCGAGATCCCAAGGAGAGGAGCAGGGCCAGGGGCCCTGTGCCTGTGTGGGGACACGTGGCAGTGTCTGAGCTGCAAGGGCTTCCCCACCTCCCAAAAATCCACTGCTGGGTCTCCACCCATGCTCCAGCTTGGGCTCCTGCCTCAGGTTCCCCCCAGGAGAACCAGACTTGCCTGCACCTCCCGGAGCTGAGGAGCGAGTTCTGGAGAGGAGGAGAGCTGGGAGCAGGCTGGGACTCGCTCCTGGCCAGTGCTGGCCCAGGCTGCCCACGCAGCACCAAAAAGAGACAGAACCTGCTCTCAAAATGAGACACAACTTGCCTGTGGCACCAGGGGCTGCTCCTCTGGGCTGCTTCAGGAGCTGGCTGAAGGAAAACCACCCCCGAGGGCTGGCCTGGCACCTGGCTCAGGTGTGCTGGTGGCCAGGCTGCTGCTGGGTGTCACCAGCTGTCACTGGGCTGGTGCAGCCTCTGTCACCAGCCCCCGAGGCACAGCTGGGGCTGAGACCCAGCGAACTCTGGCTCACCAGGGATGGGGTGTGCAGGATGTGTCCCACTTCTCCTCACACCATTCTCCATCCCATAAATGTTCCTCACTCCTGGTGTGGCAGGAACAAAGGGTCCAGGAAGCCCAGAGAGGGCTTGGTGAGGGTGAGCCAGGGCTG
>VRYO01001760.1:260221-294535 GCA_009812075.1 Sialia sialis | reverse complement strand
GAATGGCTAACCAGCACTGCAGGAATGGCTAACCAGCACTGCAAGGCAGGGAGAGCAGCCCTGCCCGCCCCGACCTGCAGCCAGCAGCTCCCAGGATGGGAGAAATGGCTGCGAGGGAGCAGGAGGTGTTGGGGAACAGGAGATGGAGGGAGCAGGAGATGGTGGTGAGGATCAGGAGCTGCTGTGGGGATCAGGAGCAGCTGTAGGGATCAGGATCTCATGGCAGCAGCAGCTCCTGCCCGGTGCTTCGGGGGACACTTGGGGCTCCAGCCCCACGAGGAGGGCAGGGGTGGTGGGGCAGCCCTGCTCTCCCAGCACAGCTGCTCTGTCTCGCAAAGGTTGCTTTTGGCACCTCTCCTCCTCCCCTGCTGCTTTCACAAACACTGAGCTTGCTTGGTGGCCCGGAGCTCTGCGATTTTGCAACCACACTCAGAGATGGTTCCTCTCTAGAGCAGCTGCTGCCCAGGGATCCCCACACAGGCTAAGCCTGCTTGGCAATCCAAGATTTAGGGAAGAAAAAAGAAAAGAAAAAGCAGGAATCAAAGGAGATTTAAAGAACACAACCAACCAACCCCCCCACCTGCCCACAGCCCTTCTGTTTGGGATCCTGCCATCCTGGGATGGGGTTTGGGAGCAGAGGTGTTTCCAGCAGGGACAGGGCAGTGTCCCTGCTGCTGTCTGGGGCCACAGGCTCAGAAGGAAGGACGTGTCCCAGGCCAGGGTGACAGCCCATCCCTGGGCCCAGGGAATATGGCACTTCTCTGACAGGAACAGCACTCTCCTGGCCAGCAAGGGCTGAGGCTACCTAAGGCAATCTGCACTTCAGCCAGGTTTGGCATTTGTGGGCTCCCTGCTTCCCTGTGTGCTCCTGCTGCCAGCCTGGCTCAGCTCAGAGCGTGTCTCAGAGCTGTGCCTCTCATCCCTCACCCGGCTCACAGCCTCTCCACTCACTCCAGGGCTGCTCCCTGCCCCAGAGCCTGGCCCTGGAGCTGCTCAGATGTCCCCAGCCCATGGGGACACAGCCCCACGGGGCAGTCACCAGGCATCTCTGGGTCTCACTGGTCCCAGCCCGCCCTGCAGCCATCCCTGCCAGGCAGCACTAACACACACCAGGAATCAGCAACAACTCATGGCACAAGCTGAAGCCATCCATCAACTCCCAAGCAGGATTTCCAGCTCCCAGGTATCAGCAACATCATTAAAGGGAACACAGACAGGCACAGGCTGGTGAAATACTTTAGGAAAGGCAAAAAATGGGAGACTTGGTCTTAGTGGGACACACATCCCACAACAGCTGGACCCATAACCTCAAAAAAGCTTTGGAATTGCTTTTTGCATGACCCTTACTGAGTCATGTCCAAATTAAAATACACATCAGGGGTATCTGGGTTAGATTTCCAAGATATGCTCATATTCTATGTAAGGTAACATAAAACAGCAATAAAACTGAGGTCAGCTAGTTCAAATTCCCCATTTTCCCCTGCCAGTACTGGATCTATAGTGAGCAGCCTGGGAATTAATTTGCAGGGTTAGTGAGGAGAAAAAAAATTCTCTTAAAATTAACTAATGAATTATAACAACAGCATTAGGGTAGGTTAGGTCTGGTGTAACTGATGGGCATCTCAGTTCACACACACCATGTTTTTAGGCACACAAACTCCCCTCCCCAGGGGAAGGGACAAGGAGCAAAGGCAACACCAGCATTGAAGTCCCTGTGTTAAAGTCTGGTCACCCTGCTAGAAAAGCACCTCTCAAACTGCCCTGGCAGGGCCAGAGACCACCACAGTGCCCGGTCCAGAGAACTCCCCACCCCAGCTCCCTGTGTGAGGCACTGCATTTGGAACTCAGAACAATCTCAGCATGAACGGAGGGCTCAGCCGGCGAGCCTGGCCCCTGTCACACTGACCACAGATGTGTCTCAGTGGGGCAGTGGCTCTGCTCTCCCAACACCGGGAAGCTGAGCAAGCACCCTGCCTGCTCCTACAGCCCTCTGTGCAATCTCCTCTTGGCAAAGCAGTCCAGGAGATTCTAAAGTCCAGGCAGCTTCTAAAATAAAATAATTCCCTCCTTACACTGCACCCAAGGCACTCAGCAGCCTGGGAGCTGCAAAGTGTGCACCTCACACAGAGTGATCTGGAATTAATACTCAGGGGTCAGGGGGGAAAGAATTGTGCACTATTGCCAAAAACCTGATTATTTGACAGTGGGATGCAGCAGAGAACTGACATTTAAAGCCCATTTTCTTGCAGCACTACCAGTATTCACTGGCAAGGAAGAGCCATCAGATCAACTGTCTGCTGTTGCACTGAGAAAACCAGCTGAAAATGTCCTTCATCCAAAAGGCCACACGGCCACAACAGGATCATCCATCTTTACTTTAAAAATCCCTCAGGATGGAGGGTTTATGTGTGCTCTGCCTGGTGGCATCAGAAATCTGGAGGTTTAGCTCTCTTTTAAATAAGCAACCGTTCCACCCCCTCCAGCTAAATCCCAATGCCGCATCCTCGTGTCCGTGAGGAGACTCTGGGAGAGGCAGAGCACCGAGTCCTGCCAAGGCTGCAGGGGAGGGACAGGGGACAGAGGCTGCTGGTTGTCTGAAAAACCCTTGGCACATCTTTGGTTACAGGATGAAAAGGATGTGGTGCGAGGCTTGGCCACCTGGTTCTGTGAGAAGCGAGCCCAGGAGAGCAGGAGGGAGGGCTGGGAGTGTGGCTAATCCGACCACTCGTCCTCGTCGAACTCGGAGGAGTCGTCCTCGGAGTCGCTGTACTCCACGGCGATGCGGCGCGACAGGATGGTGGCCACGTCATTGCCCACCACGTCCCGCTTCTCCTGCTCCCGCTGCTCCTCCACCTTGCGCAGCTGGAACCCTGCCCAGGGGGAAAAGGGAACCGAGGGGATCGTGCCAGGTCCTGGTGACACTGAGACCCCTTTGTCACAGCGCTCACGTAACACTGAGGGTGTTCAAACAGGCTGGATGGAGAGGTGGAATGGGAAACAAATCCCCCTGTGCCCCTGCACGGGGTGACCCCAGTGCTGCACATTGCTCTGTACCCCTGCACGGGGTAACCCCAGAGCTGCACACCCCCTGCAAACCTGGCTCACACCAAACCCGGCACTGCCACCTCCAAAAGTGCTGGGGGAGGCACAAAACCCAGCAAGGGGCTGGTGAGGGTGGGCAGACAAGGAGAGAGCACAGGGGATGAGCCCTGAGCAGGACAGAGCCCCACTGTCCCCAGACTGTCCCCGGACTGCCCTCAGACTGTCCCCAGACTGTCCCAGACTCTCCCAGGCTGTCCCCAGGCTGTCCCTAGACTGTCCCAGGCTGTCCCAGGGACAGTCCCAAGGGTCCCCAGAGGCAAAGGGAATTTCTGGCACGGGACCCCCGCCCTACCTTGCCGAATGGCCGAAAGCAGATCGCTCCTGGCATCGCTGACCGCAGGCAAGGACGACTTGGGCTTGGCTGTGGAGGGGTCCGAGGGGGGAGGAGGGGGTGGGGGCCCGTCCAGGCCGCTGGATACCAGGGGTGGGGGGCCCGGAGGGGGCGGGGGAGGCGGCGGGGGCGGCGCAGTCCCAGTGCCCGGAGCTGGGAGAGCGCTGGAATAATCGGCTGTGGGGGGAGGAGGGGGAGGTGGAGGGGCTGCAAAGTCAGGGTGAGGTGGGAAGGAAGGGGGCGAGGGCGGTGGGGGGGTGCCCGGGGATGGGAAGCCCATGGGAGGTGGTGGAGCGGGGGCGTTTTCCATCAGCGGAGGTGGAGGAGGAGGAGCTGGAGGGGGAGCAAAGCCCGGCCTGGCTGCCGAGGGCGATCCGATGGGAGGAGCTGGTGGCGGGTGGCTCGGGCTAACCAGGCTGGATCGTTTGGGCCCTCCAGAACCAGAACCTCTTTGGTTGTCTACAGGATAGCTGTGCAAACAGAAGGAGAGAGACAGGGAATGAGCCCTGAGGCCAGATCAGACTGAACAGTCTCCGTGTTAATGCAAATCATGTGTGTTCGCTGCAGTCCAGACAAAAAAATCCAAGTTCCAGCTCTAACTGATGTTTCCATGAGACCTCACTCCTTGGTGTCAGCTCCCTTTCACTGTTTCTTTTGGCCTACACCTCCAGAGAAAGGAAAGCTTCTTGGGATGGCAGGAATGCTGTCCTCCATCCCATCTCCAGGCTGACAAGAACACGAGCCACCTCACCTCCAGCAGGGCTGGCAGGAGCAGCCTGCTGGCTCCAGAGGTGCTGCCACCAGCCTCCTGGGCTGTGACACTCCAGGCAGGGAGCAGGGATGTGTCTGGGATGAGCTGCACCCGGAGGGCAGGGTGCCAGGCTCTCCACACCTGCTGGGAATGGATCTCCTCTCTGCTCCAGTGCTCGGACATGGAATCCAAAGTGCTCTTATGGAAAGCACCAATGCATGGGGGACTGAGTCTCCCACTCTGGGGGCTCTGTTCATCCCACAGGACGCCACTATGTGTGACAGTGACATCCTGTGCAAGGCATGCCCCTAGCTGACACCTCCTTCCAAGAGACAGAAAAATAAGGTGCATTTGCCACAAAAACACCACCATTTTTAACAGTGCTGATCCAAAACAGACTCATGGACACCAGATCTACCTGCCAGGGCTCCTTAAAAACAAACCATCAAAACAAAACCAGCGAGGGGAGATCTGTGGTGTTGGGCAGAGATCTAAGCCACTGCACAAGGCAGTGAAGCTTCATCTGAGAGCTGGAGCCTGCTCTGCCCGAGAGGCACGGGCTGCAGAGCGCACTGCTGGCTCTCCCTGACACATCACAAGACCCTCTGCTGCAGCACTGCTGCCTTTGGATAAGATGGAGAGAAGCCAAGCAGCCCTGTCGATCAGACAGACTTGCTCTTGTTCCTCCTGACTCTGTTTTAATGCCTTTAAAAAAAAGAAAAAGTCCACTCTTGTTTCAGCTTTTGCGTCTTGAGCCACCGCTGGACCATAGCTCTCATCTCTGGAGCTGCCTGGGAGTCACCACTCCATTCAACCCCAGGCAGTGACCTGAACTTGCACCCAAGTCTCTGGGAAGGAGGCAGCTGCTGTGCTCAAGTCCTTGCAATTTCAATGCATCTCCATCTCCAGTGCCCATGTCCTGTGTCCTCACAGAGCTGGCCAAAGAGGTTGGAGAAGCTGCTCTGTGCAAAGCCCTGCCATGGAAGGGGCTCACCAGGATCATGGTGTGCAGCCCCTGTCCCTGCACAGGAATTCCAGGATGTGCCTGAGAGCACTGCCCCAATGAAGACAAGGAACAGGAGTCCCTGCTGTGGAACAACCGCACTGGAAAATGGCAATGGAGCCAAAGCATCCCCTGGCACACTGCAGTGCAGTGAACACGCTCTGGAATGGGGATGGTGCTGGGATCAGGGAGAGCTGTGCTGCCTTGCAGACAGGAGCATCCCGGTTCCCGTACAACACCCATGGGAAGCTGTGCTGAACTGTCTCAGCCTGTCTCATCCTTTTACACCACCTACCCCTGGCAGCGACAGAAGGGATCCCGTAGGCTCACCTAAATTCCAGCGGGGGCGGAGGCAGGCTGTCATCTGGGAACGAGGGCGGTGGTGGCACCACGGCGTCGCTGAGAGCTGGGGTGGAGAAGCAGCTCCCGTCCGCGCTCTCGCTGGAGCCGATGCTGCCGTTCTGGAGCAGCGCGCCCGGGGGGAACCTGGGTGGGACAAACGGCCTGATTAAGAGTAATGGCCAGAGCCTAGCTTAGCAAACTGCTGCTTAACAAAAATGGCCAGAGCTCAGCTTAGCAAACTGCAACTTAAGATCAATGGCCAGAGCCCAGCTTAGCAAACTGCTGCCTAACAGCAATGGCCAGAGCTCAGCTTAGCAAACTGCTGCTTAACAAAAATGGCCAGAGCTCAGCTTAGCAAACTGCTGCCTAACAGCAATGGCCAGAGCTCAGCTTAGCAAACTGCTGCCTAACAGCTCAGGGCAACGGCTGAAGCTCAGCTTGAACCCAGAGAGCTCGGCTGCCCCAGCCTGGCAGTGTCCGAGCCCTGTCCAGCCTGGCCCAGGGAAGGTGTCCCTGCCACGGCAGGGGTGGGACTGGATGGATTTAAAGCCCTTTCCAACCCAAATCAGCCCATGATTTTACACCTTTATTTCTCAAAGACTCCTATATGGAGAAGCACATACACCTGCATGTGTTTGCTCTATGTAATTCTTTGGGTAAAATTTGCTCAGGTGCTGCCCTGCTTATGGCTGCTACACACCACAACAGCAGGAGTGTGCATTTTAATAAACAAGCAAACACCTGAATAAATGCATTTTTCTTAATGCTTCGTTTTGTAAAAACAAAAGGAGTGTTTGGGAGTGTTTTTACCAACCTGGACTAAAAGAACCTGCAGTTTCACTGAGTATCATCAGTGGCAAAACCAGGAGATACTCAAAGATGCCAAAAAATAAGCTCAAGAATAGAATATCAAAATGGGAACTGCAGTGCCATTAAAACAAGTGTTCAAAGCTGGACCAGTACTGAGAAGAGACTCTCATGCTTTCAGTGGACTCATTTCATTGTGGGGAGGGGGAACCATCCTATTTCTGGGGGCTTTGGACCCCAAGTGAATCCAAATGCAAGAACACACTCACATGAGAAAAGAGGAGCAGGAAAATGGTGCTGTTGTGCTGCTCCATTCCCCAGCTAGAAACCAAACCTGTTCTCCTATTAAACTAAAAGCAAGTTTTATTTTTAGCTGGAGAGTGTGATTTAAAGAGAGATTTTTTTCTTATATGAAAGGAAGCTGCAAGGAAGAAGAGCATTGTGGGGAATTCGGTCTGCTTCCAGCCTTGCTGGTGTCAAAAGTTAAATGAATTCCCAAGCCAGAAGTGCTAAAGAGAGATCTGTAGCTTGAAATACTTGGATGGGGACAGCCCCCGCTTCAACTTTGGGGTGTGAAGAGCCATTTGTGAGATGTAACAAAGCCATCACACACGGCTGAGGTGTGAGGGAAGGGCACTGCGGGGCAGAGCCAGAGCTCCCAACACCTCTGTGCCCACGGGCAGAGCAGCCAGGGCCACTCCTGCTCCTGCAGCTCCCTGACTTATTTGCAAACTCACCATCGGCAGGCGGATTTACTTTGGAGAATGTGATTAGTGGGATATCGATCCCTGGATCCCGAGGAGCTGCAGCACAGGCTGGACTGCATCCCAATCACCAGAGCTGCTTACCCAGCAGGACCATGCTTGTCCTTTGACTCGACAAATTCCTGCCCCATTTTCAGCTTCTCCCACTCCTCTTTCCGGGTTTTGATCTTCCGTGGATTCACATTTCCTCGGTTCGGGTTCTCCTTTTTCTCTTTCTAAGAGAGGAGGAATCAAACACAAGCTTTACTTTGCTTTAATTCACGGGGAACAGAGGGACAGGACAGGCCTGGAGCAGTTACAACATGACACCTTCTCAAAGAGGTTTACTTTCCTGATTGCTGCGCTCTCCAAAGATTTTCCTCATAAAAAAGCTGGAGCACACACAACATAAAAAATGCCAGACAACATCAAGGTTGCCCAGCGCAGCCCAGACAATGCCACCATCACCCCTGGCAGGAGCAGCTTGAGGGCACAGGAAAATCATGGTTCCCACATCAATTCAGCTTTCAGTCCAAATCTCACCTTCACCCTGATGGTGTTCAGTGTCCAGTGGGCACTATGGACATTTGCCCACAGAGAACTGGCCTTTAGATGGCCTCACTCAGAATTCTAACACACCCTAAATCTCTTCTTTGTTATTTTTCATTGAGGAATCACAATCTGTTTTCATGCTTAATACTCCAGTTGCTCAAAAGCTAAATAAAGTATGCCAAGACTGCATCTCTCATGCTATAATATAATTTAACATTAAGGCCCAAAGACACTGGCATTTGGAAAAACCAATTAGAGGTATCTTTGTTCTCTTTTTTTAATTAACAAGGATGTGGGAAAACCAGATAAAAACTTCCCTGAATTGATCCCACAGGAATCCAAGAGTGCAAACCTGAATTTTGGATGGCAAATTTGGAGTCCAAAATTTATTAACACTTCCCACTTCCTATTCCTCCCCTCCTCACCCTATGTTTCCGCTTTTCCTTCATGATATCCTTGGTGTCCTGGAGCATTTTCTCCCTCCAAAGGTCGAAGAAATAGGAAGGATCTGTGTAGAATTTAAGTGCCTCTTTGCCATCGTCCCTGGAAGAAGGGGAGGAAAAGACAAGGATCAGTCACACAAAGCACTGTCTCACAGTTCAGAAGTGCAGTGAGATGCTCACAGGTGCTGCTCTTGCCTCTGTTCCCATTTCAGAGCAGGCAGAGACCCCATCCCAGCCATGGCAGCTCTCCCACTCCCATTCCCTGTGCCCTCACACAAACCTGCACCGCTCAGCTCAGAGGAGCTCAGCTGCTCTGAGCAGCCACCAGGAGAGCAGCAGGTCTCTCACTTCAACTCCCTTTTGTTTGTGCTGTATTTTGGTGTGAAATACCTCCTCCTCCAGCTCAGGAACCCTAAATCAGAGCAGCAGCGTCCTTGAAGCTCCTGAGTGAGTGCACAGACTCCCTCTCCTCCCACTTTGCAGTGCAGCCGCGTCTGGCAGGAGACAGCTGCCTCCAGCTATCTGTAATTACTTTTTACCTGCTCAGAAGATATTTATGGATGTGGGATAAGTCTCTGGATTCTGACCCCCTTTGCTTCTACTGCCTACAAGATGGGATCCGAGTGGGACTGCTCAGGACTGGTTACCCAGTGTGGGTGCCAGCAGGCTCAGAGCAGGCGCTGGAGGCCACAGGGAGCAGCAGGAGCAGCCTCTGCAGCCAGCTGGGTGAGAGCCTCGCCCAGGTGAGGGCTCTGGAGAGGAGCCATTGGGCTATGAGGAGCACAGGAACAATGCCTCATTGCAGCAACCCAGCATGGCTCTGCAGTGCCAGCCACGCCTGGCCCCAAGGCTCTCACAGAGGTGACAGCAGAAAACCAAAGAGATCATTTTCCAGCTATGTTCACTTGTATGAGCTCAAAAGCAAAGTTTCACATAATCCAAAGGACAGAGATTTCCTGGTGGATTTGTTTAGCAGCTCAATTTCCCAGTGGAAACAGCTCCTTCAGTGCAGCACAGGACAGGAAAGGAGCTCCCCAGAGGCTGGGAGGAGGAGATTCTTGTCTGCAAGGGAACAAGAAGCTATTGCAGCCCTACCTGTAAGGTGAGAGGATGTTGAGAGGTGGAGGAGTATTGCAGCTCCTGTAGGTTTCCAGGACAGGCACAGGGAGAGAATCTCTGTCAAAGAGCTTCTGGTCCTGAGTGGTGGAGCTTTTGAAGGCCTTCCTGGTGTTAATGCCTTGCAAGGAGACTGTAAGGAAGAGGAGAGAACAAGTGAAGAACAGCTTGACCCAGGCCGACCACACTGAAGCCCAAGCAGGGAACATCTGATTTCAGTTGGAGCTCTTGGCACGCTTTGCAGTTCTTAAGGTCGGGTTCCTTTTCCCACACATCCCTTGGGAAACCCAACAAACGTCCAAGTGCTGCCAAGATGTGCTGCTCCAGCAGCACAGCTCTCCCTCGAGTGGCTCTTGGGCTTTGGAGCCCCTGTGCCCGAGCTCTAGCAGCTCCTCCACAGGCACCCAAGGCTGGAGAGAGAGTTCCCCATGGAGTCACTGAGGAGCAAAGCCAGGAAAGCTGGGAGCAGGGGAGCAGCCCCTGAGCCCAGAGAACACACTGCAGCACTCATGGCAGGGTCACACTGGGTTTGTGGTGCTGGACCAGCCATGCTGACTCAGGGAAACCTTCAGCAGCTCCACTCCATTACCTTCCTCCTCTTTGGGATCCAGCTGAGTGACTTTGACTTGCAAGCGGTCAACTCTCTCCACGAGAACATTCACCCGAGAGGCAAAGGTGTTGGCTTGAGTAAACAACTCTCCAAATATGTCTTCTGCAGATTTACCTGCAATAGCCAAGTGTCCACGTTACCCTTCTGAACCGGACTGTACTCAGTCTGCCAGCTTGTGTTCATAAGCAAAGAAGACAGAAAGAAAGAAAGAAAGAAAGAAAGAAAGAAAGAAAGAAAGAAAGAACCAACCACTCTTCGTTTCAAGTTTGTCAGGGCTGAGTTTAACATCCAGGAAGAAAGTGCTTTGTTCCACCAAAACCTGGCATTTCCAAGGGATCTTCAAGCAATAAGGAAACAATTGAGACACACTTTAAAGTCTATTAAAGTAACAAACTAAAGAGGGCTGACAACACTACACTGGTCGGAATGTGGATGGATCTGAAGGTCCTTTAAGATTCTCTGCTGTTCTGGTATTAGACAAGGAAATACAGTCAGAGCTTTATTGCTCTGGAGAATCTCAAAGGCTCCCAGTCTCCAGCAGGCCTGCCTCCAGGGGAGCTGGCACATATTTAAGCTCAAAGCACTCTGGAAGTAGAGAGCAGACCCAGTCCTGGATGCCAAAGCTGGAGCTGCAACCACAGCTGACAGCACTGACCCTGCTGTTCCTTCAGGTGGCAGTGTCTGAAAAATTGATGCATTCACGTTGATTCCACATCAAAACCAAAGGGAACTTCTCAGGTAGGGATACTGTCTCTAGAACAGCCTGGAGTGGGCTGCTGTGAGCAGCACCATGCGTGGCTGGGGCCGTCAGAGTGCCCAGGGCTCAGAGCAGGAGCTGCACCACCCACAGCAGTGACAAAAACACAGCCCTGTCCTGGGGAGCTCCAAAGCTCCAGAGCAGCAGAGATGGCCACAGGCAGCCAGGGCTGGGCGACCTCAAGAAAGCCAAGAACTCCCAGGCTGTGCTGTGTTCCTGCTCTGCTCCTGGGCACAGCCCAAGGCAGGAGCCCCAGCCTTGAGGACAGTGTGGAGCAGACTTGGCAGCGGGCACAGCCCCTGGTGCCACCACTGATGGGAAACATTTCCAGCCACGGCTGCGGAGCGCAGGCTGCTCCCAACAAGCAGTCTGGTTTTGAAGTGCATCATCATATGGTCAACAGTTTGTTCTGGAATCTGTTACTCCCAAAGATCCCACATTCAGGGAAGAAAAAGCAGTTGGAAGTCTGATTTCTGCAGCAATTTTGGAAAATGTGGTTGTCTGCAGAGTCAGAGAGACAAAGCACCCCTTGCAGGAGGCAAGCGGGGGCATCCCCCGAGCCCAGCTGCACAAACACTCCCAGCTATCTAACCCCACATATCAGCTCCTTGTTCCTGCTCCCAGGAGATCTCCTTACACTGCCAAGCACAGGGAACAAGCCAGGTTAAAATTCAACTTTCTCCACCCCTCCTGGTGGCAATGCCAGGTCCAAGTGTTTGTAGAAAGCAAATGCTGAAGGTTAACTTCAACTGACCTCTTCCTTCCACCCTCCCAGACAATGCAGACTGCACAAATGCTCAATTAACAAACCCAAACTCATGAGAAGGATTTTAGGTTTTGAGATCTAAGGACTAGGTAGCTCTTGCTGTAGCCATGTTTCATGAAGCAATCTCCATTTTCAACATCAGCCCTCCAGTTTGACCAAAGACAGCAAAAATTTATCTGCGGGAAAATGTGAAACCTTCCAGCAACAGCTCAAAAAAAGTAAAGTTTTAATTTCGTTTCTACTTTCACAAGAAGTGAAAAAATTTCTGAATTTCACAAGGAACTGCAACAAGCATTAGGGGGAAGATTAGGTCGTTGGCTTGCAAAGCATATTTCAAGTATAAAATAACATGTAACAGCGTTTTCTCTCCTGGCTTTGAGAAGAAGAGATGGTCTGTGCTCCCTTGGCTGTGTAAGTGCACCTGGAGTTATCACCCAGCATCTCACGTCGCCTGAGCTCCACAAACACTTTTAGATGGGGTAAGACAGAGATTAATTTTTTAGTTTAGTTACTTTGACTGCAAAAGTGCAGCCTGCAATCAGAATTATCTCTGTCATGCACTGGCAGGAAGACAGACGGTGTGATTTAATAGGTCCTTCCATCTTTAGCTTGTGGATTCTGTAAAATCACACAAAACTGCGCCGTCGACTTATACAAAGTGCTCCCAGCTGCGATAGTAACGAAGGGGAAACTCACTGGAATATGAAAGTTTGACAAGATTTATGTTTGCATCTTTGTGAAGAGACTGTGGTGCACCAGGCATGGCTGATTATTCACTTGACAGGGCTGTCACAGCCTAGTGAACCTGCTCTGTGCTCCCGTAACAGCCAAGGTGCAAGGAGAGAGAGAATTTGTTTTTCGGAGAGAGGAAAGGGCGGGGGGCAGAGTTTGGTCACTGGGGTGTGAGTTTAGACATTGCTTTATTTAAAGCACTGCTGGCCCTGGGGATGTGCAGGGTGCTCAGCATTCCCCTCCACCTGCCCTGCTCTGCTCCCCCAGGTACTGTGACTGCTCACACCTCCTCCCCAGCTGCCAGGTACCCTCCAAACCCAGCTGTGATGGGCTCCCAGCAGCTCAGGAGCAGAGGAGCTCTGTGCAAGGAAGGTGTAAACCTGTGGGAAGTGGCCAGGCTGTCACTCCAGCAGGGAGGAGCTCTCCCTGCAGCTGGGCTCTGCACAGCTTTGCTGCCTCCTTCCCCACCATTTCACACACACGAGATGGATTTCACTCACTCCACAACCATCTTGGCTAGCAGAGCTAACAAATGAACGAGCAGGGCCAGTTGAGCGCGAGCAGAGCCTGGTCTCGCCTGTGCAGTGACATTTCTCCAACCCAACAGAATGTGACACCGACTGGCAGCAAGCACGGGCCCAGATTTCAGTGACAGCCATGCTCTGCACTGCTGGAAAGAGGCTGCACCCAAACTTTGCCTGCCACATGGCGGAAGACGAGGGCTTGCTTTGCAGAGCAAGCAGAAGGGTTGCAAACACCCCAGAGAAGCTGAACAATAGATTAATTTGATTATCAAAGTCTCGCTTCAAGGACAAAGGTGGTTAATCAGAACCCAGAGCATTTCAAGAGTACGGAATCATCCCAGAGAGACCACAATTAACTCTTTGTTTCTCCTATGGCATGTAGGCCTGTGTTTTCCCTCCAGCTTTTCCAAGGCTGTGGGTCAGCCCATGGCAGAGCTGAGTTCCAGCTCACGCTGCCATTGCAGTGAGCAGCCCCAAATCCCCTCTGGAGCCACCACTGGGCTCACACAGGTCTTTGGGTCTCACAACACAACAAACAGCAGCAGGGGCACACAGGAGCTTCCGTGTGGGGCTTTAATTATCTTTCATTAAAAATAAGAGTACTGACATGGTGTAGATTCAACAGAGTCAAGCTCCATTTAGTAGCACATGCAATTACAGGCACGTTCTCTGACACAAGATCCTGCCTGCTCCGAGAGCCTCCCATTTTACAAGCCTGAGTTGTGCTCCATCCTTCCATCTGCAGTTTCACTGCAGCCTCTCACATGCACACACACATACACACACACCCCCCTCCCCACTTTCTCTTAGATAGCAAGGCAGTGGGACCAGGGATATGAAATTAGCATCGGATTTCTTTAGGAAAACATTTTAGCATTACCCAGGGAAGGCAGATGGGGGAGAAATAGGAACACGAGAGTAGAAAAGGAGCTAAATAAAGAGCAGTAGCGACTCCTGAGGGCACGGCGCAGGCTCGCCATGGTACTCACTCAGGCTGCCCAGCTGTCGAATGACATTTGCCAGGGTGATGTTGGTCACGCATTCCAGCTCGCTCGGAACGCTAGGCAACGTCTGACGGCACAGGTGCCTTGGCTCAATGTTCCTCGTTACTAACGGCATGGTGGACCTGCTTCAGGCACTGTTCTGAAAGATGAAAAACAACCCAAAAAAGAAACAGGAAAGGATTACTCAACCGCAAATTCCAGGCACACCAGAGCCATGGTGTTCGTTTTTCCTGCTCTCAAACGGCTTTACTTATAAGCCTTCTTCCCCCTCCTCCCCGCCCTGAGAAAACTGGCTCATCAGAAATAAAGATCCTGCTGTTCTCTGGGCTGCAGTGACAGCAGAGCCCCAGCAGCCCAGGTAGAGAGCAGGGACGGAGCTGCACACGCTGCCCGCACCGCAGCGCTGCTCCCTTGCTGCCCAGCCCTGCCCGGCAGGGCTCCCAGCAGCTGCTCCTCACCAACATCCCCAGCTCACACTCGAGAGCTGCTCCAAGCGCGGGCATGAAGACGGGAGATGTTAGGATACAAAAAAAGAAAGAACAGAACAGCTTCTCCCAGCACGCCCAGCACGCGTGGTGCCTCCCTCCTGGAGCAGCACACCCGGCTCGCTGCAACAACAGGAAGCGCTCGCAGCTGACCAGGAAACTTTCTGGTGACTGTTCCTCATCCTGCAGGCTGCACCCCTCTTCCCTCGGGAAATCCCCCGGGAGGAGGTGCACACTGCACCATTGTTTTTGTCCCAGAGCAGCCTGAGGTTGAGGGAGCTCTCATCAGGATGCGGGACCGGAGTGTGCTCAGAAACAAGGCAGGGCTGATTGTACAACAGGCAGGACAAACTTCCAGTTTTTTAAAAAACTAATTTAAAAAAAATGAAGAAAACCTAAGTGTCCGGAAGTTATGCTTCGGACAGAAAACACTTTTATGTGCAGGTCAGTGCCCTGAGCTAACAAAAATCTCCTCTGCTAGCAGGCCCAAGCGCTGAAGCATCAAACAGCTCGCTCCCACATGGGATCTCCACGAGGGAGAAGGAAACCTGTGTGACCAGCTCACTGCTGAAATCTTTAGGACTAAGTGAAAGCAAATACATCCCAAGTTCTTGATTAATTTAGAAGGGGAAAGAATCACTTTTCTAGGTCAGCTGAGGAAGAACCCCAGAGAAGCAGGCAGCTCCCATGTGATAGGCATGCGGATCTGCTCGGGCTGGGTGTAAAAATAAAACAGGAAGCGAACAGCTTGGGGAACATGGCTTCCTGTCACCACCAGCAAAAACCCAAGAACCATAAAAAATCAGCTGTTTGCTCTTGACTTTGAGCCACCCTTTGATAGTCTCTGTGGCAGCTGGCAGCTTATCTTTGAGGTCCAGGAGTCCTTCCTGGATGCTTTTCTATCAGGGTGCTAAGAGGAAGAAGTGGGCATTATCCCTCCTAATTACCTCAGAAGCCAGATTTTGAATTGCTAAATTTGACCCATTAAGGCAGAGGAGTTCAAGAGCGCAGCACCGGGCTCTGGGATATCTCCCAGACAAGCAGATGTAGGTTGCTACCATTTTGCAACGCCTCTACACGAGGGATTTCACAGCATCTCAGCATGCCAGGGTGCTCTGGGTTGGAAGGGACCTTAAAGCTCATCGTGCTCCCAGCTCCTGCCATGAGAGCAGGCTGCACAGAAAGGATCCCCAAAAACAGATCAGGGGAGCCAGATCTGCATGCAAACAAATAAAAGCAAGACCCCCTGAGGATGCAGTCTCTGCTGTTTTCCCCGTGTGCACCGCAGCCATCAGTAGCTGCTGGGATATTTAAAGAACAGGGTGAAGTCAGGAAGGGCTCTGACCTTCCCTTCCCAGCACCCCGTGTTTTATCGATTCCAGCCCAAGCCCTACAATCTTTTGTCAGCTTTAGTGCTTCATGCCAGACAAACTTTCCCAGCTCCCCCCAGACTGCAGTCTGCACCAACAAGCAGCTCTCATAAACAAGGCACCATTTGCAGGCTGCCTGCATCCAGCTTCTCCCCTGTGCTTCGCCAGGGCTTGGCCAGGGAGCACACACGGTGGGATCTGCAGAGCTGCACTGGACAGCCTGCCTGGAAACCTTCCAAGCTGGAGGACAGACAGAAGGAAAACAAGAGGAAAAATAAGCCTGGCAGTGGGGGATGAGATGTGAGTGCACTGTATAAAAGGAGACAAAAAAACCCCAAGATGATGGGTAGCATGGGTGGATAAATGCAGGTAATACTGATGGGGAAAACAGGGCAGAAAATGGGAGCAGTGCCTCGAATAACAACCAAAAACGGCTCTGGACATGCTGCCTGTATACAGACACCCCAAAAGCAAAGCATGTTTTGAAAGTAAAAGCAAGGAGCAGTGAGAACTGCTTTTCTGAAAATAAAACCTCAGGTAGAGCACGTGTGCAGCACGAATTTGCACTGGGGCAAGACAGCAGAGATAAAGGCTGAGGAAAGGACTCCCTTTACAGCCCAGCTCAGCCTGCCAGCCACACTCCACTGCAGAAGGGCAGCTTTGCCTGATGACCACAGCAGCTCTGCTGCCCCACAGCAGCCAGGATCCAGCAGACTGAGGGATGAAATGAACCCTGAGCAGCACTGGAGATGAGCAATGCAGGAAGGGCAGCAAGGGCTGGGCACAACCACCCTGCTCTCCAGCAGCCTTTGGCTAAGAGGCATTTTAAAGCAAAAATTCCTCTCTTCCAAGCTGAAAGATGAGGAGCTGCAAGATTTTAGGAAGGATATCTGGGACCTGCAAAAAGAGCAGGTGATGCCCCCAAAGAGGACTGTGAGACCTTGCTTTTTCCCGGAGTGTTTGGAGGGGAGGGACAGAGACAACAGCTAATGGGCTCCTGTAAAACCTTCATGCCTCGTGAGTAGGTGGGACAAAGATTAATAGCGTGGATTGGAAAATAAGTGGTGTATTTCAGAAGCAGGAGTCAGGTAGGGCAGAAAACCAGGTGTGGAGAAGGGAAGGCAGGAGAGCACAGGGGGAGGGAGGAAGAGGAAGCAAAACACTGGAGCAGCACCAGGCCTGCGCTGGGCAGGCAGTGAAAGAAGGGACAGAGCTACAGGAGCTTTCTGGGAGGCTGGTGCTGCTGCTCTGTAACAGTCATCAGGAGGGGACTGAGGGGCAGTGCCAAGCACGGGCCATGCAGAGCTCAGGCCATGACAGCACAGCAGAATTCCAGCCCCTGGCCAGCCTGCTCACCAGGCATTAGTCACTGTCACACAATGACCGCAGACCATACATTAGAACTAAATCCTACCATTCAGATGCAACTTAAATGAATTGCAAGGCCGAAAATCCTTATCTCTGGGGCAAAGATAAGCGTTTCCATTTGCTTATGAATGCTGGAGATTAGATGTGTTTCAGGAGTGCCGAGTTTTGGGGTGCAAACACTGTTTCCAAAGAAGCTGCAGGAATGACAGGGGCACAGAGGAGCTGCCCTGATCCAGTGTAATGGGAGAGGAGATCAAGTACCTTAGAAGTAAAAGGAAACTGCCTCTAGAAACAGAAAACTCTGCAACAGATTTCTAATGAATATGGAAAACAAAGAAAGGCATCAAATTGAAACACAGTGTGAGGAAAGAAGTTCAGTGATCTCTGCTGGCTGGAAGAACCGTAAGGAAAATCCACGAACCCCGCTGCATCAATCCACACAAAAGACTCATCCTCCCAACCACTGTGCTTCACACCTCCTTAAAAACAAGGAAACAAACGATTTTCCTCTCCCACTTGAACCAGACCCTTCCTACCTGCTCCCCAGCACTTCCTCTGCAGCCTCCAAGCCATGACTTGACTCAGGGAGCCTTGCTGCTGTTGTGACACAGTGACTAAAAGCCAAACCATGTGAAAAGCCCAGCTTTGCCCCGCAGCTCCGCTCCCCTTGCTGCCCCACCTACAGCAGGGCACTGCCAGGATGCCTCACAATTTCCCCTCTCCCAAAATGCCTGCACAGGCACTGGCCTGCTCCAGAGCAGAGAGCTGTCTGCTGAGCAGGAAGAAGCCCTGGAAGCTGAACTCGCTGCTCCTCCATTCAACTGGCACCTTGTTTCCAGCACTCACGGGGTTTTGCTCCCCACCATCCTTCCCATCCTCTCTCACTGCACACACGGTGCTCTTGGACACCTCCTGCTTCTCCAGGACAGAGCTCCTTCCCATGGCTCCCAGCACAGCAAGCTCTCACCTTGAATGTCCTGCTCACCAGCTTTTAAGAGGATTCTACCTTTGGCAATTAGTTCTGTAAATACTCCTGGGCACTGGGGAACAAGCGTGGCCCAGCACAGGCTCTAAAGGGGGAAAAATGTGTGACTTGCAATTCATGCCTTTCCCAACCCAGCAATTTAAGCAAAGCCGAGGTAAATCCAAGATAAGCATGCTGCTCCAAGATTTCTTATCAGCGAGCCATCGACCGCTCTCCCCACCAGCTCTGCTGCAGCAGATCACTCAGGAATCCCAGTTCTGGATTAGAATCAAGTACAATTGGTTTGTTTCAAACAAGAACTGCCAGTCCATAAACCCCTTGCACAAAGCTGCGTCTTATTGACTATTTTTAATAAATAGGGCTGGCACAGTAAAATTGAACAATTGTTAGGAACAATAAAGGAGACAGACTTTGATTACAACTATTGAGAAGCAATACAGGGATGTTTTAGGATTGAGTATTTGCTTTCCAAGGCGAGTTCTGTCAACTGAAAACAGCAACTCTGAGCAAATACTCCTTAACAAGTGGTTTGGAGCAGAGCAGAAAGCAGCACTGCACAGCAAGAGAGGAACCAGAGCTGTTTTTGGGTTTTTTTTTGTAGAGCAGGCAGAGAGCACAGTCACTGTGGTGGTGCAGAGGAGGCAGGCAGGACTCCAAGGCGAGCCCTGCAGATGCAAGGCACACAAAGAGCTGTAAATAACAGGTGAGCTGGAGGGGCAGCTCTGGCAGGGCTCTCCCCACTGGTGTCTGACCAGCTAGCATAGCGTTACTGGGAGTCACCTGGGTAATTCCCCGCTCAATGTGACACACAGCCCTTAGATCAGGGACCATCTGCAAACAAACCCGGACCCCAGCAGTGAGATCATCTGTCACAGTGTCTGCTGTAGCACAAAGCACCTAAGGAGGGCAGAGCTTTTTTGGGGAAGGGAATCTAGGCTTCATTTCCAAGTACGCCAGGGTGACCAACCACCCTGCCCTTGGCTTCCAAAATCCTCTGGACACAAACACAGCTCGGGCGAGGAGACCAAGCCTTGAGCTAAGAGCTTTGGAGAGCCACCCCAGGAGTGCCCATCGGGGGACTGACACAGCAGCAGGCTTGGGAATGAGGGGAAGGCAGATAATCAGATCTGAAATTCCCATCAGTATGAAATAAGACTTAACTCAGTAGCTTGCCAACGCAGACCGACTGTTCTTTCTAATGTCTGTGACAACTCTGCCTCACATTTCAAGCTTCTCTCAGCAGTAACTACTCCCCCATGTAGCTGTAATGGCCAGAAAGAGACTGGCTTTTATGTAACCCCAAAAGACTTGCAGAAAGGGAAGCAGCAGCCACACACACACACACACACACAGGGAGAACTGAGGGGGAAAAAAAAATCAGCAGAAGGCTCTGCTGAGTGCTCAGGGCTATATCCAAGCTCACAATGCAGCCACAGAGAAGTGGGATGCAGCAATCAGAAATGCTCCAGTTCCACGCTCCGAGAGAGACCCAGCAATCAGTGCTGCATCCGAGCAATAGGGAGCGAAATTATAGAGCAAACTGCCATGTGATGCCACAAACTACTCCATCCCGCCAGCTGTAACAAGCATTCATTCCCAAAAACGCGTCACAGGCTCATCTGTCATTAGCAGCCCAGCCTGCCAGCAGCTGAGCAGGAGTCAGCACTGAAGGGCAGCTGCAGGGCTGCTTCCTTTCACAGTGGTCTATTCTCCCAAAAATGCACGGGGGAGGCGGATGGGTAAAGCCCCCGGGCGCTGGAAACGCTGCCCACCACCTCTGACAGCCGGTGGGATGGAAGCACACGCTGTGCTCTCAGCCACCATCACACAAAAGCTCTCCTGGAGCAGGATCTGCTGAAAACCCAGACCTTTGGGAGAACACAGCGAGCCGATCACGAAAATCCACAGCACAGCCCCCCGAGCGTGCTGATAATCACTCCAATCACCAAGTGGAGAGCTCTGCAGGCCCCATGTTATGCAAGAGGATGTTTGGGCAGGAGCAGCTCTGAGCTGTTCCACATCACAGCACAGCCAGGGCTCTACCTGGAGTCCTTGAGACAACAAACACCCAGCCTGCTCCAATCCCACTGTAAAAATACACCTTTTTTATCCCCCTCCCCTGCCTCCCCACCACTCCAGTCTGCTGGCTCTGAAAAATGCAAAAGAGGCTCAGAAAGCCATTTTCTGCGGGTTTTTTTGTCTGGCTCATGCATTATCATCATCATTTACTGCCCTCAAGGGGATTGCACAGGTGTGACTGAAAATTTGGCTCTTCCTTTTAAACTTTTTGTTATCAGCTTTGCTGAAGATGATCTTGCTGGAATAAATACCAGGCTGCTCTCCTGGAGAGGGACTCGCTCAGAGCTGTTGTCAGAAATCTGTCTGGGGGTGGAAGGATGGGGGTGTCACTGATGGGGAACATACAGATCCTCCTGGCTTCTGCTGGAGTGCTAACAGAGCCAGCTGTTTGACCTAGACTTTTATTTTTTTTATTTCCTAAAAAACAAACCATTGCACTAATTAATGTTTCCATTCATTTAGCTGAAAAACAAGTTAAACAAAGAGGGTCACCTGGTGTTCCTATCAATACCTGACTAGGATACAGGCAGAACAAATGCATTTAAATAAAACTCTAGAAGAGACGTGACAAGAGAAAGGCAGTTTAGCTCAATTAAAGAGAGCTGTCACAGGGATTTGATTCTCAGAATACAGAACTATTGATTAAACAGGAATTAAAGCTCCAGAACAGAAAGGTTTCAAGGTCTTTGCTGCGAGGGTATACATCAGGAGAGAGAGGCAGGACTCCTCCAGCGCCACAAGAGCTCTGGCTTTGTTGCTTCCTAGGAAACAGGAGCAGCAAAGGGAGCAGAATGCTCTCTGCTAGACCTGTGAATAATTTGGGCAAGGATACAAGGTCAGTGACAACACAGAGTGCCATCATGAGCGCCAATCAACAGGTAGCTTTGGTATTGAGAACCCACAAAAGCTTCCAAAACATTTCAGCAGCGTGTGGGGAGAGGCCTGGGCAGCTTTCAGTCCTGCAATCCCGCAGTGCCAGAATGGTTTGGGTTGGAAAGGGTTTAAACACCACCCATCCCACCCCTGCCATGGCAGGGACAGCTCCCAAAAAACACCCATCCCACCGTGCCACAGCAGGGACAGCTCCAAAAGCCACCCATCCCACCGTGCCATGGCAGGGACAGCTCCTAAAAACCATCCATCCCACCGTGCCATGGCAGAGACAGTTCCCAAAAGCCACCCATCCCACCGTGCCATGGCAGGGACAGCTCCCAAAAACCACCCATCCCACCCCTGCCATGGCAGGGACAGCTACCAAAAACCACCCATCCCATCCCATGGCAGGGACAGCTCCCAAAAACCACCCATCCCACCCTTGCCATGGCAGGGACTGTCCCAGGCTGCCCCAAGCCCCGTCCAGCCTGGCCTGGGCACTGCCAGGGATGCAGGGGCAGCTGGCACAGCCTCCAGGGAAGGATTCCTGCCCAGTTGTGCGGGTCCTGCAGGAGCCCTGGCTGCGGGAATGCCCAGCCCAGCCCTGAACTGCCCTAATGAGCTCAGCAGCTCAGGCTGCCCTGCTGCAGCCCTGCCGGCCCAGGGAAGCCTGCTGCAGCCGCACTAACAAAGCCCAGCTCACAATGCAGCCGCACATTCTCATTCCTGGGCAGCTCCGTAATTAATATGGAACGAGAGGGTCTGCTTTTTTCCCCCTAAATGACTTATTCGTTAAGTTCGAGCATATTTTAACCTTCCTTTTCAGCAGATAAACTCTGTCTCATTTGCAGCTAAGCTCAGCCTTCCCTTCTTTGCCACACACTAAACTATTTTGATTAATGAAAGAGTAGGAACAAACCAGTTCCAAGTGTTTTCTATAGAGCTCAACTGCTCTTTCAGTTTCAACTCACGCCTAGATAATTATATCACAGCTCTGAGTGCCCCCACCCTTCTGCTGCACTTGGGGAATACTGGAAAGATAAGTCTTTTCTTAATTATTAAATGTAAATAGCTCATTAAATATAATCCAATTACTTTAATTGTAAGAAAAAGGAAGTAATTACAATATGTACATGTATTCTTGCCTGAACAGTTTTAATATCTTAAATGAATCTTTGCAGCATTAATATTTTAAGTCAACCTTTGACATGAGGGGAGAGGGGGAAAAAAAAGACATGGATTCCCTGATATTTTCCAGAAGTGTTATATCTGCTGGGATTTCGGTCACAAAATCCAAGAGAATGGCCTTGAGCATCTATATCAAAATTGTTTATAAGCAGCATCTTTATAACAAAGTCAAAATAAGGCTTTCCACTGTGGAGGGAAAAAATAAATATATAAACAGGATGCCAGAGGAGGAGGCTGGATCTGCTTTTGGGAGCTCAGGAGCCAGCAGGATGGGCAGCAGTGCAGAAGCAGGGCTGGGGGAGCAGGGGCTGTGCACATCTGGGATTACCCAGCTGCTGAGGGCAGTGTCCAGCGAGGGGATGGCACAGAAATGCTGAATGCAGAGTCTGTCAGCAGAGCCATCTGTGCCCGCGCTGGGTCCCAGGCTGCCTGTGGGGATTTGCAGGCAGAGCTGCAGGAAGCTGCGAGGAGCAGCCTCTGCTTTTGCTCAGCAGCATGACAATCCCTGCGCTCACTTTCTCCATGGCCGCAGCCAGCAGCACCACACAACCTTCCAGCACACTCCAGCAAGGCCCCGCGGTTTCCATCAGCCCCCTGGTCTGACAGAGCAGGGTCAGGTTTCAGCTTGGCTGTGGTGACAGATGCCTGCGAAATCTCCTTGGGACAGGCAGAAAAATACTCAGTTTAAACTGCAGTTGTTTCCATTTTGCATGTTCTGAGCCCAGCAGTGATCTCACCTTACGTAATCTCCAGTGCAAACTCCAGGCTCTGGACCATCCAAAACCATTCAAGGGTGTTTGAAACCATAAAATCCCAGAATGGTTTGGGTTGGAAAGGGTCTTAAAGCTCATCTAGTTCCACCCCTGCATGGCAGGGACACCTCCCCCTGTGCCAGGCTGTCCAAGCCCTGTCCAGCCTGGCCCTGGACATTTCCAGGGATGGGACAGCCACAGCAGCTCTGGGCACACTGTGCCAGGGATCACCACCCTCCCAGAGAAGGATTCTAAGCTAAACCTGCTCCAACATCTAACCTAAACCTGCTGGTGTGAAGCCATTCCCCCTTGTCCCCAGTCCCTCTCCAGTTTTCCTGGATCCCTTCAGGCCCTGGCAGGGGCCCTGAGATCCCCCTGGGAGCCTTCTCCTGTCCAGGAGAGCATCTCCAGCTCTCCAGCCTGGCTCCAGCCCCCCGAGCATCTCCATGGCCTCCTCTGGACTTGCTCCAGCAGCTCCAGGTCCTCCTGGTGCCGGGGGCCCAGAGCTGGATGCAGTACACCAGGTACAGGGGGAATCATCACTTTATTGAACTGATCTTTTTGGGAAAAGAGAGATCGGGCTGTGTTATTAGGGATGCTGAGGATCCAGGCCTTTCTAGCCAAGCTTAGCACAAGGTCTGTAATAAGCTGCTTTATGGAAACCTCTCATGTGAAGCCAGCCCCTAGATGTAACCTCCTTGATACAATATTGAATTCTCAATAGCAACCAAAAGGCTATTTTGTATAAGTTAATTACAGCCGTTTTTAATTTAGCTTGCAGAAGGGAAGCGGCCAGTGATTTCATGCTGCCCTAGACAGAAGGTAAAGGTTTTGCACAAGCTGTGTTTATAGCTCCACGCTTTCCTGCAGCAAAGCACCGGCCCCACAGCTGCTGCTATTGAAAGAACAGGATCTGGGTGTGTGCACGGTTCTCTCTCGCCTGGTTGGGTTTTTTTTGCAGCTGCAAGGCCAAGCCCATCCGAGTGCGTGTGTGCTTTTTCTTATGGTGACAAAGGCAGGGTGCCTGAAAGGGAACTCGCTTCCGCTCCGGCAGGCACTCAGCCCACGCTTTGCTGGGCTAAGGGGTGGTCGGGGAACTTTCACCCATCCATTCAGCCAAGGCCGCCATTCCCCCTCCCTCCCAATTAAATCCCATTTTTTGCACTCCATGCATGAGCTGCAGCCACACCAATACATCAGATATTGTGGCTGATAGCCTCCCCTGAATGCCACTTGAAGCCCTCCAGTGCGGAGAGCTCTGAAAGCAAAGCACCGCTCATTCTCTGAGCCACAGAAAGAGACTTTTGCTACAGACAGACCTGAAGTAAGACTCTAAGTAGTAGGAAAAGGGCATCCAGAGAAAGAGGAAATGAGAAATTAAAACCACATTCAATCTTATTAGTGGTAATACAATAGGTCAACGAGAGTTTGCACAACTCCACAGCATGGGAACAATTCCTGTGGAACCCGGAGCAGCGACACCGGCGAGTTTCGTGTTCACCAAACCCAGCACTTCTTGTCAGCACTGTTTTAAAGTGCCCAGGTGGGAGGGGACAGGGCTGGAGGGACAGTGCCTCCGTGCCTTGCAGGAGAGCACACTCAGGAGAGCAGAATGTGAGGAATACTCCCGCTCCTCTTTTTCCATCTGAAACATTTTCTCTCTCAAGGGATTTCCAGCATCTTATGAGCACAGCCTCTTTGAAGTGCTGCAAAGTGGCACTGCTCATCATTTCAGTAATGATAGTAAATAAGCTCCAGTATTTTGTTGATCCTTTTCCTTTTGCTTTACAAACAAAAGGTCAGAGTCATTAGCCCAGCCTGATGAGCGGGGAGCAATGGAGGCTTGGAAGAGGCAGGTTGCTCTGGAGCATCAGTGAATGAACAGAAGTCACAGGACTTTGGCAGAGCCACGCTGCATCACCCAGCCTGCAGACAGCCCATGCACCCCCTTCATGGCCAGGTGTCAGATGCAGCAAGGGAAAGCAAGGCAACAAGGCACAGGGTAAGAGCTCTGATGCTTTTCCACGCTGCAGCACCTTAGCACCACGTGGAAACAAACAATATCATAACTGTCCTTCAGGGATTTCCCTTCCATGAACCGGTCTGATCAGCTCCTCAACCAATCCCAACAGTGCATCCATAAGGTCCTGGGGCAGCAAATCCCACATTCATCATGTTAAGTGAAATGACAGTTACTTTTATACCCTGCACAATCAGGGGATTTTATCTCATACCTCTGTGTGGCTTTGCCTCACAAAGTTGCTCAAATAAACTCGTCACCACTCACACACAACGAGCCCCTTCTGAGCAGGCTGCTCCTTCAGGGCCAGGTTGTTCAGCCCTTGGAGAGCCTGTCTGTGGAAGCTGTCCCTGCCATGGCAGGAATGAGATGAGCTTCAAGGTCCCTTCCAGCCCGAATTGTTCTGGGCTCTGTGGTGGAACACAAGAGCAGCACTCAGATCTCATGGAGCACTTTCAGTGTAAACCAGAGAACTCATGGCTGAGGTCAGGCTTGCAGCAGCAGTGAGAACAAAGCATGTTTGGTGTCTGGCTCTGTCTGACCCGCTCTGGACATGCAGTGCTTGCAGCAGGAGCGCAAGAGAACCAGAACTCACCAACAGTGACCTGGGAGCAGCTCACCTGAAGCAAGAGCCTCCCAGGCACAAGTGCCAGCCCTCAGGAAGCCAGGCCAAGAGCTGCTGCCTCACAGGCACATCCTGCCCTCCTCTCTCAGTGTCACAGCATCCCCTAAAGCATCACAGCTCCCCAGAGCCACCCCGGGACACTGCAGGGCAAAAGGAGCAGACTGAAGGAACAGAGCAGGTCACCACCAACCCACCTGTGAGGCATCCACCCACTCCTGGTGCCTGAAATTCCTTCAGCAAACCCCTGGCAGATGCACACCAAGATATCTGAGCTCCACTTCTCCAGGAGCAACCCGACACCAGAGAGCTCCCCTGCAATTTCAGGAATTAGGGTAGGAGCTCCATGAGCTGTTTCCCAGGCCCAGAACTGTGGGGAAGGAGCTGGGACAGAGAATGTGATCAACAGCTCACTCCAGAAAATAATGTGGAAGTTCACATTTGAGTTCTTCTGGGAAGGGACCTCCCCTCCTATTGCCTCCCAGGCAAAAATATCCTGTAAACCTTCAGATGGAAAAAGAACTGTCACACAAATCAGAATTAGGCCCGAATCTGATCACCTTCTACCAAGCACTCCCTGATCTGCCTCCCATCCTCAAAAAAGAACCAGGAACGTCTTTTTATTACAGAGTTGCAAAAATACAAAAGGAAGTAAATGTCACCAGGGTGGTTCTGTTCTGAGCAGTCATTTGCTTATTACCCAGAAGCCATTGCCACAAGCCTTTTTTAATCCTGTGTTTATAAATACCTAAAGTATTTAAATAAATGTTAATCTGCGGTAACTAAGGCCCTGATCTCACAAATATTTATCCTTGCACAGTGAGAATAAACACTCAAATACACAAATTTCTTACTACAGATCCCATTTCAGCTAGAGTGTTGTTGAAAACAGTAACACAGCAGAAGAGAGGCTGGGAAAATAGCTGCGTTCTGCCTCCCTGGGTTTTCACAGGGTGTCACTTCTGGGCTGTTTCCTGTGCAAGGGCAGAGCTGAGCCACGGGACAGGGCTCACTGTGGCTGCTGGAACCCTCAGGAGGAGCTCTTGGCAGTGCTTTTTCCTGGTGTCCCATTCTGCAGGAGGACAGCAGGAACTTTACCCACAGCACACACACACACAATCGCTATTCAACCCCTTTCCTGCTCAGAGACTGACTCATAAGCAACGAATTTTGCTCAGCTGAATGACCAAGGGCTCGGTATTATAATCAAACCAAGCAGAGGCAAACCCAAAACCTTGCACTTAAAGTTATGAAACATTTTGAGACCAGAAAACCCACAGAGAGAAACTATCTAGAAGGATTAAAGCCAAGCCTTAACACTTGCTGAAATCTTCTTTATTACAATCCATCAAAGAAACCTCTGATTTTTGAAAAACATTAATCCTACCAACCTTTGTTCTTCTGTCACCACAAAAAAACCCAAAATAAACCCAGGAGAGGGATTTGTTGCTGTAACTTTATGCACATGAGGCAATCGGTGAAGTTTTAACCCCTCCACCAATCTAACATTGGTGAATGAAATCAACTTTTCCTAGACCAGCTCTGAAGAATGAGATATATTCAAAGCACGCTGAGAAACTGGGTGGGGACTGATCAGCAGGGTTGTATTCCTTGTCATGAATCACTGTCTGCAAATACCTTCTGAGTTGTAACTCACAAAAATACACCATTTCTGTGTGCTGTGTCACATTAGTCATAGGGAAACCACTTCTAACTGGCATGAGCCATCAGAAAGGTTTTATTTATTTAAATTAAAACAGTGGAATTTGGGACATTTACTTTTTGATCTCATTACCAGCAAGACAAAAAAATAGCACGGTTGCTTTTAAAACTAGTAAAAAATAGATAGTTTAGGGAAAAGTTTATACTGAGTCCTCTTACAATCCACACTCAGAAAGCCCAGCAAGGATGTGTCAGGTGAAGGGAGCTGCTGCAGAAATCAAGGCTTTGGAAGGTAAATCCCAGAAAGTCTGATCCCACCATCACCAGCACAGCCAGGGATAACGGTGACAACTGCAGCTTGAGTCAAGATCAGTGTCAGGCAGCTCTGGCCAGCTCAGGTCACGCTCTGTCACTCAAACTTCATCTTTGAATCACACTCCTTACAGAGGAACAAAAGCCCCAAAGTGCCCAGAACTCCGGGCGGGGATGAGGCTCCTGCTTGGCTCTGGCACAGGGGATTCAAAGTCCCTCTCTGGACATGCTGGCCGTGCTCTCGTGGGGAGATGCTGCCTCTGGTTTGTTTTTAACTCGGTCTGGGATTAAACCACCAGTTGGTTTCTATGGCAAAACCCCCTCAAGGTCAGGAAGGGACAAATCAGAAGGAAAAGTGTCGCAAGGCAGCGCTCGGAATTCCTGCAGTGTTTAGCAGCAACTGATTCTGCAGCTGCTGAGAATAGGTGGAAAACACAGCTACGGCCCTTCCTCATGTGACTGAGCGCACAAGGCTCACTCCTTCCCATCAGCAGGGACTTCCCAGCCCTGTGCAAGCTGTCCCTGCCCGTGGCAGGGGTGGAATGAGAGTCTTTAAGGTCCCTTCCACCCCAAACCACCCCCGATTCTGTAAAAGTGACATTTTGGCATCAGTTTTGTCTCAGGGAAGCACATCCGCACCCCTCAATTGGCCTTCAACACCTTTTAATTTCATCTTGTCCCTCTCATGAGTCTTCAGGAAGCACACAGAAGTGTGAGGGTTACAGAGGGCTCCATCAATTATGACTCTGCCTGCAGCTGATGCATTTAACAGAAGTTTTTTCATCGTTATCAATAGAATTTCATGTTCACCAACATCTGCAGTGCTGAAAGATTTAGGACTTTCCGTGTTTCCTAGTGCTGAACTCCCAGCATCAGCACATCCCTCAGCCCCACCAGGGCTCTGACCTATGGAGAGGCGCCCAGTTCTGTCGCTGCTGCTAAAGAAAGCAAAACAGCAAGGCCAAGCGTGACATTGTGACAGGGAAATAAAAAATCCTGCCACAGGAAAGTCCCTGAGGTCAAGTGACAGCTGACAGGGAGAAGCTGCGATCCTCCCCTTGCTCCAGACTACCTGTATCCCAGAGTAACCCCAACACAAACCTGAGTGCTGGAGAGGTACAGCCACAAGGACATTGCCCAGGAACTCATTTCTCCAGAAGAAACACGGTCTGAGGCCACCAGGAGGTCAGTGCACCAAACAGAACTATCCAACCACACCCCAAGCCATTTTTCAGGGGGGAAAAAAACCCCCAAAACACTTCCCTAAGCACCTACAGCACCCACAGGGGTCACATCAAGGAGTTGTAGACTTTATGTGCTGTGCATAGTTCATGGACAAGGGTGACACGTCCTTAACAGTGTTCCCAGCCAGGAGTGGGGCTGGAACACAGGCAGGACGGAGAAGTTTCATTGAGGGCACGCACACAGACTCTGGGCACGACTGCACAAGTCCCAATGTCAAATCCAGATGTCTGCAAAGGGAGGGACCCTGCAGGACCCCCTGTTTGCAGCGCTGCCCGCTATGCCAGGCCCGGGACAGCGCCGGGGCAGCGGGCACGGGACAGACCCGGGACAGCTCCGCAGGCGACGCTTCCTTCAGCCAGCACGGGGCTCCAGCGCCGCGGGCAGCCCGCCCCGACAGCCCAATGCCCCACGGGCCAGCCCGGCTCCGAACCGCGGCCTCCGGGAGGGGCTGGGGAGCTGTCAGGCGGGGATGGAGCCCCGGAGCGGGACAGACCCCCCAGAACCCCGGCCCAGGAGCGCAGCAGGACTAGATCACTATGTGGCAGGAAACACCGCCCGCTTCCACCCCATAGATTACTATTTGGCAAGGGCCTTGCGGCCCACTCCAGCGCCTCTGCCTCTTTTACCCGGGAAGAGACTGCCCGGGGGCTCTTGGGAGGCCCGCTCGCCCCCCTCGCACTCACCCTGTCGGCAGCTGTCCCCTCCGCGCCCCCGGTCTCACTACCACCAGGGCGGGCCGGCCCGCCCGTCCGCCATTCCACGGCTCCCCCTCCCTGCCCTGCCGGGCCCTCGCCCCGCCTCCCCCGTCCGCCGCGCAGCCGCGCCATTGGTGGCTCGCCCCGAATGCTGCCGAGCCATTGGCTGCAGCTGCCTGTCCATCATAACCGTCCTACGCCACTTTCGTACGGACCTGGCGCAGCGGAAGAACCGCACCCAAGCCGGCCGCGCAAAGAGAGTAAATAACGAGGAGTGTACCATAAGGGGACATAGACGGGGACGACCCTCGGCAGTCTGGGAACAGATTACAGGGACAGAGGGAAGAACCGCGCCAACAATCACAATTAATACATCTTAATTTTTTGTTTTGTTTTGTTTATGAAAGCCATAACTTGATATTGTTCCAAGTAGCATTGGTGGAGAGGGGTCTCTGTCACTTCCGCACCTCCCCCGGAGAGCTCCGCTGTGGTGCTGCCTTTCGCCTCTATGGTCTCCCGCCCTGGGAGGAAAGTTCCACCTGGGGGAGCGGGGGTGTCAGGTCAGGGTGGAGGGGCCCGATCCGAGTCTAGGCTTCGGGATCTGAGTCTGGGCTCTGGGATTTGGGATCTGAGTTTCGGCTCTGGGATCTGTTGTCTGTTTTCCATTTCCCCGTTTCCCCATTTCCCTGTTCCCTATTTCCCGTTTCCCATTTCCCTATTTCCCTGTTTCTTGTTTCCTTGTTTCCCGTTTCCCATGTCCCATGTTCCTGTTTCCGTGTCTCCAGCACAGCACAGAAGCAGAGTCCTGGCACGGCTTGGGTTGGCATGGTTTAAGGGTCTTGGAGCTCATCTTGGAGCTGCAGGGCAGGGACACGTCTGACTGCAATTCCTGTCCAGTGTGGCACTGAGCACTTCCAGGGATGGGGCCGGCATCCCGCAGCTCATCCCAGTCCTTGGGGTGATGCTGATGCCCTCCAGAAAGTGCAGGAGCAGAGATCTGATGAGAAATTCCACCACAGGGCACCCCGTGTTTCCGCTGTGCCCCTGGACATTAAATCCTCCCTCCGTGCCGGTGACCAAAGCGAGCCTGAGGGATTGATGAGGAAGAGGGAGCGGGATGAAGGGCACTGGCACAGACATCCATCTCCTCCCTGCTCTCTCCTGCTCTGAGCCAAACCTCAGGGAGTAAATCACCGGCACTCCCGCCAGGAAGAAAACAAATCCCAGCCGGAGCCGTGATGGCAGAGCCAGCCCAGGGTCACTCTGTGAGCCATGCCTGTCCCTCGTGTCCTGCCTGCTGTGCCCTGTGACACAGCCTGTGACACAGCCCCAGGGGCCCTCCAGCCCTGCTGCCATCCCTCGGCATCCTGCTGGACAGATGGACACACACACATCCTGAAACTGCCATTTCTTGGGTTTTGCATCACTTTCATCTGCGAGTCCCACCTCTGTGGGATGGCCAGCCCCTCCTGGTGCTCCCTGCTGCCCGGTGCTGTGTCCTGGCAGGATGAAATGGGACACACGGGGTGGGCGGGGTGCCAGGCCTGGGGTGCACGGACACCTGGGGTACCTGGGATGTATGGACACAAGGGATGTCCAGGACACTTGGGATGCACGGACACCTAGGGTACAGGACACCTGAGGTCCCTGGGTACCTGGGATGCACAGGACACACAGGATGTCCAGAGTCCCTGGGGTGCAGAGCACACACAGGGTCCCCAGGGTCCCCAGGGTCCCTGGGGTGCAGAGGAGCACCAGGGCCGGATGGGGTACCCGGGATGCTGCCCCAGGAGCCCCGTCCTGACATAGCACCCCCAGTTCTCAGCCGTGCTCTGCAGCAAGGGCTGCTGAGGCCGCTCAGCTCCGTGTTTTCCAAGCTGCCAGCGAGCCGTTCCCTTGAAGATCTGCCTCTATCTCAAGGTGTCACAGCCTCAAGGGACCTACCTAATCTGTATCTGCACTGCAACCTTTATCTCTCCCGCTCTGTTTATAGCTGCTGAATAAAACCTGCTAAACGGCAGGATCAGCCCCCCACCGCCGTGCCCCCCGACACTTTTCCCTGGTGCCCCAGCCTGCCAGGTGCTCTGCTGTGTTCTGCGGAGCTAAATGATGCTCAGGGGATGGGCGAGGGCAACCCGGCTGCTCCTGCTCCCAGCTCCCTCGCAGGTGGGCTCCGGCCGTGTCCAAGCCCTGATAACCCCGCTCAGAGCCTGGCACAGATCTGTGCCTCAGCCCAGCCCTGATTCCCTCAGCCCGGGCTTGGATTCTGCTGAAACCAGGTGGGATCCAGCAGGTCCCGCCTCATCCTGTCTCTGCGTGCTTCAGGGATTGGGAAAGGGGACATTGTCCGCGGGAGGGAGGAGATGGCAGCTTGTGGAAGCCTTGGATGTCTCTTCCCTGGCCAACCGCCCCGATCCCAGCAGGCACAGCTGCATCCCTGCTCCCGTGGAGAGCAGCCAGGGCTGTCAGCACCAGGGCTGCTTTGGAAACGTGCTCAAGGCTTCTCCCGCATCCCTGGCTGCCCTGGACCTGGGGTTCACAAGGACGCACACGGAGTGCTGTGGCACACCCGGCGGCAGTGCAGCACACGGGACGGACGGGGTGCAGGGGGGTGCTCAGCGGGTGCTGGGGATGCTCAGGGGTGTTGGAGATGCTCAGGGAATATTTGGGCTGCTCAGGGGACGTTGGGGATGCTCGGGGGATGTTGGGGATGCTCGGGATGCTCAGGATGCTGGGGATGCTCCGGGGTGCTGGGGATGCTCAGGAGGTGCCCGGGGGTGTCCGGGGTGTTTGGGATACTCAGGGAATATTTGGGATGCTCAGGCGATGTTGCGGATGCTCGGGGGATGTTTGGGATGCTCGGGGGATGTGGGGGATGGTCAGGAGGTGCCCGGAGATGCCCGAGTTGCCCAGGGGTGCCCGGGGTGCCCGGCCGGGGTCCCCGCCGTGTCCCCACGCCAGCGTGGCGCGGGCAGTGGCTGTGCCGCTGACATTTACTAATCAGCTCTCACCCAGCGCACACCCGCTCCCTTCTCTTGCTGTCTTGTCTCCATGGAGACTCCGCAACCTTTGCTCACTCGTTAATGGTATCTCAGCAAAAGAAACTCCAACGCCACCCAGCCTTCCCCTCCCGGCCCCGGGAGAAATCCTCGCCTCTCACCTCCATCCCCATCCCCTCCTGCCGCCGGGGATGAAAGGGACGAGTCCTTGTTAGCGAAGGACCCAGCCACGGGGGCAAGTTCTGACGGTGGCGCAGGGAGGAGGGAGAGCCACCATCATCCTCCTCGCAGCCAAAAAAACAAGGCCGGGGGATTTTATTGCTGTGGCAGCAAGGACGGGCTCCATCCGTGCGGGATTCCAGCCAGCAGCCCCTTTCCTGGCTGATTTACTGAGCCACGAGGCTTGGCACGTGGTTCTGCCTGGGTTTCTGTGTTCCCCCAGCCCAAACCCACACCCCAACATCCACGAAGCTGCCCAAAAACCCTCCAGAGGGAGTGGCTGGTGCTGGGAACATGCTCTGTCCCCGGTGTCCTGCTCTCGCTGATTCTGTTTTCAAATTAACATGGGAAAGATGCCCATTACCTGCTTCCAGATAATGACTATGATTAGGCAGAGCTCTGCTGCCAGCCGAGATCTGAAGGATTTCTGTGCTCTCCAGCAGCGCTTTGCCAGTGCAAAAACAAGAGCAATAAAGTGTAAATAAAAGACTAAAGGAAATCGTGGGTCCATCAGGGATGGGCTGTGTGGAAGGGGCTCTAATGATGGGCTCTCTGCGGTGGGCTGCTGCTTCAGCCTTGCTCCAGGCAAGGCAAAATTGGAGAGGGGCAGTCCCAGTGCCTCCCCCCGTGTGTGAACCCGGCTCAGGCCCGGCTTGCTGGGGGTTTGGGGAAGGAAAATTCAAGATGTGCATTGCAAGGCTGTTATGAGGGCACCGCTGGCCCTGCTGACAGAGATGGGGGCTCAGAGAGGGGCGAGGAACATCTGGATCTCCTGAGATGGCTGCACCAGCTCCCAGAGCACCCAGCACGGTCCCACACCTCCTCTGCCTTGTGCTGTGGCACACAGAGCAGGACAAGGTGACCCCTCTGTGCCAGGTGTCCAGAGGCATCTCCATGCCCAGGCCACCAGAGACTGTGGCCAGGGGATGCTCAGGATGCTCAGGGAGCAGCCCAGGACCCACCAGGGCTGAGCTTGTCCCCACCCTCTGGGATGTCACCTTCATCCTGCTGCTGAGGGAGGCACAAATCCCCTGCCCGTGCTGCCAGGCCGGGCTCCAGCTCCTCTGAGGCTGCCAAGATCCCCCCAAACCATCCAGGATCCCCCCACCATGAAGAGATGAAGAACCTTGGCCATGGCCGTGAGCTCACCCTCACCCGGAGCGGCTCTGATCATCCCTGGGGCAGAGCTCCTGCCCGGCCCTGCTCTGCCCCTGGGGATGTCACCCAGGTGACAGTGCCACCACAGGCAGGGTGTCACCGCGGGCAGGGTGTCACTGCGGGCAGGGTGTCCCCACGGGCAGGGTGTCACCAGGGGCAGGGTGTCCCCACAGTCCTGGCAAGCTGTGAGGAGCTGCCATCCCCTCTGGCAGCTGCCCCAGCGCTACCTGGCGTGTCCAGAGGCCGCTCCCACGGTGGCTGGCAGGCGAGGCGGGTCCCTGGGGACCCCATGTCCCCGTGTCACCCTGCTGGCTCCCTTGCCCGTGGGATGGGCCCGGGGAGCCCGTCCCGGCCTGTCAGAGGCAGGGAGCTAATCTGTGCTCCGATTAGGCAGAGTTCCCAGCAATGGAGGTTTCTTCTTTTTTCCTCCCCCCCTCAGTGATAACAAATAATAATATAATCCCCTTAATCCCTCCCCGAGGAGCCGCGTGAACTCCCGGCCGGGAAGCACCGCGCTTCTGCCGCTGCTGATAACTCACACCCGGGCCCCCAGAAAAACAAACGCTTTGGCTCACACTGCCCCCAAACTCCGAGTGCTGCCCTGCTGCTCCCCCGCCTGCATCCCCAGAACCCCATGCAGTCCCACTGCCATCCCGGGGGATCCAGCAGGATCCAGCCCCACTGCCATCCCGGGAGATC
>VRYO01001760.1:226462-240506 GCA_009812075.1 Sialia sialis | reverse complement strand
CCCAGACAGCCCCGTGTCCCCACCAGTGGCACCAGTGTCCTGCTGCCAGCCGCGCCCTCCGGATCCGGCAGACAGGTCTCTCCCCCCAGGCTCCCTGCTCGGTGTCTGGCTGAGCTAAGCGTATTTAGCGCTTTTAATTGTTCTTAATAAATCAATCCCGCCAGCCCCTTAAATCATTTTTGTGGCTTCCCTCGCAGCCGTCCCCGCGGCCGTGCCGGTGTGGAGCCTGCTGTCTGCAGCGCTGCCGGGGGAGCTGGCCAGGCTGGGGGCTGGGGATGCACCCTGCCCGCCCCTGCTGCTCCTCAGCTCCGGGGGCTGCGTGGGGGGCTCTGCCTGGCGGGGGGAGCCCTGTGCCTCAGTTTCCCTCCCAGCGTGGCGTGTTTTGGGGATGCACCAGCTGCTGTGCGGGTTCAGTCACCCCAAGATCGCACATTTTCTGGGGACACCGAGGGACCACAAGTCCCTCCTCTCACGTGCTCCTCTCCTCAGGGCCAGGCGTGATGCAAACAGCGGTGGTGGCACTAGTGTCACCCACGTGGCACCGCTGTCCCAGCCTGCTGTGTGCTGGTACCTGCACAGACCTGTCCCTTCCCCCGAGCCACCGCGGACCCCAGGGCCTGCCCTGCTCAGGCCCAGCCCAGTCCGGAGCCCCTGAGGGCACAGGATGAGGCCAGCCCAGCTTGTGACACCCAGGTGGGATCAGTGCAGCCCCAGTCCCCTCCGGGCTGGGATGATGGTGACGCACAGCTGGATGACAAGACTCCTCTTTTGGGGGTCCCCAGGATCCTGCAGCATCCCCCGCACGCTGAGCTCCACCATCCCACCCATCCATCATTCCCATGGCAGGGACAAACACCCAGCACTCAGCACCCTTGCTGCGGGAATGTCACCAAACAGCCCATGCTGGCTTTGGGTGAAAAGCAAACCTGGCAGGGTGACACCCAAGCAGGATCAGTGCAGGCCCCAGCCCCGTCCAGGGACTTCCTGGGGCTTGGTGCTGCACAGGGACAATGGTGACACCCAGCTGGATGACAACACTCCCGTTGTGGGGGTTACATTCCACACCCCACACCTGAACACCCTGCAGCACCTCCAGCGCAGCCAGCCCCACCTCCTGCTCCGCCCCCATCCAGCCCTGCATCCTCACCCATGCCACAGCCCAGCTGCATCCCCCTCCCCAGCCCTGCATCCCACTGCATCCCCCTCTCCAACTCTGCATCCTGCACATCCCACTCCCCAACCCTGCATCCCACTGCATCCCCCTCTCCAACCCTGCATCCTGCACATCCCACCACACAGCTCCACAGCCCATCCATGCCCATCCCACCAAGCACTCCAGCCCTGCTGACATTTTCCATGGAGAGGATGAACACGCAGCACCCAAGTGAGATCAGCGCAGCCCCCAACCCTCTGCAGGTCCTCAGGGCTCAGAGTTGCACAGGGTGACAGTGACACCCAGCCAGATGGCAATGGTCCTGCTTTGGGGGACACACTGTGCACTCCACCCCATCACCAACACCCTGCAGCATCTCCCAGCACCCTACCCCCATCCTGCTCCATCCCAGCACCCACGCCCCCATCCTGCTCCATCCCAGCACCAACGCCCCCATCCTGCTCCATCCCATCACCTAAACATCATCCCATCCATCTCCCAAGACCACAACCACCATCCCAGCAACCCTCCAGCCCCCCTGGCATTTTCCATGGCAGAGATGAACACCCAACAGCCAGGATGGCCGCCGGGGGACATGTCACCGAACAGACTGTGCTGGCTTTGGGCAAAAAACAAACCCGGCAGGGCTTGGAGGGAGAGAGCTAACCTTGACACAGTTGCAGCAGTCACTAATAGCAGGCAATATGCCTGTTCTTGGGGGACTGTTGCAGTTGCTAAGATACTGGCAGCCGTGTGAATGGAAATGGGTCAGTAAACCTGTGGAGAGATAGTGTGACACTGTAACCGGCACAGCTGTTGCAGCCTACATCGAAATCCCACCCTTTCAATATTTATCACTCTCCGCCTTCGGTTCCTTCCTCCCAGCAATTTTTTCCACGTTGGTTTTGCCCAGGGTTGGTGAAATCACCCCGAAGACTTTAATGAGATGAGAGGTGGTGGAGCGCTGGGATGGGGTGGGAAAGGCGTGGTGCAGGGGGATGAGGAGGGAAATTAAAGCCCCACTTCGGGTGGGTGTCTGCCCCCTCCTCCCCGCCCCACTCCATGAGCAGGATGGAGCCAGTTCTTGGAGAGATTTAACAGGAAACAGGCTATAATCCCCCTGGTAGGAAAACGGGTGAAAAGGTCAATTTACTTCTGTCCCTCGTTTAGGCACTGTGGTGAAATTACACACTTGCAGGAGCTGGGAGAGGAGGGAGCGGCGCTGGTGTCCGTCTGTCCTCAGCTGTCTGTGTGTCCACGCTGCCTGCTGCGTGCCCTGAGCCTTCCCAAGGCACCTTGAGCAGAAGCAGCACCCAGACAGCCCAGAGCAGCACCCAGACAGCCCGGAGCAGCACCCAGACAGCCCAGAGCAGCACCCATGAGCCCCATCAGTGACACCCGTGAACCCCAGCAGTGACACCCATGAACCCCAGCAGTGACACCCATGAACCCCAGCAGTGACACCCACACATCCCAGTGTCCCTCCCGTGTCTCAGCACCGCCAGGCCCTGCATGGCCACAGACGCCCAGTCCTGACTAAATGCTCCAGCATCCCCTGAACTGCTCCAGCACTGCCCCTAAATGTTCCAGCAGTCTCCCTGATGCTCCAGCATTTCTCCAAGTCCTCCAGCACCCATCCAATACTTCAGTATCCCCACCCCAAGTACTCCAACATCCCTCCAACGTTCCAGCATCCCCCAAACCACTCCAGCACCCTCACGACAAACGCTCCAGTGTCTCTGTAAGTGCTCTAGCATCTGCCCAAATAGTCCAGCATCCTCACCCTGAAAGCCGCAGCACCCCCCCAAACAATCCAGCATGTCCCCAAACATTCCAGCACCCCCAAAGGACTCCAGCATCCCCACAACACCAATCCCTGACGCCACCGCCCCCTGCCCCACACTGGCCTCAGCTCCTCGCTGCCTTTGGCGTTGCCACAAAGCTGGGGAGGGAAGGATCTGGAGCTTCTCCCAGCTGGGAGGGCACTGGGAGCGGGGACGCAGCCACGGGAGGACGGGAGAAGGTCCCTGTCCCCTGGCCCAGGCGCTGTCCAGGTGCGGGGCAGGGGCGGTGCCGGCGGGGTTGCTGTCCCGGCCCTGGCCCGGGCCCTGCTGCAGGGAGGAGGGTGAGAACATCTGGTCGCAGGGAAGAGGGACAAGTCCAGGGAAAAATACCGAGCTCTTGGAAGAGGCCCTCACGGCCGCCGCTGGGGTGGAACAAGCCCCAGCATCCCTCCTGCGCCACAGCTGCACGGGGAGGGGAAACTGAGGCACGGTGGGGCCAGGCTGCGTGATGTGGGGTCACGGAGCCATGAGCCAGGGTCACCCCCAGCTGCCAGGCTGGAGGAGCAGTGCAGAGATTTACAGCGCAGGGCCTGGCACCCGCGGGGCAGCAGGGAAGGAGAGGAGGCTGCAGGGAGGGAGGGGAGCGGCGAGATCTCCTCCTCCCAAAGACGCTCCCTGCCACCCCCCCGCAGGTGGCTGGAGCAGAACGGTTGATATGGAGACAGGGAAGCACAGACTGTCTGGGTAAGGTGACATTCGACAGATGCCAGGTTCAGACTCGCTCCAGCCAGTATTCCCACCCCCGACTGCCTGCCTGCAGCCCCTGCGCAAAGGCATGTGCGGGGAGGGGGCTGGGCAGGGCAGAGGGGGCAGGGGGCACTCTCTGATCTGCCGGGAGCTGAAATGCCATCCTGTCCCCATCCTGAGGCACCAGCACCCTGAGTGTCCCCTGCTGGGGCAGACTTGGGGTCCCTGGACCCCCAGCCCTGGACCCCGTGGTGCAAGCAGAGGAGCCGTGACCCCCGTGAGCACCCACCCAAAACCAGGGGCGCCCCGCCCCGTGCCAGGCAGGCACAACTGGGACATTTGGGGGACACATCTGGGGAAAGGATCGCCCCACACCCCACCACCCCGATTGCAGAGAGGGCAATTAGCTGATGCCCAGGAAGAAATGGCCCAACTCTGGGGGGAGCATAGGCAGGCTGACACAGCCCCTTGTCCCCAGTCCACCGCCCGGGGAGGGGTCCCAGGCTGCCAGACCCCCCTGCAGTCCTGTCCCTCTGCACCTCGGAGGGTCCCGGGCGCCCTCTCACCCCCCCGGGCTGGAGATGACAGGGCTGCTGGCATAGAAGGCACAGGGAGCTGCATGTGGGCAGGGGGCACGGGCACCCCCCGCGCCCAGAGCAAGGCTCACGGTCTGCAGCGGAGGCGGAGGGGTGGTTTGGCAGGGAGGGGAAGGAGCGAACACAGGGGGTGCAGCACGGGGTGCAGTGCGGGGATCCCCAGCACTCTCCTGCCTCCCCCCCCACCTTTGGTAACGCTGCACCCCCGGCACTGAGGAGTGTGACAGGGGCCGCCAGCCCACACAAAGCCCCCGCAGCCTCTCCCCGTGCCCCCGGCTGCTGCTCCCTGACCCCCGGTGCGGGGAGGCTGCGAACTGCCAATGAGCTCGGCCCCTTCCCGGCGCGCCCCGGCAGGTGAGGGTCACCCCGGAACCGCAGGGACTCCGCGGGCTGGATCGGAGCAGACGGGAGGCGCCTGGCGAGGGGCTGCAAAGCCCTCGGCATGGCCGGGATGGGCTCCAGCGCTCGCTCAGGCTCCTCTGTCTCCTCTTCATCACACTCTGCCTCCCAAATATCCCCAGTCTGCTCGGCAGTGATGCTCGGCACAGCCCCAGCTGGGACACGGCACTGACCTGGGGACACCCCAAGATGAGGGGACACAGCCCCTCTCCTCCCTGCTCGCTTCACTGCATCCTCCACCTTCCTCCTCCTCCTCCTCTGCCCTAAAGCCAGACAGATTTCACCGCTCTGCTGAGCTCCAAACTCCACTTCCAGATTTTCAGTGCGACCTTCTGGCTACCTGGATCCGGCACTGCAAGATGCCCCCTCTGATCCCCCCTCCCCTCCGGCCCCCCAGCATCCCCGAGGGAGCCAGGGCTGGATGCAGCCAGGAGCAGGATGCAGGGGGAAGCCAGGGGTGGCCGAGGAGGAGGAGGAGGAGGAGGGAGAGGTCGGGCTGCACCTGGATGCAAGACCAGCCTCAGGAGGCTTGGGTTGTTGTGTTTAATCCAGCCTGGCCCAGGGAAAAGCAGGAGCACGGTCACAGAGAGCCTGGCAAAGTCGCTGTGCGTGTGGGAGGTGCTGCCGTGCCTCCTGGGGCAGCCTCTGACCTCGCTGCCCACACCGAGGGTCCCCCAAAAGGGTCCCCGCTCTCCTGGGACGCCGTTCTGCAGGGATGTGCTCCCTCCCCAGGCTGCTCTGGGCTCCCCCAGCCCGGATCCTGCCCAGGGGGCAGGCAGGGGTCTGCGGGACCCCCGTGTCTGGCTATCACTGATCACAGATAACGGGAGGAAGAAGGGGGGAAAGAAGGGAGGAAAGACATAAAACTCCCCAAATAACCCAAACCCCTGTTCAGGCGCATGAGTCACCATGGGGTGCAGTAAAGCAGCAAGAAAAATCCACGGAAACAGCTGGGAAAAGCCTCGAGGCCCCAGGTCACCCCCACACGCTGCCCCCTGCCCTCGCTGCTCTCCCCGCCGGTTATTTCCAGCCCTCTGCATCCCCCCTCCTCCTCCTCCCCATTCCCTCCCGGCACCCTGCTCTCCTCCGCTCGCTCTTGCATTCTGGTATTTGGTGTGTTCCTCAGCTGCAGGAAATTCCTGATGCTCTCCATCATGCAGCCTGCGCTCGCATCCCCCGCCCTGCCCGGCTCCCCTCCAAAGGACAGCCATGTGCAGGACAGCCAGCTCCGCCGCCATCGCTCCCCTCCCAAAACCAGCATTTACTTCTCCCTCTTCGCCTTCCCTCTCTCCTTTGTTTTTTCCCCCCTTCAATTATTTCCAACTCTAACCCTGCAGAACACCCCCTCTCCATCTGCGCCAAGGGCTGAAGCCGCCCAGCTCCGGCCATTCCCCTGCCTGGCTTTTCCCTCTTCGTCTTCCTCTCTTCGCGAGACCGCTCCTGATCTTATTTTAATTCGTCTCAGACGGTGTTGGAGTGTTATTTTAAGAGAGAGGATATGCACAGACATTGTGTTTTCTGCTTTTTCCTGGCCCCAAGCCAGGCTCTCTGGGCTGTCAGCTACCCACTGTGTTGCAGTCACGTGTGGGAAGAGGCAGCCAGAGCCAGCCTCACAACTCCTGGTAGCAACATGGAAATCAAGTGTGCACTTTCTTCCCTCTGTATGTGTCTGTATTATTAATAGCGTCTCTCTCCGTGAGTTATCCATAATGTATCTTAATACCTGTCCGTCGGTAAATGATGTATTGCCACGGCTCTGCACACCACCGAGGGGGACAGGCATCGTGGCAGTGCCACCGTCACCCCTGAGGTGTGGCATGGGGATGGGGGACAGGACGGAGGGGTGGGCATGGAATCTGGTAGCCACTAGCTGCTCTGGTGTGTCCCAGCCTGCTGGCAGCCTGGTGCCATGGGCATGTGGGGAGCAGCGGGGTGTGCAGGGAGGATGGGGCCAGCTGGCACTGGGCTGGCCCTGAGCGATCCCTGTCACCGGCCAGGAGGTGCCGGGGGACACCGATGTCCCACGCTGTGGGCACTGACGCTGGCTGCTCCAGGCTCACAAAGGAACGGGACATTCACTGCGCAGCAGGGACTGCGGGAGGCCAGGGCATGGCAGGGGAGGTGCAGGACAGATTGGCACCGCATGGCACGGGCTGGATGGACATGGCACAGGTTGGATGGACATGGCATGGGTTGGATAGATGTGGCACGGGCTGGATGGATGTGGCTCGGGTTGGATGGACATGGCATGGGTTGGATGGACGTGGCACGGGCTGGATGGATGAACACAGCACAGCACAGAGCTCAGAGCTTGACTTTGCAGGACACAGATGTGTCCCATGAGGCTCCACCTCAGCAGGAGTCACCCAGAAGGGTCCACGGGGCTCCCAGCCCCAGGAGACTGAGCAGGGGCTCCCCCAAACCATACACATCCACCCAGAAGTGGGGCAGCCCCCAGGCCCCTGCATGCCATGGCAGCTGGTGCTGCCCCTCCCCAGGCTCTGGGGTCCCCTGTCCCCTCTGCATCCCGGGGATGGAGACACCAGGGCAGAGAAACAGTCCAGGACTGGGGTCTTCCCAGTGCTAACCAGTAAGGTAGAGAGCAGTATTGACCCACACTGCGCCTACAGCCCCGTGACACCCCTAAAGCACACGTGCACGCCAGAGCAAGTGGGCACGGACATCACACACGCCCCGTGCACACCCTGACACAGAGATGTGTGCCGGTGCTGTTTGGACTTGTCACTACACGGGGCTGCCAGCAATGTCCCCTGCCTGCAGTGCCCGGTTCCACAGCACCCCTGCACATCCCTGCTGCGACACCGTGCCCGTTCCTACACACTGTGCCCATTCCCACACACCGTGCCTGTTCCCACACCGTGCCCATGGGTGCTGCATGGACAGAGGATCCCCACCCCAGAGGGTGCCCCGGCGGGGCCGCCCTGCTCCCCAGCACACAGTGGGAGCAGTGTGGGTGCCAGCACCAGCTGGGGTCATGGGGAGCAGGAATCCAGGAAGGCGAACTGGAGCTCAAAGCTTCACATTTCTGGATTCTGGTTCCCGTTTCTGCTCCCGGCTGTTTCCATGGAAACTGGCGTCGGACCTGGGAAAATAAGGTTAGGGTTTGCAGCGGAGGCCCACTGGCAGCCTGCCTGCCTCTGCGCCCCTCCAGCCGCGCCGCCTCGCCGGGGCACACGCCCGGTGCCCCCCGCGCCGGCACCGCAGGACGCTCAGCTCTGGGGGCTGAGCCTTACGGGCACCCCTGGCACCTTCCAGCACCCTCTGTCCTTCCACCTGGTGACCCCTGGGAGCCCGACCCACACTGGGCAATTTGGGAGCTGGGACCACCGTGCTGCTCCCTGGCACGCTGGTGAGGGTGGCGAGTTGGCGGCAGCACCCGCTGGATCCACAGCCCTTCCCTGCCACCCTGCTCTCCCCTGGTGCTCCAGCCACGGCACAGCTCAGCCTCCATGGAAACTTCCCAGCAGTGCTCATGGGGCCACGACACCCCACCTGCCCCACCGGGACAGGGACACTGAACTGTCCCCACTGCTGCCACCCCTCGTGCGGCTTTTACAAGGAACCAGCCTTGACAGCAACACCATCCTCCCCTTCCCCAGCTCCGGATCCCCAATTGCTCCGGGGAAGGTGGGGAGTTGGAGGGGGGAAGAGAACCAGGACACGACACCTCGGGGGAGCCGTGAAGACTAATGAATGGAGGCTTTTAAAAAGCACTTTGACTGAGAAGTGCTATAGTAGGAACTAATTATCCCTCCCGCCTGCGCGCACCCTCGCACGCCGGCGCAGCCGCGTCCTGCTCCCTCCCGGAGCCGCAGCTGCAAAATCGCAGCCAGCCCCGGCACCGAGCACCACGGCAGCCACCCAGCCAGCCTGGCCGGGGAAGATTCCCTATGCGGCTCCGCTGTGTCCCCCATGTGCCCCCCGTGTGCCTGTGACCCCGCTTTGCTGCCGTGGCCCCCCTGGCAAAGCTGGCAGCACAGGCTGGGGGCGCAGGGCGGTGCTCGCCCCCCTCCTCGCGCTGGGGTTTTGGGGAATGTCTCCTTTTTAATCGAAATCCGCCATTTTACCGTGAGGGCAGGTAGGCAGGGTACCAGTGCAGTGATGCTGGGGGATGGACGGCCCCTGGCCCGGCGCGGGGGGCACAGAGCAGCGCAGACCCCGTCCCCGGGCAGTGACCCTGCAGCCCGGCCGGCGGAGCCAGCTTCTCCCTGCAGCTCTCAGCAGCAGCCCCGGGCGGCAGGGACACACAGGGAGACGCCCCAAAAGCTCAGCCCGCTCCACACGCAGGTCCCCACGCTGCCAGCCCACAGCACCCACAGTTCGGGGCGGCGCCGGCGCTTCTCCCGGTCCCTCCGCGCCCCCGGGGTGGGATCTGGCGCAATCCCATCCTGCCGTCCCAGCACTGCCCGCTGCCCCATTTCGCATTCCAGTGTGGGCCGGCCCCGCTGCCCTCTCACTCCCACCCCCACCCCGGGCTGCGTTTCAGCTGTTGTTGAATTCTGTCCAGGCTGGATTCATCACAAGAGCCCTCAAGCGGCTGCAAACAAACAGAAAAAACAGGGAGCAGGAGCGCGCGGAGCGATCGATCGGCGCTGGGGGGGCCTGAGGCCCTTTGGCAACGCCAGACCAGCCTCAAATTCCTCACTTCCAAGAGAAAAGGAGCTGGGGATGAGCGGCAGGAAGAGGGGGATGGAAAGCACAGCAGCCACCAGGAGCCAGGAGCACGGCAGCGAAGCCCCCGGGCACGGTGCTGCGGTGATGGGCACCGAGTGCTGCTGACTCTCCCTTCCTCGTGGAGACGGGCTCGTACCGCTCTGAAACTTCCCTCTTGTGGTTACTGCAGTTAAAAAAACAAACAGGAGACTTGGGTGCATTCAAAAAGAAATAGGAAACGGCATAAAGGGTGGGAGCACCCAGAGCGTGGGGTTTGCCCAGCAGTGGGGTGGGTGTTGGGGCAGGGACCAGGACAGACCCTCAGCCTGGCACTGCAGGGACCAGGCGCTGGGAACATGTGGCATGTGCTGGGCAGCTGCAGCCCCAGAGCCCGGGGATGGATGGTGAGGGAAGCAAACACAGCTCCGCTCTGGTGGGAATTGCCACCACTGGAGCTGTGGGGTCAGGTTGCTGCGCCTGGGTTTTTAAGAGGGGCTGGATAATTTTTACCACCACTAACGATCCCATCTGCGCCTGACACGCTCCAGCTCTGAGCCCAGCACTCCGGCAGGGCTCCCACACCTCCCTGCCAAGCTCCTCCAACTCGCCTCCCCCTGCCTCCACTGCTGACAGCACCGGGCACTGACACGGCCTGTGCCTGCTGCTGCTGGCACAGGGGCCAGCCATGCCCCTGGCGTCTCCTGGTGCCACCGCTGTACCCATGCACAGTGCTCTGGAGGACTAGGGTGACATCCCTGGGGTGGCCAATGGGCAGAAGTGGCAGTGACGGGGATGCTGCACAGCCTGGGGACACAGAGGAGCCTCTCCAGCTTCAATGAGAATTTAGCAGGGCTTTTCCTGGCCGTGGTGCCTTGCAGGGTGACACTTGCTGTCCTCCCTGTGCAGGGATGAGGACCCTAGGATGTGCTGGCACCATTCGCCCTCTTCCCAGCTCCAAACAAAGACCTGCTGGAGGATGCTGCTTTTTGGGCAGGGGGTTTGCAGCATTCTGCCCGCAGAACTCCCTGCCAAATCCCATCCAGTCAGGAGCTGAGGGGCCCAGCACCGGTGTCTGCAGCACGAGGCTCCTCTCCCTGCAATGTCAACCTGCTGCTCCACATCCAAGGCTGCCCTTGGAAAAGCTGTCGGCTGCGCCGGCTGGTTTGCCAAGCCCAGGACAAGCTCTTTAGCTCGACTCTGCCAGAACAGATGCCTGGGCGACTGTAATTCTTCCTAGCATGGATGGAGGGGGGGATGTGTGGAAAAAAACCCAAGCTCATTTAAGCATTGCAGTGGCTGCTCCTCCCTTCCCCAGCATCCACGGCGTCGCAGCCCCACCGAGAGTCCCCCAAAACCTGAGGGGTGCAGCGGGGAGGGGCTGGGTGGTGCCAGGAGGGACGGCAATGCCTGCAGGGATGGCGTGGCACAGCACATGCTGGAGCTGAACATGGCTCTGCTGCCAGCTGGGGAGGAGAGAGCGACCCGCTGCAAGGACAAGTGGGAAGCGCGAGCTCAGCGTGCCACTGGTGTCCTTGCAAACGCTAGCCTGCTCTGTCTCAATGCTCCCCACAAAACAACAAGCCTGTTCTCATGGCAATGTCCTCTCCAAAGAGCACGGGGAAGGGAGCACGGTGACAGGCTCTGGAGGGGCCGTGCTCCCTCTCCCCCCATGGCTGTGGGGCAGCAGCTCCACTGCACTGCTGGAGGAGGCCAGCAGCCTTTCCACATGGATATTTTCTTCCACTGGCTGCAGTTTGGGGCTGCCAAAAGCCAAAACAAGAATGGAAACATCCCATTTTCTTGGCAAAAATTCAAGGCAGGGTTGGGGTTTTTTTCTTTGGTTTCGGCTTTTTCCTTTTTTTTGTTCTTGTCTTTGGTTACGAACGGAAATTCCCTGCCATGAAATCATGACGAAACCCCAAACCAAAACACAGCTTGGACTGAAACTTCACCCAGTTCCCCGTGGATCCCTTGTGGGGCTGCTCCCAGGGCTGGGGATCACCCCACACAGCCCTGGGACACGGGACCGAGCCCAGACCCCACTGGCAGCCCCAGCCCCGTGTGAGGTGCTTTGGGGACCCCTCCAGGGACCCGATGTGATTCCAGCCTTGGAAAGCACCACACCACCCTGCCTTGGTGGAGGCACCTGGGAGCCGGCACCAGGCTGACAAAGCACGGATTTGTCCCAAGGGATGGATGGGGCCAGGCAGGGACCAGGCTTGGGGTGCCAGTGGCTCCAGGGACCCCATCAGAGCAGTGTTTGCTCCCGGGAAGGTGCTCTGCAAGAGCAGCTGCTGGGAATGGCCTCATGCAGCCCATCCCAGGGAGTCCGGATGTGGCCAAGCCCGGGGGCTCACCCCTGCAGCCTGCCCAGCATTCTCTCCTCCCATCCCCTTTCCACCAGATGTTGGGGCTGGAGGATGAAACAGCTCTTCCCACCCCAGTCCCCGCCGCATCTCCATCTCTCTGCAGCTCCCGTTCCGGAGCCTGGATCCAGCCAGGCAGGCTGAGCGAGGCCGAGCCTTTGTCCGGCTCCCCCCTCCGCGCTTCCCTTATCTGGTCCGGCTGCCTTGCCAGGAGCAGGCAGACGATGGCCCCGGGCTGGCTCCTCTGCCCCAAAGCCCTGCGGCCACTGTCACCCTCGGCTAAGCGCTGCCAGCACCTCTCCTCCATCCCTGCCTGCTTCCCAAAACTGGGAGACTGCCCCTCACAGCTCAGGCTGCACCCCAAACCAGCCACTGGGCACAGGATCAGCCCCTGGGCACCCCAACCACGCAGGGGGCACAGCATCACCCCCTGGGCACCCCCAGTTGCTCCTCCCTGGGGCTGTGAGCATCTCTTGGGGGTGCGGGCAGGGCAGGGTGCGGGAGGCAGGGGGCGGGAGGCAGGGTCCGGGGCACTGTGGAGCCGGGTTATCTGTCTGCAGAGCTCCGTGCAGCAATTAACCTCAAGAGAGCAGCCGCGGCTCCTGCCAAGAACCACATTAGGTGTATGTGGCAGCGTCTAGACATGTGAGAGACCAGAGGCCTTGATCTGGAGGAAGGCGGCTCCATCCCTTCCCCCACTGCTTGCCCGCCTGCCCCACAGGGACCCCCTCGCTGGGGTCTGGCCAGCAGCGAGGACGGAGCAGCAGGAGGGATGCGGGGACGGGCGCGGGAGGCTGAGCTGAGCCCCGCGTCCCTCTGGGTGGGTGTGGCTCCGAAGAGCTCCATGCTGGGCTACCAAACCAGGCTCTCCTGCTTGGCACATGGCACGGCACGGCATGGCACGGTGTCCTCATGGATGCACACCCCCAGTCCCCAGCCATCAGTGGCAGGAGGAGGAGGAGGGTGGTTGCAAGCACTGCCTGAGCCATCTCCCACCAGGAGAGGTGACAAACATCCCATGGAGCCAGCAGCAAAGCCCGTGATGAGCCCTGGAGCAGGGCTGGAGCTCGCTGCTTCCCCATGCCAATCCTGTCACCTGGGGCAGGTGGGATGGAGCCAGGTGGGCACCGTGGGGGCCGGGCACCCTCCCTGTCAGTGCCCCTCACACCCATGACACCCCCTTGCTGTCACCTCCCGGGTGCAGCCACCCCAGACGGCTGCAGGATGCTGGGGAGAAGAGATTTTCCCGACGTTAATTAATTAAAATAAACAGCAAATTAAATACAGCAAAATTAAAATAGCTCCGGAAATTAATTTTCAACAAAACCCACCTGGAAAGGCTGGATATTTAAAGAATTAATGGAGCCCTCTGAGACCATAAAGAACCGCTGAGCTCCCAGCATCCAGCAGCCCCCTCTGAGCCTGCTGGGGACCCAGGGCTGCGGGAGCTGGAATGGGACCCTGGGATGGGACCCTGGGATGGCACCTGGGGAAGGGACCCTGCACCTCCTGGCAGCTCCTGCCTCGCAGCTGCCTGCACATGCCCGGTGCTGCCACGCTGGGAGGGAAGGATGCAGGGATGCTCCTCAGCATCCCAGGGGAAGCTGGCCCCACCTCCCCATGCCTTGGCTTGACACGAGCTCTGCAGGGACACGGAGCTCCTGCCGGCTGTGCCCGGCGCTGTGTGACCTGCTCGTGCACAAGGATGTCCCCATCACCCTCCTGGCCAGAACCCACTGCGCTGAGGGAAACCGTGACCTCCAAACCCCATCTGCCCGGGTGCTCCGGGCCCCCCAGAGCTCTCCCCACACATAATCCCCCCCGGCCAAGGCGGGATTAGGGTGCGAGCTGGCTGTGCAGCCGGACAAAGCTCCTTACCAGGCACGGCGGGCGGGTCGATGGAGTCCCGAGGGGCCCGGCGGTGCCGGGGAGCATCCCCGCGCCCGGCCGAGCTCCGGCCTGACCCCAGGCACAACTCGTCACACGCTTGGGCTGTGCCAAAGCGCCCAGGGCTGGGAGGCCCATCCGGCCCAGCCCTCCCACGGCCAAGGCGGCGTTTCCTCTCCCTGCGCCCAGCGAGCGCACAGGCGCGGCGGCACAGACACCGGCGGGCGAGAAAAGGCTCCGGAAGGAAATGGAGAAAGCAAGACGAAGCTGGCAGGTGGAGAGCAGGAGGGGCCGCGGTCACCTCCGCCCCGCTGCGGGTTGCCAAGGGGCATCTGGGGGTGCCCACCTCGCCGGGCTGCCCGGCTGCGCTGCCAGCGCTGGGCTGCTCTGCTCCCTCGCCCGGGGACACTGAGGCACGGGCCCGCAGCCTCAGGCCAA
>VRYO01001760.1:213915-225364 GCA_009812075.1 Sialia sialis | reverse complement strand
GAGGGAAAGGGGGGGTGGAAAAAAAAAAAAAAAGTCTCCCACGCTTCGAGCTCCAGCACTGGCCGCCCGCGCCTGCGTGCTGCACCCACCGGGACGGGGCAACCGCCCCGGCGGGCTCGACGCCCCGGCAGAGCGACCACTTCCTCGGAGAGGGGCCTGCCGGAGGAAGCTCCAACGGCTCGAAAGTTTCGCCTGTGACTCAACCGCTGGCTGGGGTGACGGAGCCGACCCCCGCAAAGGGGGGGCCCTGGGATCCCAGGGGTTCGGGGCATCGGGGTGGGGGACTTTTTTGGGTTCCCCAGACGAGGGTTGTCTGCGAGGCATGGCGCTCCACCCCCAGTGTCGGAGCAGCCCAAACCGGCTTCCCAGCGACAGCAGAAAGCTTTTAAAATCCCCTACGCGCGGCATGACTCACTCCAGAACCAGTGCCCAAAACAAGCTCCGACACGGAGAGGAATGGCGAGAGCAGGGATGCTGGGGGCGGGCAGGAGGGGCTGGGGAGGGCCGGGGAGGGGGAAAGGGGGAGACAGAAGGAGGGAGAGAAAAGAGAAGAGGCAGAAATAACAGCATCTGAAACTCTGCCTGCTGGAGGCTAATTGGTTCCGGCACAGCCTGGTTTGTTTGGCAATGTTTCCTCTAATCCTTCAGGCTCCGCGCTCCCGGCCCCAGGGACATGGGGACATCTCGACACCCGGCCAGCGCCACTGCGGCAGTCCCAGCTTGGACCCCCTCCCACGCGGGGATGCAGAAGGATGATGCTGCGACCGGCTCTGCCCACCCTGGGGTGCCCTCGAATCGTTCAGGCTCTGCACTCGCAGCCCCAGGGACACGGCGACATCTCAACACCCAGCCGGTGCCTCTGTGGCGCTACTGGCTTGGGTCCCTCTCCCACCCGGGGATGCTGAGGGGTGACGCTGGGACCACCCTGAGTCCTGCCGTGGTGACACCCTGGGGATGGGGCCCGTGGTGACACCGGGGATGGACTCAGAGAGCTGGGGCGGCACAGGGAAGGGAGGGGAAGGGAGGGGAAGGGAAGGGGGGCCCCCGCGGCCCAGCGTGGCCGAGCCAGAGCACTAGCCAAGAGTCGGCAGCTTTGTTCCAGGTGCCGGCTCCCTTTTTTTCATTAGGCTAATGGGATGCGGATGCATTATTCCATTCCACATGCTGCTAATGAACCACTCAGGCCAGTGCATTTGCATTAATGTGCAAAGCACTGGAGGAGGGTGGAGTGGCTGCATCTGGCCAAGGCTGACCTTCCCTGCACCGCCCAGCCTCCCCAAGCCGCCCCGCGCCCCCACCGCTCTCCCAGCACCCCAGCGGACCCAGGAACTCCTCGGGATGGCTCCGACACGCATTCCAGGACACCCTAACCAGCCCCGAGCCACCTCAGACTTGCTGCCCACGTTGTCCTCTTGCTCGCACTGTGCCTGGACAGCTCCACCACCCCCTCCCATCCACACGGACCATGTATGACGCCCCCCGCCAGCGCCCCGCTCTGTGCCCCGTCCCCAATGCAAAAGTGACCACAGAACTCCTCCCCCGCTCTTCACTGCCCCCCGAAAAGCGACCACTCCCACCTCCTGCTCGGAAACCTGCTCGGCATGTCCCTTCTCCCCAGTGACTTGTACCGGGACCTGCCAGCAGCACCCAGAGCTCCCCTCCAGCACCCAGGGGAGCAGGGGGCCCTGTCCCGAGCCCCCCCAGCCCAGAGCTGGCAGGCAGCGCCGGGCGCGGGCGTCACTGGAGCCCTTGGGTTGTTTGTTACGGCTCCCAACTGCCTCTGTCCCCGGAGAGGTTTCGAAGGCGAGTGACCCACGAACTGGAATGCGCAAAGCCTCCAGCAAACAGAGCCAGCTGCCTGCGCCCGCGCAGGGGGGGTGCCGAGGGGAGAGCAGCCGGCCCCGCGCCTCGGCACGGCACAGCATGGCCCTGACACCACTGCACGGCCCTCGTGTCCTCCAGAGTGGGAAACCACCTGGCTGAGGTGAGATAAGAGCAGCCCATTGGTCTTGTCAAGTCCCCAGTGTCATCAGCTATGGTGAAGGCCCCCAAGCCTCCACGTCCCACTTCCTTCCTTCCTCCCAGCCTGTTATTTGGCAGCACATGGCCTCCCAGAACTGTGCTGGGATCATGGTTTGCCTCTTGTCTGTGTGCAAGACACGAGTCCTTGGTTGGCCGAAGGACCTTTAGGACATGGGACAGCACAGTGGCAGTGCCAGACCCCTGGCCTTGGTCTTTGCCACGTCCCCAGGTGCTGGAGGGCTCCCAGCTGCAGTCAGTGTGCCTTGGCTCTGCTTGCCCTGGGTGGGCATGGCAGGGTCCCACAGCTCCGTGCCCGGCAAGTGTGCGAAGCCCCCGCACTCAAGCGCGTGCACGCGGGTGTCTGGGTTTGTCACAGCCCGGTGAGCAAGTTAATCTCAGGCTCCCTGACACGTGGAATAAAATCGCGATCCCATAATGGAATTCATTTATCTTCCTGTCCAGGCAAAGAACGAGCCCCCCACTGCCCGCTGGGGCTGAGGCTGGGCCAGGCCAAGGTGGCCAGTGCCCAGCTCCCAGCTGGGGGTCCCTGCCTGGCCCACCCTCCTCCCTGCCGCAGGACCCGGCTGGCACTGCAGTGATGTTCCTGTGAGCCGAAACCCAGGAAGGTGTCAAACCCTGGGCGCTGCAAAGTGTTCCCTTCCCAGGGGACATCAGGCATGTCTGTGGGGGCAGCCGGGGTCACCAAGGAGGGCGAGATCCCCCAGGGTGATGCGGGGTCCTGGAGGGCAGGCACAGCACTCGTGAGAGGAGAAAGGGAAACTGAGGCAGGTGGTTTTGGGAAAGGGCAATCCCTGTGGCATGAAGGGGGAAGATGTCCCTCTGTCCTTGTGTCTTTCTGTCCCTGCAGCTCCTTCTCCACTGCCAGTTCCTTGGCCAGCCCTGGTACAGAGCACCCATCCCAGGGACTCTGCAGGGACGGCACCAGTTGGGGCACCCATGGAGGACCCCAGCACATCCCCAGGGACCGCCTCGCCCACAGCCATGGGTACAAGCAGTGGGGAAAATCTCAGGAGCCTGGGCAGGGCAGGAGGCCGCAGGGTTGCCATGCTACTCTGTGCCTCATTTTCCTCCTGGCACCCACGTTGAGGCCACCCCCAGGCAGGAAAGTGGCCCCGCGGCCAGTAGAAGAGGAGGAGGAGGTGGAGGAGGAGAAGGAGGAGGAGAAGAAGGAGGAGGAGGAGGAAGAGGAGGAGAAGGAGGAGGGCTGCTCCTTCTTGGGCACACAAAGCCCCTTTCATAGGGGCCGAGTTTGGGTTTCCTCTGCCAGCCCAGCACCTCACTACCTCCTGGCCTGCCAGAAACGCTGTGGTCAGAGTGGGAAGCTGGCGGGTGGCATGCCTGGGGGGACACAGGGACCTTCAGGTGGCTTCATCCCTCACCCTGACCGTCCCCATGATTTTCACCTCCTGTCAGCTTTTAATAATACCCCTAATAAAAGTCGGTTTGCAGGGGAACAGGAGCTTTGTTGCTCAGGAGCTCATCTGCTCCTGCTGCTCCTTTCCTGCTTTAAAGGGTAATCCTCAGCTGGGGACACTGCAATTAGCCACCGTGGAGCTGGGCACCGTGTCACCGAGGATTACGGCTCCCTTCGCTGGGGACTGGGGGGCCCAGCCCTGGTGCGGGTCGGTGGCTCTTTGCAGGATGGGGTCTCCCCCAAAAGAGGGGGGCGAGCTTGAGAGCCCCTCTGAGCCAGGCACTCCGCCGCCGACCTCCTCCGGGCACCCACTGCCCGGCACCCTGCACGCCATCAGTGCCATCGCTTGTTTTTGGGGTGCTCGGGACCCGCACAGTGCCTGTGCCAAACCCACGGAGCCCAAACCCACCCGTGCAGACAGACACAGGCAGGTCTTCCCAGGGGCCGGGTGCACTGTGTGACTCTGGGGACAGCAGTGGGGCTGGGAGGACCAACAGGAGCCTCGAGCCACAGCTCTGCATGTCTGTGCTCACGGGGCCCATCCCCAAGGCCTGTGTCCCCGAGGGGGGCGGGGGAAACTGAGGCACAGGGCGCCAGGGGCCCGCGATGCAACCCTGAGAAGCTGGGGACAGCGGTGACACCGGTGCCGCGGGACCCTCGTGCACGGTGCAAAGGCCACGTTTGCACCTGGCAAAGGGGTCGCCGGACCCCTGGCAGCCCCTGAAGGAGCCCGCGCGTCGCTCCCGGTGCCTGTCGCCAATCAGGCTCTCGCCGGGGCTGCGAGGCAGCGCGGGCGCTCGTTAGCAGCCGCTCATTAAGAGCCCTCCGGGAGGATGAAGGTACCGGGGGCACCTGCACCTCCGTTTAATGAGCTGCAGCACCATTAAATGTTGGAGGGGACCTCGGGCACGGTGGGGGTGCTGGTGCGGGGGCCGCCCCCACCCTGACCCCCACCCAAAGCAGGGTGTGGGTCCCTGAGCGGCGTGGCCTCGGGAAGGGAGGAACGCGGCGAGTTGAGTCATGGTGACAAGTGCAGTGGCACTGGCAGCTGCTGCCAGGAATACCCCGAGGTCCCCGGGGCCACGCTGGGGACTCATCCCCTCCACGCAGCACCCACGGGCGCTGCGCAGAGAGGGTGACCGGGACAGCAGTGCGCGGCACCACGGGACCTCAGGGTGGGCACCTTCCCACTCTGGGTGTCCCCAAACCGAGAAGGGAAGTGACATCCTGGCCCAGAGCAGCACCCAGAGCTCCCAGTCTAACCATTAAAGCGCAGCCTCAGGCAGCGCCTCCAGGGGGGCACTGGGGGAACCTCCCGGGCCGCCCCACCCCGGGACGATGCGTCCCCAGCCCCGCGGGTCCCACGCTCGCACCCACCCGCGTGGGGCTGTCCCTCGTTAATGTTTACTCGGGCTCGTTAGCGCCGGCACATCGCCATGGCAACCCTGCAAGCTGCGCGTCGCCATCCGCGCCGCTGTCGTGAGGCTTGGGGACGTCCCCACGCGTGGGGTCACCGCGGGCACCGCCACCGCTCTCCCCGGACAGTCGGGCTGGGGGACAGGGCGAGGTGCAAGGGGAGGGGGAGCACACACGGTTCGCCCCCTCCCCTCCGGGGTGACACGGCTCGGTGTCACCCTGCCGGGGTGATGGCACCCGCCCCTCGCCCAAAGCGCCTCCGCCACGCCAGGGCTGCAGGCGTGTGCGGGCACTGCCAACACGCCTGGGTGCTGCATTATTTATAAACTGGAGGAGCAGAGGGCTCGGCAGCAGCTGCAGAGCCCTTGCGGGCCACCCTGCCCGGCGTCACGCAGCCACCGAGCTCGCTGGCACGGCGGCACCGCAGCCCCGGCGGCCGGCAGGGACGAGAGGAACAAGGTTGCCTGTGGGGCTGGCAGAGCCACGGGGCACCCAGATGTCACCCTGGCGTCCCCTTGGATGCTGCGGGCGGCTGGTGCAGCACGCGGGGATGTCTGCTGTGTGTCCCTGTGTCCCCAACCTGCCTCCTGCCACTTCAACCTGCTCTCACCGCCCCAGCCCGCCTCTGGCCACCTCAGCCTCCTTCTTGTCACCCCACCCTGCCCACTGTCACCCCAGCCCTGCCTGTGCGTGACCTCGCCGCAGATGCAGCTGGCTGGTGGCACCAAAGGGGTGTCCCCACGCCAGGCCCGGCCAGCCCCCGTGGCACACGGGCGAGCCCCGGCTGTCCCACAGCTCCTGCAGCAGGATGTGGCCCCAGCATTTTCTCCCACCGTGGGCTCTCTCGGCTACGGCAAACAGGTTTTCCTTAAGCTTTGCAGAATCCACCCACCTCCTCCCCCCCACGAGTCCCACCTCCAGGCTGATGGGGAGAAGGAAGGAGGGGGGTGAGAGGCTGAATTGGAGCTTTTAATTTTTCATTATTAATTTCCCATCGACGCCGAGAGGCACCGGGGCTCTCTGAGCCGCCCCCAGCATCGCCCCCCGCGCTCCCGCGCGCTCTCCCGGAGCTCTGCACCGGCTGAAGCCGAGCCAGGCTGCCGATAGGATTAATTCTGCATGACTGCCCATCTCCGCGGGGGGATCTAAGACCCTCAGGCCTGCAGCAATCTTTAAAATTCCTCCAGCCCAACTTAATTCCCTCTTCCTGCAGAGCTGGCGCATCTGCTGCAGTCAGGCACGGAGAGAAGGAGACGGAGGGAGAGGGGGGGACGACGGGCACCCAGGACCGCCGTCGGCTCCGGCGCCAGGCGGTGGCCCTGCTATGGTGGTCGTGGTGCTGCCTTGTCACTGTGGGGTCACCCAAAGCCACGCCACTCACCCATCCCACCGCTGTGGGTGGTTTGTACGGGACGGGGGAAACCGAGTCACAGGGGGCAGCCCTGGATGCAGGGTTCCCCCGTTTCCCCTAGACATGGGACAGATGCACCTCCTGAACTGTTGTCACCTCCCTATCCCCTGGGACTCCCCAGAGCAGGAGACTGGTGTGAAAATGTGGTTTTTTTCATCACCTACGGGCTCTGCCTCTCCAAGCAGGTCTCGTTCAGGCCCCCAGCCCTCTCACCTCCCGCTGTCCCAACAAGGCTGAACATCATCAGGGAGCGTTCAGGGCTCCAGACTGGATCGTGGGATGGCTCATAGAAACAGAGCTACTGCCTGGGAAAAGCAGCATGGGGGAACAGCCTCCCCTGGCCCAGCTTCGCTTCCGGAGGACAAGCACCCAGTGTCACCTGGAGGCCACGCACCCGCCCTCACCCCCGCGGGACCCCTGCCCGTTCCGCCCCCTCGGAGCAGCGTCAGGACAAGGGGCCCGGCCAAGCGGGGGTGCTCCCCCCACGCCCCCGCCGTGCACCGCGGCAGCCTGGGGACGGTGGCGTGTCCCCGCGGCAGCCTGGGGACGGTGGCGTGTCCCCGCGCTTTGAAGGCTCAGCCACAGCGAGGCTGGCAGCCGGCGGGCAGAGCTAACCTTCAGGGGTGATGGGGAGAGGCCATGCAGGATGGATGGATGGATGGATGGATGGATGGATGGATTCAGCAGTGTGGTCCGAGCCTGCTGCACCCACAGCCCCCAGCACGAGGGGCTGGCTGCAGGAGAACCATCAGAACCACCCCTTTGCCTTCTTGCCTCCAAGTTGCCCAGCACACCAGGCAGCTGAGGAGTGCAGCCCAGCCCAGCTGCTGGTGGAGCTGCGGATACATGCATTTAAATCACTTATATCTTTACTTTCTCCTGCGCTGGCTGTGAGATGGGCTTTTTTTTGCATGCGTAATTAGGGGGTGGAACAGATGGCGGAGGGTTCGTTTAAAGTAATGCATCCATTAAAATAACCTTCGCTGTCGGGGACTGCGCTCCGACAGGGGCCTGTTTCACCGGGGGTGGTGGGGAGGGTGGGGGGGCTTTGTTTGGTGAGCAGAGGGGTGTTGGACATGGGGAAGGGGGACGGGGCGCACATTCCCTGTGGGATGCACCATCCTGGATCGTGGCATGAAGGATACACCAAACCACGGATGGGCTGGGAAGAGAGCCGGGGCCAAACTGCAATCAAACTGGGAGCAAACTGGAATTGAACTGGTGCTCTTCAGGGCTCAGTTTCCATGGCAATGTGATGGCAGTGAGATGGTGGGGATGCAAAACCCAGGTTGGGGAGGATGCCAACAGTTCTTGAGGCAGGCACGGTGCTTGTGGGTACCCTGGGGCTCCCTATCCAGAGCTGGCCCATGGGGACTGTGCCCAGCTCTGCTCCCCACCCACCACAGAGCCCAAAATATGCCTGAGGACACTGCCACGCAGCACCAGCCACCTCTCCAGCTCCAAACCCCAGGTTCCTGGGAGAGGCAGGAGGGCTTTGTTCAGGCACCGGAGGAGCGCAGGCCAGAGAAAGCAGGAGTGCCCTGCCAGCTCTTGTGTTTCACTCCCAAGGAATGCCGGGGAGGGGAGGGGAACGCTGCTCCCCCCTTCCCGCCCCGCTGGGCGCCCAGCCCGGCTGCAGGGTGCTGAGGCTGGGAGGAAGAGGAGGGATGAAGGATGGGGAGGCGGGCGTCGCGCGGATGCCGTGGTAGCACCACGTGCGGGCAGGGCTGGCAGCGGGTGGGCTGGGGAGGGGGGGACACGCGATGACACACACCCGAGGTGACACAGTGATGCCAAGCACTGCCTCAGTTGGAGCAAATAATTCTGAGCAAGAGCTGCTGAGCAAATATCACACCCCTCTCTGGAAGGAAAGGAGGAGCACCCACTAAAGGAAAGGAGGGGTTCCCACCAAATCTGGGGAGTCCAGAGGGGCCAGAGAAGAGGATGGGGAAGGGTGAGAGCAGCAGTGGTGCTGGAGCCACCCAAGCGTGTTCAGTTATTTAGTGTGCACTTGCGAAGGTGCTTCTGCTGCCTTTAGGGCATCGCCTGTTGGAAGCATCAGAGAGGTGGGAACTGGGGGGATGGGGAGCAAATGCCAGGGATGTGTTGCGGGGGGGAGGCTTTATTTTCCAGCTGGGCTGCGAGGAACAAGGCATGGGGAGCCCAGGAAAGGCTGGGGTAAGCTCAGCTTTGCCCCGAGCCTGGCCCCTGCCTCATCATTCCTCCCTGGCCACAGCTCCCAGAGCCCATGGGACTGCACATCCCTCCATTCTCCTCCTCCTCTTCCTCCATGAGCCTCCCTGGTTCCCCTCATTCCTGCTCACTGGCACCCTGGGGTGTCCCCAAGCACTGCCATGGCCTGGGGGACAGCCGGTGGCTCTGGCAACGTGGCACATGACATCCAGAGCAGCGGGGAAGCGCCGAGGGTGGCGATGTCAGGTGCTGGGGCAAGGGACCGAGGGGACCTGTGGGACAGCAGGCTCAGTGGGGACCACTGGAGAGATGCCAGCAGCCAAGAGGGGATCGTGGCAGGATGTGAATCAGGAGGTGAGAAAGGTCCCGAAGCCAGCAAGGTCCCCCAGCCTCCGCTTTGACCTCCCCAGCCCCACACACACATCAGGGGAGCTGCTGCGCTGGCACAAGGAGGGACAGCGGGTTTTGCCCCATTCCCACATCGTCCTCTGGCCACCAAGTGCCTGCCCCACCACCCCCACTCCCGCTCACTGATCCGAAATTCCCCCTGGTCACCGCTGTCCTCTCACCTGCCATCACCTCCCCACCAAACGCCAGAGTCTCCCTTTGCCTCTCCGGCGTTTCGCGAGCTCCCTTTGGTGCACCCCAGCACAGTGAGCTCTTCCCACTCCCCAGCCAGCAATCCGCCGGGAAAAACCGGTCCCAAAAACCTTCCCCACATCCGCGCCAGCTCTGCGGGTCTGGGGGGGCCGCGGCCGGCCCCCTGCTCGCCAAGAACAATAGCGCCTTGTTCCAGCCCGGCTCCGTCCTCTCCTCCCTGGGCAAAGCCCTGGCCACTCTCACCTCTACGTTCCTCTCGCTGTTTCCCAGCTCCCTCCTGCCAAATCCCCGTTCCCGAGTGCTTCTCCTCCCCGCGGGTCCATATTAAGCTACATTCTCCTTTCAGCTGGGTGGAAAACAGCAGTAATAACCATGTGGAGAGAGCCGTGCCCCCCACCTCCACTTCCCTCCCACTTTGGGGTTCAAATTTCATTTCAGCAAAAAAGCTTCCCCCGCCTCCAATTTCTTCCCCCAAACCGAGTCGCTGTCGTCGCGTCTGATCTCGGCAGGGGCCGTATGGATGCTCAGCTCCTCCTGGTTCAGGATCTGCTGCCAATCTGGACCTCGCACACTGGTTCTCACACAGCTCCCGCGTAGCACCTCCCTCCCAGCAGTTATTGTCCCTCCTCAGCCACCCCAACCCAGCTCACTCTCCTGCCACCCTGCTCCCTTGTCACCCTTCCGTCCCGTTTCACTGCCACCTTGCTCCTCTGTCACCCTGCTCTCTGCCACTCCTTTCCCACAGCACCCCGTTCTCCTGCTCCCTCTTCATCCCACTCCTGCTGTCACCCTGTTACCCAGTTCCCTGTCACCCTGCTCTCCCTGTCACCCTGTTTTGTTGCCACCTCACTCAGTGCCACCCTGCCCTTCTTCCACTCCACGCCCAACACCATCCCCGCTCCCTGTGCCACTCATCTGGTGCTCCACAGGGTGCTCCTGCCCCTGCTTCTGCTGGGCACATCCAAACCGAACCGAACCAAAGCAAACCAAAGCGCAGAGTTCACCAGGCAGGATTTATTCCTGGCGTTTTCCCAGGGGGCCAGTGGGGCTGGCAGCTGGCAGGGAGCAGAGCGTCCCTGCTGCCTCCAGCCCAGCAGCCTCCCTCTTTCCTGCAGCTGAGGAGCTCATCTCCCTCGCCCAAGGCGCTCCATCCTCCTCCAGATATTTTAGGCCCAGGTTTTGCAAGGAATGTTCAGGCGCTGAGCCCAAGCCGATGCGCTGAAGTCAGCAGGAGGCGAAGAGGGAAGAGGAAAGAGGGAAGAGGGAAGAGAAAAGAAGGGAGAATGCATGGGGCTTGAGGCCCTGGAGGCGGCAGCAGCATCTGAGGGATGGCATGGCATGGCATGGCATGGCATGGCATGGCATGGCATGGCATGGTGCTTCCTCTGCCTGGAGATGGTTTAGCAGTGGGAAAGGCAGAGGACTGCTCTGCTCTGCCTCTGAGAGGATCAATACCACATTCTGCATCTCCTCTGCCTCCCTGCATTGTGCCAGGCCAGGCTGCACCACCGCTCTCCCGCTGGCATGCCATGGCATTTGGAATGGGAAGGGGCATCCCCGGCACTGTCAGTCCCCTGCGCTGGGCCAGGTGTGTCCCCTGCCAGCACCTGCCCAGACCCACCTTAGCACCCAGGATCTCCAAGCCAGCCTCATCCCTGTACATCACTCTTCGCTTGCACACCAAACCCTCCCTGTGCACATCAGTACCTGCCAGCACACCAATCCCTGCCTGAAAACCAAGCTCTGCCCCTGCACACCAGACCCTGCCAGCACACCAAGCTCTGCCCCTGCACACCAATCCCTGCCTGCACCCCTTGCCTTGTGCACCAAACCACCTGCACAGTAAACCCTGCCAGCACACAAACTCTACCTGTACCCCAAACCCTTCCCACCAGTGTGTGCCTCTCACCATCCCTGTCCTCACACCCCCTGCACCCCAAACCCTGCCTGCACACCAGTGTGTGCCTCTCACCATCCCTGTCCTCACACTGCACTCACACAGCCCTGCCTGCACAGCCAGCGCTGCCGATGCTGCCCATGCAGGTGCTGACAGCTCCCACTCACACTCCCCTGCCTGCCCGCACCCACTGCCCCCCGGCACGGCCCCAAGCACCCCAAACGCGCCCACTGCCACCCCGGCACCCCGGCAGCTCATCCCCGTGGGAGCCCGGCTCAGTGGCCGGGGGTGTCTCGCAGCTCGGCGGGAGTCCCGGCCCCGGCAGCCCTGTCCCGGCCTCGCTGGCACGGCGCGCCCGACGTGCTCCGGCAGGTGAGCCCCCGGGGCCGCGTTCCTGCCCGGGCCGGCAACTGTCCCCACCGGGCAGCGCTCTGCCGGCGTGTTCCTTCCCAGCACGTCCCTCCCTCCTTCCCTC